>VZSZ01009543.1:81212-104301 GCA_013398815.1 Ibidorhyncha struthersii
CTTATAAACCTCAGGCGCTCGCTTGGGCAGCCCGGAGGAGAGGGTCCTTTTCCCCTCAGCGGACGAAGGTGTGTGTGGCGGCGGCGCGGTTCATGTGAGTGCCTCTCGGTGGAGCCTGTGGCGGCCCGGCCGAGTTTCAGCACTGGGGGGGTGGCGGCTTTGTCCTTCCCAGCGCGCCCGTAGGTGTCTTAATTCGGTTGCCCTTTGCCGCTGGGGAGCTGCGTTGTGGCGGTCTGATGCCCTGGGGCTCCTCCGCGGGCCGGGCCGGGCTCGGCTCTCTGGGGCGGACGGGTGGGAGCCCGACAGGGCCCTGTTAGTTTGCTTCGAGTCGCTGGAGCGGGGGTCAGCCGCTGCTGTTCCTCTGAGGGGATTTCCTCTGCAGCGGAGGGGCAGGATGAGCGTCTCGCATTAGAGGAAACAGCGTTACGTTCGTTGTTGTTTAGTGTATGTAAGGGATTTGATCTCGGGGCCGCTGTAGCTGTAGAGTGGCATTGCAAAGAGAGAGACCGCACTTTGCGGGCAGGAAACATGGACGCGAAGTGGTTCTTCTGAAATCAGTTGCGTTTCGTTATTCAGCCCATCGACTGACAACATAGTTTGGAAGGAGCATAGTGGTGTGCTGTTGAAGAAAATGCTGTAAAAGCCTGGAAAGCACAGGCACAGAGCACCTGCTGGGCTTTGCAAAGGAATGGCTGTTACTGACTAAAAAGTAGATGCTTTTCTGTTTTGGTAAATGGTGTATATGTTTGCTATGCTTTTGCGTAGTCATCAGTGAGTGAAAAAGAGAATATAACAAAGTATTTGGTCCATCTTCAGTAGAGGTACTTGCAAGATTTAACATACAGCATGTACTCTGTACAGGGACACATGGATTGGATAACAGGGACGAGCCTACGGTTTGTTGCTTGTTTAGGTTGCGTTATAAGTCCACAGCTAACCAGTATACAGCAGTGTTACTGTGGTACTGTATATCTTGAGCTAATCATTAAGTGGTTTTCTACTGGGTTTAGCAGCTGGCAAAATAAAGAAAATACTATTGCAAAATAAGTTAACCTTGCATTTCCTGCTCTTTCTATTACTTTAACTCAAATACTTATTATTTTTAATACAGTCATTGCTTTTCACAAATAGTTTTGTGATTCAGCATACTTAGCGAAATTTCTAGTGAGGTAAGGCAGTAGTGATGAAATATAGCATCCCATTTTTGTATGCCCTTATTATTCACTTACTGAATCATTTTCCAGTTATGTTTAAATAATAATGCATTATTTGGCAATCCTGTTGGAAAGTAAGCCCAAAATCTGTAAAATAAAACCAAAGTCCTAAAACTTAACTTTTAATACTGGATATTATTAAAAGGGATAAGGCCTTAGGAATGAGTAACAGAGAACTTTGACAAGTCGTATCAAATAGTTGGTAAAGTAGGGGGTTTGGGGTTGTTTTTTTTTTGGTTGATTTGATTTTGTTGTTTTTTTTTAGCTAACCTCAAGGATCTTTGCTTGTCAATGTGGTTTCATCATAATATATGTCATCATGATATATTCTCCCCACCCTGTTGCAAATCAACAATATATTCTTGTTATGGTAATTTTGACTGTAAAGAATTTTAAGAAATATATTGATGAGTTGCTTTGAAGTTTTAACAGCATTGAATCCTGAAGGTGCAAGAAGCTGAGGGCAGATAATTTAAGTCAAAATGATTCTGAAAACTGTCTTCAGCAAATTTGGACTCAGAATGTCTTTTTCCAGTTGTAAATATGAAGCGCGTATTTTTTGTATATTGCTTTGGGTGTATTTGTTTCTTTTACACCTTTAAATGTAACTAGAGAAGGAAAATTTCTCATTCCCCAGACTGAAAGCAGTGGACAGTTTGGAGAGAATAGTATCAAATGAAAGAGATGTTTGCTAAAAAAAGGACATTGTGCAAATCTCAAAGTAGTCCATCAGGTCGGAAATAATGGGACTCTTGAGTTGCCTAGAGCCTTTAAGACTTGATACTTCTGATGTTGAAGCCTAGGTGACTGGGAAAACAATCTGAAAAACAAGTTTGATGCAGAAAGGTATGATGAAGTTGCTTTGACATCATTGTAACTCTAATTTAGTATGAATTTTAACAATAGCAGGCTCACCTAGGGCTTCTTTATCAAAGGATGGCCAAACAGCCCATGGATATTTCTTCATCCTTTTTATTTAGGAAGTATACTCTGTAATGGCTTTTCTCCTAAATATATTTGACTGAAGTCTGTTTAAAACATTGTTATTTCAATTATATATGTTATCCATGAAGACTAGCAATGAAGTTAATTGTACGCCGTGATGGGGGGAAGCAAGACCTCCTAGAAAGACTTCTGTTTTTGCAAAATTCTTTAAATCAATATAAAATATCATGTGAGTAATGCTTTATCATGGAAGGTGTATTGGTGGCAGACAACCCTTTTCCTGCTGTTGTTCATTCTAAAGTTGCCTGGTTAATATGCTTGGTAGAACCATATTTTTGAAGAACTAATTGAGAGTCCTAATTTGAAGTCCTAAATTAGAGAATGTTGATACATATATATTTAACTGTAACGTTTATCACTGAAATTTCATGCTATATGCTTGACACACTGAATTTCTAATTTAAGTGACACATCATCACAACAATTTGATCAGTGTTTCCAAATTATGTATTAATCTTTTGTTTGCTTTTCTTCTGTAAACTCCATAGAGTTGTTTGTGCCTGTGGGGGTTAGGGGGGTTGTTGTTTCTTAAATTAGGACTAAAGTAGAAAGCAAAAAACTTTGGGTTTATATTAGTCTGTAATACATTGAGATACACTACAATCATTTCAGTTGGCATGAAGGTTTAAAACAGCTTCTGGAAGTATTGTAGAAATGCCTCAAAATATTTCTATACTTTTATTGTACAGCACATTTTATACTACCAAACTGTGCTAGACAGTAAGAGAGAACAGAAGGTAACAATCAGGTGTAGTGACTGTGTGTTTTCTTTCTAAATCAACAGACCACTTCTAAAATTGCTGCTCCATGTAAATTTACTAATTAGCAGTAGAATCAAATTAGAAAAGTACCAGTTTCTCAGGTGTTTTTTTTCCCTCCCCTCTATGTCCTCCCCAGAGTAGAGTAAATAATGTTATGGGTGTCATGTTAGTCTCTTCATTTCTGAAAAAGCCCTAAGAAGCAGCAGAGGTAGCTTGTTCATTCTGGAGGACAAGAACTCAAATAATGGCATCAGAATGAAGAGTGAATCTTGAATTGGCAAAATAGGAGATAGGTTTTATCCAAGACCTGTCTAGACCAAGAGTAAAAAAAAAAAAAGTGTGCAGGAAGATAAATCTGGTATCTACCATAATATTTTTGAACTTTTCTGATTATGTTTTGATTGGTGTATGTCACAGCTGCCACGCGAATGAAATTCACACTTGTGTCTTCTGAGAAAGTGTTTTCTAAAACCTACAGAATGTCGAATGCTAGACAACATAGATAAAGCTGTGGGGTCAGCCTAGAGCGCAGCTGCTTGGAACATCAAATGTGAGCAAAGTAAATAGTATCTCTCGTTTCTTGTAGTGATATGAATTATATGATGTCAGTCCAGCAGAGATTTCCCCCCCCCCTCCCCGGCTTTATTCTCGTTCTAAACAGTTACCTGTATGGTTCTTATTACCGTCACCAAGAAACATTTCCCATGTTTGATTTCCTGTTGTACTGCGGGTGAGGGGGAAATCGATGTTTAGTTTCCATTTCCATGGTTACATCGGTATTAAGTAGGAGGGAAAAAAATAATTTCCATGGTTACATTAGTTTTAAACAGTAAGGGGAAAAAGAGTCTCTGATGGCCTTTTCCCTCCCCTGGTGTGGTGGAAGCCATCCCTACTCATAATTTAATAAGGCTTCAAAAAGATTTGGATACTTCTCAAAGCAGCCTTCTGAACAAAAACTGCTTTCATGATTTTGATTTTTTTTATATTTATATTTTTCGTGTGTGTGCACGTGCTTGGGAAAAAGTGTTCTTCTTTAAAAAAAATTCCTTCATGCAAAAACTGAAAAATGGTTTACTGATGGCTTGGTGACCACAGATCAGTAAGTCATCAGTTAAAGTTTTCCCAATTTTCTTTTCTCCTGGAGAGCAAGAAAATATATTACTGTCTGTGTTGTGATGTTAGAGGTCAGTTTCTTCAGAGTGAGTGTAAAATTAATACACTGGTGTTTTGCTGCACAGGTGGTTTATTTTTCCTGCTTTCACAGTTATCAAAGGTTTGATGTGTTTTGTTCTCCCAAATAATCATACTTGGATATGTGGAAATATCATAATTAGAAGGGTAGGTTTTACAACGTGTTTTTTAAAGTTAAATAAAGCGCAGGGATATAAGAGGGAAATACTGGTTTTGTAATGCTGGGTATAATGAAAAGACCTTAGCAGAAAAGGAGCAAAAGCTCTCAAGTTTGTTCTCATCTATTATACCTTAATCACTCCTGACAGATGTTTGCCTAACCTGTTTTTATTGATGGATATTCCACAACCTCCATAGGCAGCCTGTTCAGTCCTTTACTTGTACTTGAAAGTTTTCCAAAGGTCTAACTTAAATCTTCCTTGCTTTATCCTGTCTGCAGCAGACCTGGTGAACAGTTTAGTCCTGTTCTCGTACCAGCTTCTTTGCGTTTGAAGAAGACGACCAAGTTTCCCATCTATCTTCTGTTCCATAGATTAAACAACTACGCTTCTTTCAAGCTTTTTGATCTTCTTTGAAGTGTCTTTAAAAGGTTGAGAGACAGGAAAGGAGAATCTGAACAAAAGCAAATAGCTGTGGCAATTGTGTGGGGGGGGTTTAGTGTGCATGAGTGCAATGTGAATATTGCTTGAGAAGCCTCTTGAACAGCTGAGCCAGTTTGCCTGTAATAAAATGTGGCTAGTCAGGCCTTTCCTGACTTGCCTCTCCTTTATTTCCTCCTGTCTCCCTCCCACTTCTTTTCTAGAGAAATTTCAAGTTTGAGCTGATTTTTTTTTTCTTCTTTTCTTTAAACTGGAGGGGAGAGGTATGGCAAGGGAATAGATTCTCAAGTGAGAAGTTGTTGTTTTCTATTATGTTTGTGGTGTGGAGTTGTGTTAATTAATTCATTAGTTAGTTGCCTTTACACTTTTTGAGACGTAAAGTCTTCTAATGGTCAAGTCCATAACAAGCGTGAAACATTTTGCAAGCAGTTATTTCCCTCCTGAAAATGTAGCCCCTGTGGTTCCAGTCAGATCAATAGATCTGACAGAATAAGGGAAAGCATGTTTTGAGCACAATAGAAATGTGCTAGTTTGCTTGGGTAGCGTGACAGCTCCAAATATTTTGAGATTGTCACCATATTCATTTGAGTATTCCTAAACTGTCCAAGTATATATGTTTATATTTAAATAAGAAAAGTACTTTGCCTGAGCATGCTCTGTGCTTCCGACAAATGCTTATAAATTCAGTATGGTTAGAAATTTGTAATCAATTATAACTGTGGTTTTAGGCATGGCAATTGCTGGCTTTCCTGATGACAAAATTCAGCGTGCCAGATCCCTGTTCAGTTTTTTAGGGGACAGTTGCTTATGATGCAAGTCATGATCTGTTCCTCCTCTGTAATACCAGGTGACTGGCCAACACAAAAAGAAATCAGTATAATTTATAGGATTTTTTCTAAATGCCAGTTTTGACTTTTTCTTCTTTTTTTTTTTTTTCCTAAAGAAACCATCTTAAAAATGACATGCCTTTCAGGACTGGCAGATGTTTCAGATCTTAATGTCCTCTTACTGTCTTATTGCTAGTTTGTAAAATAATTTGCAATTTATTTTCAATGTCACGTTTTATATAACTGTCTTGTTCAAATGGAAAAAGAAGAGGAGCAATTCAATTGCTCATTTGTTCCTTTGTCTGCTATTTATTTTGCTATGGTAATTAATCTACTTCAGTAATTCTAATGCTGCTGCTTATAGGCTAACAGTGAGTTCCATTAGCAGTAGTGTGTGACCACCAAATAATTTGTTTCTGGATTTTCATGTATGTTCTTCCTCTTGAATGTCCTTGGCTCTGTTCCTCTTCTGTTACTCAACAAATCTTGTCTTCTACCATGGGATCGGGGCAGGAATGAGGTGATAAAAGTAACTAGGACAATATGTCAACATCTGAATAATCTTTTTCTTTGAAGTCTTGGAGCAGAGCACCTTCCAGTTCTTCACTTGCACATTTGTGGTTTGGTTTGCTTCATTCTGTTTTGTCAGAATATTGTCAGTTGGTCAGTGGCCTTCTGGTAAGGGTAGGTCACCCACTCTGTCCGAAGAAAGTGAGGAGGGGATGTTTGTCCAAAAACCCTTTATTGTCCATATGGGCTGTGAACTTTAATTAATAAAGTTATGAATTATTTTTAAAGGATTAAGTGGGGGAATCATCTCTGTCTACCGAGATGAATGATAAGGTTTTTCTTAAGTTACATTTACTACCTAGAGTCATGATAGTCTGAAACGGATCTATTTTGATGATTAAATGCATCAGTGGGGGTCTGTAACAACAGCTGTAATCACTTGTTGACACTTGCTGTTTCTAAAGAAAATGACTTTGATACCTTACTGAAATGGGAATTGGATAAATTCCTCTCGGCTGTGTACAGTTTTCTGAGAGAAATTCCAGAAAAGGGATACCTTCTGCTGACCTAGCTTTTACAATTTCTATTATACTCCGCAGGTTTGTGTACCATTCTTAAGTTCTTATCTCACTTTATATTAATTAACAGCCTAGAAACTGTTTCTTGACTGCAAAAACTGTAGCAAGGAAAGCTTAAACTAGCATTCATTTTAGAAAGCAATATATACTGTATTTAACCATCATCTATTAAACACAATTCATGTAGAAGAACCCATTCTTCTTTCCTCAGAATGCTGGAAAAAAACCTGACAGAGATTCTGTGCTGGATTAGAGGAAAATTGAATTCTTCTCATAACTGCTTCCCTGGTGTGTTGTCTCATATCCTAATTATCTGAAAGCAGACAGATTCTGAGATGCTTTTTACATTTGAAAGCGGCTGGCAATGCATAAAACATCTTCAAAAATTGCCTCAAGTTAGCAAATCTCTTCTTGACATCATTTGGTGCAATCTTTTGGCATAAAACTACCCATTATAGAGGACTTTTATTTCCATTTCCTTCTCATCAGGAGCTTTCCCAACATAGCTTCAACTGAATATGAATTAATAGTTTAAAGATTAGTCTCTGGCTTCAGGACCCTCTCTCAGAAATGATCCGTGGCTATTGGATCTGTTTTTTATCCCAGAGTGTTTTTCAATTACAGTTTAATATACGACTTTGTAGTGGCATCTTGTTTCAGACTCTGAAGATAAGTGAGCAGATCATTTCAGCAGCTCAGTTGGCTGGGGCATCTAGGGACTGCTGTTCCCACAAGAGTGTACGGGCTTGCACATGTCATGCAAGAGGCACTACATTTGGCTTGGTAGCAACTGCTCTGGAGCCAAGGCCATAAGTTCACATTTGTGCTTGTCCTACCGTGAGGTTTGAAACCTTCTGTGTGAAGCGCTCTAGTAATTGGTAACAGTCACACACTAAGGAAGTCGTCATTGCCAAATAGGATGTGACATTGAATTGTACACCAGGGAAATTAATCTTCTCTTAGGGGATGAATTACCCTTCTACATCACAGTGGGTAAGTAATTTCACATCCATATCACAATCTGTAAAATAATGCTAAAGATAAGAACTAGGGACAGATTATTTTTTTCCTTTACATACAGCTGATAATTAAATTTTACTGAGAACTTGCCTGCAAACTTGCACTTTTTGAAGATGCTAAACCAAGATATTCTAATTGAAAATAATTGTTTTAAAGTGGTTTGGTTTTTAATAGAATAATTTGGAACACAGCAAAATTATAATTTAGCTCAATTTGTCTTAAACTATGGAAACAAGCTTTGAATCCATAGATGAGATACGGCTGTTCCTCGTAAGCAGCTTGTATTTTTCTGTCAGACACCATCAATCTTAATAGCTGACATCAGCCCTCTCAATGTCCAAGATAAGTGCACAAGGCGTTGGTTGTTTTGGTTTGGTTTTGGGGGTTTTGTGTTGGTTTTTTTTTTNAGTATTAAAAGAGGCAAAAATAATTTTCATCCTAGAAATTTTAAAAGCTGTGAACCTGAAATGCTGCTCGGTACATGCAACTACCAAGAAGGTTCTGAAAGGCAATTACAGGACAGCTTACTTTTTTGGTGACGTTAAAAGATACGGTACTGCTGTGCTTTCTCTCAAGCACTGCTTAAGTATTTATAGAAGATGTGGTCCAGAAATTTACCTAGACTAACATACTATTAACTCAATAACTGTGTTGCTATTCTAGACTGTGCCCAAAGGACTACTGAGTATACTTACTTTGAAATTGGGTTATCAAGTGCTCATAAAACCAGGTATTTAGTAACAGTGACGTTCCTAACTTAGTTCTTTACAGTACCAGTGCGTGAAAAATTTTGTGAGAAGTTATTCATAAACATATGTAATGTTAAATTAACAGGGGGAAGAAGAAGGTGCAGGCACTGTCCTGTAACAACTAGAGTTTTGCAAGGCATGCTAAAAAGTAATCCAAAAACTTCTCGATGTTCCCCTCTGGTTTAGAACATAGAAAGCAACTTAGGCCAGAAATAACCCCTTCAAGATCACCCTCTTTAGTTTGGAAAGATCATTTCTGTGTGTCAGCTAGTATAACTACAGTAGTCCAAAGTGTCTTTTGTTTGCGTAGGGTTTACCTTTGATTTATCAGTCTTGGCAAACTGATTTGGTTTTCAAAATGTGAAATAAACATATAAAATCTCTGTTAATAAGAATTAAATTATTCTCATTTTAAAAATAAAAAAACCTGTGTCCAATATAAGCAGCATTTGCTGTACAGTAATAAGTGGTGGGGTTTTTTGTATACAAAGGACATCTTTCTGTAAAAATTTCTTTTCCTTTAAATCAGCAGAAGATCGAAAATAGCTGTATAATAATATAACCCTTTGGTGGCTGTTCAAGTTTGAGCAGAAGGAAAGATGGCATTTTGATTTCAAGTATCCTTTGAATTGTTACTTTGTGCACTTTATTTAGAAATGATTGACAGGTAGTTGCTGTACAGTCTTTGCTTCAGAAGTTGATTGGTTTGTTTTCCTGCTGAGAAAGAATAGTGAAGTCTTCATCTGCAGAAATGGAAATCTACTGAAAACCTTTTTTCTTCAAAGTTCCTTTCTTTTATCCCCAAAAGGGGAAAAATGTTGTGTCTGTTTCTACCACGCAAGTTGAAGTCACTGATCCAAAAGGCAGTTAGTTACAATACTTAGAAAAATCTCCAGATATAATTATTAAGCAGATGAGATGCTTGCTAGAATTGTAATTCTCTTCACTCTGTACATGATGAAAAGAACGACCTGTGTTTTGAGGCTGATGCCAGGAATATGTGGTGGCAGATACTGCTGGCATGTGATTTTGAAGTGACATGTAACTGCCTCTGGCTGCTGAGGATTAATTGTTGTCAGCTGACTTTGGATTTAAAGGTTAATTTAGGCTTTTCACTTCTCAGCTGAATAAATAATTTTCTCTGTGAGGGGTAAGTTAGTATCTTTATAGAAGATTTTCATTAAAATACCATCCTGTATTATGTGAGTAAATTCAACACTGGAAACTACAATTATTTGTGTGATGAGTGAGGCTGGGTCATTGAATGTGTGTGGGAGGGTTTTGCCTATGTAAATAATATACCACAACTGCAACCTCAAAGTTCATCGAGGACTGCTTTTTCTCTTAAAACTTTGGTTGACAGCTTTGTTGCTCCCCATTAAGAGATGTTTGCCTTTATTCTTGCATTGATTACATACAGACACATGTGCACACAAACACGCACATTTTCAGGTTTAATTTTCTTCAGCTTTATTTGGCCCACATGAAAGAATACCTAAAGTTTCTGCCTTGGTAAATACCAGCAATTGTTAATAAGGTTGTAGTTAGAGAACACTGATTCGTTTGCTGTGCATCTGCATGACGTCTGCTGAATGCTTTTGTGAATAAATAGTGTTTATTTTTAACCTTAGCACTTGCTTTAACTGAATGGTTAAATCCTGTTTTCCTTTAGCTGTGCTACAGGACACTACTTTTACGTGTAGAAAAGCCGATATTAATATAGAAGTAATAAATTTCAAGATTCTTTTTAACCACAGTTGAAGTCCATAAGTAGGCAGGTTTCAGACATTAAGAGTATTGTGAATTAAAATTGCAAAGGGGGGCCAATGTTCCTGTGAACTACCTAACTAATACCATTATTTTGCAGACTGTTGCTGACATAAAATGCATTGCTTAATGGTATTCGTATTTCCAAACTCTTCAAGTTTCTGGGGAGAAGGTATCTTTAAAATATCTTTTTAGCATATAGGGTTTTTGACAAGGGTTGTTATCCTTATTGGTCTGTCAGATCCAAAAGAAAAAGATTAGATTTTGAGAGATACTTTTTAAATGTATTTTTGTTCTCAAGTGTGACTTGTCTTAGAGAGAGGTAGTAAATGTTTTCTTCCTTACCTTTTCCTAACTCTTATGCCTGTTCTTAATTAGGAGGTAGTGTGAATGCTCACTTTTTTAGGATAAAGTTACAAAAATCAATAAAATACCTAAGAAACAGTGTTCTACTTGGTATCAACAGGTAGATTTCAGTGCAGTTCTGATTATTCTGCTATCTGATTTATGGGTAGTTTACTCTGTAGTTGTAACAGTAATCTAAAGCTTTCACTCCCCAGTAAAAACCTAGAGGGTGAACCGCAGTACAGATTCTTCGATTTCCTGTGTCATGTGCTGACCTTGCAGACTTGTCCAGGTGCAGCTGAGTCCACTTGTATTTCTGAATTTATAGACGTGTGTGTGTGTCTGTAATTGTAAAGTCCATGACCTGTCGAGGAAGTTTTATAAGGATACTTTGAGGCATGAGTAGCAGTTCCTTTTTTATTTATATTCAGTGGTAGCCACTGGATACACCATGGTTTGGAAAATCAAGCTTTTATAAATTAAAAAAAAAAAAAAGACCAAAATAACCTGTCAATTTTTGATGTAGGCTTTCTGTTCTAAAGAACTGAATGTATTTTGGGTTTGGAAATTGATGCTGAAGGTCAAAGAAACAAGGTAGCATGTTGTGGGTGTTCATCTTTTCCATCATGGGATTTATGTGAGAATTCCTTCTGCACGTGGTGATCGTTTACCATAAGATTCTGATAGTACTATTAAAATATTAATGCAGCGGGATCCAAAAGATACACACTGCTGAAAAAATACATAAGGCTGTCCAACTGTTTTGGCATACGAGCTGCTACTTAAATTTCAGACTGCACTTTAAAGCACAACCAGATGAATCTCTACTGGACTTCCAGGGGACCTGGCAGAGGTAATGGGTGTGTAACCTGTTGAGGCTCAAGTCAAGCAGTGCAAAGAAGTTCATTTTCTTGAGCCACGTTGTGAGCCATCCATGTCTATTGAATTACTGGGCAGTCTTCTGAGATTAATAAGTTAAGTTACACATAACTTTGTATGCGGTCTTTCTAACTGGAAATTTTTGGTAGTTCTGAAGCAAAAAATTTGTTACAAACCACATCCAAATCGCTTGACTTTTGTCTTAACCTGGACAGAACTCCTTGTAGTCATGTCTCTGCTTTGTTTAGTCCTTGGGGTGTCTTTTCAGAGGTGGGAAAGAGTACAAAGTTAACTCAGAATTGGACTGAGACAACCATTAGTAGAAACTTTTCCCTGAATACAAATTTAGCACAAGCTTACAGCCAGGATGTGAATGAAATCGCAAGTACTCTTAACTTACCTTAACCTTTTGAATGTTGCAGCTGTAGTGTGTTAAGATGTGATGCAGTTAACTAATAAGTTGTGGCATCTACTAAATCTTGAAATGCAAACTTGAACAAAATACTAAAATAATTTTTACTTCTGTCTGTTTAGTTTCTAATGATCTGTACCATACAGATCCAAGAGATCCGTTTTAATTCAAATTATGCCTGTCATGATAAGTAAAAATTTAATGCTTCTACCTAATTTATCCTAACATATGCCTGTCTTACTTCTTCATTCATTGCTTCTCATAGATTTGATTTTTGCCTGTCTCATTAATGCTGTGACTTGCTTGTGACTTTCCCTTTCAAGACAGACTTGTCTTTGTGTTTAATAATCTCTACTGAGTAAATTCTATTGCCTCAAAATTGGTACCAGTGGATGTGCCTTTTTTGTGCAATGTTCCATGACATATTTAAAAAAAAAAAAAAAAAATCTCTTTCATGGTGCAGTGTTTTTCAATATGAAAAAGTTTGGTTGTGTGTGTTTTTACTATTTACAGCCATTTAAGATAGGGAGGGGTAGGCTCTTAGGACTACTAAAAGACCTGTCTGCAGCTGGCACTGAGCCTGATTTATCTGGCAGCCAGAAGGGTTGGACTGTAGTCTCCAGAGCTAGCAAATCATTCCTTAGGGCTGGCATTGCTTCTTGGATGGACTGTTAGACATGCTAGTTGTTTGGAAATCTGCAGAGTGATTATTCTGACTCTCAGTGCAAAAGATGTGAGTTGAAATAACAGATGGCAGAAACGTACAACTTTTCCTAATAATTTGCTGCTTAGAAAATTGCTTTCAATGCTGACTACACAGGAGTTTATAGTTTATGAATAGTTTAAAAATTGTATTTAAGTGCTCAAAAAAAAAAAAAGAGAAAATCAGTCAAGCTGTTCAACTGTTTAAAGCCCCAGTTATAAATCATTTGTTTGGGGAGAATGAGGGAGATAGAATTCTTACGTCTTTTTGCAGTTATAGCTATAGCTATATTTTACCCCCTTACAATCTAGGCTATAATTACATTTTGCTCATATTAAAAAGATTATTCTTTCTTTAGGAAAATAAATAGTTAATCATTAAAACTTCATTTGCCTTTTTATAGTGCTGCATTTCTAGTAGCTGGTAGGGAATTACTGATCTAGTACTGAGAGTCAGAAATGAGGTCCCAGGATGATTTATTTGATAATAATGTCTAGATTTTAAGTTTTTACACTGCAGTTTACTAATATTGCTCAAAATTTGACAAAAAATACAGTGTGTAATGTTTCTTGGGTTTGGGTTTTTTTTCTTTTTTAATTGTGCTATCATTGCTAGCTGTTGCTTTTCAAGGGTTTGCCATTGTTCTGCCAAAAATATTTCAGTAGGTTTTCTTTGCTGTATGCAGAGAAGAACCTAGGTAAGTGTCTACATTTCGATCATTTACACGTATTTGCTCAGGGCCTTAAACCGTATTTTTAGTTGTGTAAACTTACTTTGACAATGTGAGATTCAGGAAACCTATGTTCTTCCCTTGCAGAGCTAACAATATAATTAATTCTGAAAGGCAAACAAGATGGTAGTTAAATCTTAACTGATATGCGCCTGTCTTTTCAATGTGGGTGAAATGATATGTAAGCATAATGGGGTGCACTATGTCTTTTTTCTTCATGATATCAAGGAAACTAGGGCTTCGACTGTGATTAAGTAGTCTCAAGCAATGCAAAAGTTGTATCTAATATCTAAGATACTTCTGTTTTCTTTCTCAGCATTACACTCCTGCTTACATATGGGTTTAAAAGGCATGTTTTTTGAAACCTGTTTTGAACAGCTGCGTGTTTTACTTTATTTTGTGATTGAGGAATTATATTTTTTCCACAGATAAAACTCTGGAAAACCTGTTTCCAATATGTAAACCTGATTCTTCTCTTTTGAAGCCTAGAAACATTTAATCTTTTAGAATTGCATTTCCTGAGAAGGAATATTTGGGTGTAAAAGCCATGATTGCATTTCCAGTGTGTAACAGGTATAAAACCAGTGAAACATACAACCTTCTGTGGTAGTGATAGGTAAGTGCGTGAAATTTACTGAATATAGCTGATGTCTGAAATGTCCTAGCAATAGAATAGTATCACTGCAAATTTGTAATTAAATTTTATAGACCATTGCCTCCCTAATGACAAATTGAGATCTGTTGCTGATCTGCTGTGCTTTAATTGAAGTGAAGTAGGGAGATGATAAAGTCAAAACTAAGATTTGATCTCAAAACTAATCAGTCATAGCTCTCCTCAGGTTTGGGGTTTTTTACAGCCTAAATTTTCATAGTTTTGAAAACTAAACCTTACTCTTTTCTACCAAAAATGTGAAATCACATTGGATATTGTAAATCTTAGGCAAAGATGTTTGTAGCATCAGGTCTAGGATACTTTGATAAGATGTTAGCAGAAACCTTTGAGAGAATTTATTTTTAAAGCATGAATGCCAACTCCCTGTAACGGGAGAAGATGGGACATTTACAACAGTTTCCTAGTTGCACTGATACTTTGGTTTAGCAAAGGTAACATAGTTCCACTCTCTTTTTGTCTTCTGTTTTGATCTGCTCACTACTGTTCCTTACTTAACAGAATAAAAAGGTGTGATGTGAGATTCTTAAATCTGAATCACTGCGTCCTGACAGTTCATAGAAGTGCAAAGCATAGGAAAGCAGAATCTGGCAAACAGCTGGCACGTTCTGTTATATTTATGGGGTTTTGTAAGATTGTCTGCCAGAAATGACCATACTCAAAAAAGATGCTCAGTTAGAAGTCTTTGAACACACTTCTTGCAGAAACAAAGTGATTGTTGATACTTTCTTTTACAGAAAGTAGAATACTTTGCTATACAAGTTGGCCACAATAAAGTGTTTTTGAGACATCTCACAGAAGAAGAAAAGGAGTTTAATTTGAGACGTGCTTGAAACTTAAGACCAAAAGCTTAGGAAGAGGAATTGCCATTAAATGTTTTTTGTAGTTTACATTAACAAACTTTATTTAGCATTGGAGAAATTACCTTTGTGTTGTTAACTTTTAGAATAAGGCTGATCCTGCTGGTTCTGCTTCATAATGACAAACTTTTAATTTGAACAGAGCATCTCAAATGAAAAGCAAACATGTCTTTTTGCAGACTTATTTTCTCCTGTAGTGGCTCCTTGCCTGATCTTAGGCCTTGGTTTGCAGCTATTCATAAACATGGCATTCTTTCTAAGGCATATGTTTATGCTGTTTGGGCCATCTTGTGATGGCTATCTGCTCTTTGGTAAAGATCAGTAGGACTGGTTTTGCTGTAGAAATACTTGGGGTTGGAGTGAAGGAGCTGTGCAGTGAAGAATACTGCCTAGGTGCGGTGAGCTGTGAAAGTTTCCCTTTTATTGTGGAGGAGTTAGTGTACATGTGGGAGAGGAAGAGAGGAGAAGCAGGCAGTCATGATTTTTGTTTTGTTTTACATAATTTGAGACAAAATTTGACAACTTTTTGTCTCAACATATGCCCAGGGTGACCAACTGAAATGTGCATGGCATTGGGTTGTGTTACATTAAGACCCGTGGGAAAGAATGAGAACAAGAAATAAGATGCCTGTGTTCTAGGAGAGCAGCCTAAATCTTTACTGAATTGAAAATGCTGAAACAAAGCTGCATCACTGTCATAGATGTACTTGATGCATACATGGAGAACACATTGATCTGTACGCAGTAAATCTTACTAAGTAGTCCACCACAGGTTAGATCTTGTAATCTCAGTAATCTTACTTTGTGTGTTGACATTAACAAAACATTGCAACAAAAAAACTGAGAACTTTGAAATACTGGGCTTTTTTAAACCTCCAGCTAGAAAGAAGGAATGCTTAGAGCTAATTATTTTAGGTTTTGGGAATCAGTTGGCTTCCAGTCTCTGTTTTTTTTGGTTAAATGATTGCTTTTCCAATAGTAAAAAGTAATTGGTTCCATGTTCGGACTATGGATAGATTCCAAACCAATTTTTAGAGTTTAAGTTTTAAATCTCGTCATTAATTTTATGGGGGGTTTGGCTTTTTCTTGCTTTTAAAAGCAGAGAGTATTAATATTGAAGAGTAAGCTACAAGGTTTATGTTTTTAGCATCTTCTTGGTGTATTCAGTTTTTGATCTGGATATATTCTAAGGTCTACGCCAATGTTGATAAAGCAGTATTTGTAAAACATGTTGAAATTTTGTGGTAATTTGTACTGTATAAGAAGTCTTGATTTATTATAGAGAGTTTGCCACTTTGGGGACCCTTACACATTACATGTTCTTGAGAAACAAAGTAGAATAATGCCTGTTTTCTCCTTTGGGAGTACTGCAGCAACTTAGAAGACCACAGGAGGCAGTGCTTTCTGGGGTTTTTTTGTTTGTTTTTTTTATTTAAAAAAAAGGCAATTCTTTTAATCAGCAAGTAGAATGATGAGAAATTAAACAGCTTTTATGTCTTGATATGTAACTTCATGAACAACTGCAGGACATAAGAAGATTAGGTGTCTGATGAAGATTGGGTGCCATTGTAGTGGAGCAAGTGGGTTTTAGAGCAGTTCTGAATGTCTTACAGGTAACAAAGTAGTCCTGTGAGACCTCCTGAGCGGCCTGAAATTAAACAGTTTCCCTTAGCTGAGCAACCAAGTACGTTCAGAAGGTTACCCTTTTCAGGAGGTCTGCGTATAGCTACTCCTTACTTGTTTTTCAGACCTGTTTTTGTTTTGGGTTTTCTTTTTTTTTTTTTTTTTTTTTTTTTTTTTTTTTTTTGGGGGTGGTGTTTGAAGGGAAAGCAGCTTGTTAGGCACAATTATATGAAGTGACATTACTTTCAGTTGGCCTCTGGAACATTTTCTGCAAAACAGGTTGGAATCTAAGTGTAATAAGATATGATTCTGTTTTTTAAACTATATTATTCCCAGTTTTCTTTCCTATTTTTAGTTCGTGTATCACCAATAGGGGTTGATTCTTTGGAGTTTTTTAGGTGCAGGGTGGGATGGTGTCAGGGTAATAGAGGGCAAAGGAAATGGAAAGGTTAAAAACTTCCAAAATAATCGACTGTAACCTATAACTGTTGCAATGCTAATGTTTTTAAGTGTTTTGTGTTTCATAATAAAGGGTGGATCTTAACTTTTTTTCAACGTGCCCTTTTTAGGTACAGTTTTATCACTGTGCTGTATAGGTTCCTGTGCCTGTGTAGCAGTTGGCTCTGTAGCCTGTTGGCTCTTTATATTAGTATCGGAAATACCTATTCCTTTGTGTTATTGTTAGAATACTAGGTTTACAGAAATTTATTTGACAAGTGGGAAAATGTCTACCCATTGTAATCATGTAACTTTATTTCCAGATCTTCAGTTCATTAGCCAACTTGGCTAAAACCTATAAAATGTACCAATTCTATTCACTTTGAAGTTTTAGTAGCATTTCTGTTGTTGTTGGCAAAGTTTCCACTGTTAGTATTGTGTTCCCCTGAGAGAATATGCAGCTTGCAAGAAATCTTACTGGTATGCAGGCAGTAATACCCCAGGCTTTGTGTTATGCTGGGTTGTACCATAATAATTTCATGTCTATTTCCCTTTGACGTCTAAATCAGTAACTTATTAAAATCACTATTTTCCTTTTTAACCACCTCAGGCTGCACATGAAAACAATTATATTCTTTTTAGCAGAGATTAATTTGACTATTAAGATTACTTTAGTTGTCCTGGAGAGATGACTTTACTGCTCTTTTCTCAATGTGATTTTTATTTCTTTTAAAAGAAAGATCTGTTGTGGATGAGTGGAAGGTGTGATGGCAGTGATATTCTTGTATCCTTAAGCAAAACAGTGTGTGTAAAAACAGACTTTGACTGTATTAGATTGCAAAGAAGTCAAGGTGTTGGCCCATTCATCAGTTTTGCAGGACAAACATACCCCATGTGTCATCTGACTATGGTATCTCTCTCTGGCTTAGTGAATTTTACTTTGAAAACTTTTAATTACATGATTCCTGATCTGTTGTCTTTTGCCTTTTATTTCTTTTTCTTCACCACCCCGACTCCACCCCCCCCACCACCCCCGAAGATACGTAGCTGTGGAGAGTTGTGTTCTTTATAATAGAAGATTAGGTATCAAATGTAAGTTGATACTGAGAGTGCAGCAAAGGTGATATGTTGATACTGGCATGAGCATAGTTGTATCTGTTCACCTTTCAGTTATTTCTAAACCTGTTTTGTCTTGAGGGTGGCTTTTGTTGCAAATCCCAACACAGAATATTCGTACATTGAAAACAGATTTAGGTCATCGTGTCAGAATAATCTTGCAATAAAATGGGAAGTTTTCTGCCAATTTGATATGAGAAAAGATGTTTTGGGGCTCTGATAAAGTTGAGGAGCTGGTGCGTGGATCTGGATTGCTGTTTTGTGACTAGCTCTTCCCTTTGCAGTTGATGGGCAAATTCAAATGAATTACATCACTGATGCTTGTGAAGATCTGCAACGCTTCTTTTATTTCCACCTATAATCAGTTTTCTTTCTTGATTTACAGATGAGGCAGCTGTTAGTACAGATTCTTTCTTCATCTAGATACTGAGTGGGAGGGTAAAAGCACTATCTGCAGCAGATACCAGTGACTGTAACTGTATCTCATCGTGCTGTTACTACTATTTAAGCTTTTATGGTTAGACACAACTGTTGCAGAGAAGGAAGTAGAGCAAATTTGGTTGCTTTCAAGAAGTAAGGCTGTACGCAAGGCATAGCTAGTTTCTAGAACATTAGAAAAACCCAATAAAAGGAGTTGAATATCCTGAAAGAAGGTTAGACAGCATTTATTTTTGTTCTTGCCTTTACTGGTCTTCTGTGTTTCTTGCTTCTTTAATTTGTTACCTGGGTGCCTGGCCTTCCATTTGAGTGGGAACAAAATAAGGCAGTTGAAATCAGTGCTAAATTAACTTTGAAGGTGTAAACCTACAATAAAAATTGTATTAATCCAAGATGAGTAAAAATACTGATGAATCCTACTTAAAAGGAAAATAACAGTAAATTCTTAATGTATGCACGGCCACAACCTATGAAGTATTCAATATATTCTGAATAAATTTATTAGAAAAGTTTGGAAAGTTTTGTAAGATGTTTCTGTTTTCTTAGTCTCAATAAAATTCTGCATACAGTTAAATATTTTTCAGCTAAAACCAGGATACAGTGTTCTCCTGTCCAACCTTTTTCCCTTTTGTTCCCTTTTTTGTCCAATTTATTCAGACCTTTCTTTTTGAGAAGGTGGATTTTTTTTTCTGTTTCATGAAGGAAGAACATGTTTTCTGCAGCTGGGAAGAAAAGTAGCTTTTCTTCCAAAATACATGAAAGCAGCTGTCAAACATCAGATTCCACTTAATGTTGCTTTTATTGGGGGGCTTTGCGTTAGGAGGTGGGATCCCAGCTTATTCATTTAGCAAATTTTCTTATTCAGCAACTGATTTTAGAATTGCTTCATGTGGTAAGAGATGGTAGCGTTATTACATTAAGAAGTCATTAATTTTAGACTGTCTGTTGTTTGTCTAGGTTTTTAGCCCGTTTCCTGGTAAAGATGGCAGCCAACAATGCAGTGCTGAACAGACTGGAGCAGAAGGGTGCAGAGGCTGATCAAGTTATTGAATACCTCAAGCAACAAGTTGCTCTGCTCAAGGAGAAAGCTAGTAAGGCATTATCTATCTTATGATAAGCTTGTTAACCAGATGGTTAACATTAAATGCTTATAAGAAAAAATGAGAACACGGACAACTTCATTGGTGCTGTCAGCCTTTTAAGTATGTTTCAAGTTCTCCAAGATAAAGCTTGTAATAATAGCACCGTTTGAATGTCTTGTGGTTTGTGGGGTTTTTTTGAAGCTGCTTATTCTGGAATAGAAAAGGCATGAATGAGGAAGGATTACAGACACAGATTATGGAAATTTGATAGTATATGATTCCATTTGGGGGGAGAGAGTCGGGAAGTATATGAGACTGTGCATTTGCCTGAATGCGTTACTGCTTTTTCACCTCTGAGAGGTTCTGTCAAGAGTATCATACCTTCAACTTTAATATTATGTACATAGTGGTATCAGTGAATTAAGGTGCTCCATATTGCAAACGTGTCCAAGCTTTTTCTAATAGGTTTCTTGGACTTTTTTCTTGTGAGTCTATTTAGGGGACTGAGAAGCAAGTATATTGAGAGGCAACTTGAGTACATAAGTATTGTAAAAAATGGCTATTTCAACAAAAAAGAACTCCAAAATATTACTGATTATATACTCCTTTAAAGTTTCCACTTTTTTGATGTTTGGCTCACAATGTTTCACATTCTCTGATGAATGCTAATTATTGAAACTAGTCGGTTTTAATATAGTGTCAACTCTAGTCTTGCAGGCATCTCTTCGAGAAGAGAAGAAGCTCCGTGTGGAAAATGCTAAATTGAAGAAAGAAATTGAAGGGCTAAAACAGGAGCTGATTCAGGCAGAAATTCGAAATGGAGGTGGGGAAAAAAAAAAATCCTATCCTCATACAACATAGTTTTGATCATATTTTGTGCTAACTAGATCTACCTTAACTCTTCTTGATTTTTATCTTTCTCTATGTGACTCTGTGGCATTTCTTACAAATTCTGGATTTTCCTAGGTTCCTTCCATGCCTAGGACAAGTTGCTTAATTCCAACACTTTAGTAAGCTGCAAGCCTAACAGGTACAAATGCCGGATCTTAATCAGATGTGCAACTGGTTCTTTGTATGTTTTTGTACAGCGCCTTTCATAATAAGCCCTGAATTTGACCAATGACAGTGACTCCTCATAATACCTTAGAAAGTGCTGAATGTCTAACCCTTCTTGATTAGCATGACTGCAAAATCCCTATGGAAAATCAAGCCATAGTTCAGAATACAGATGGGCAGTGACATATTAGAAAATCTGGGGTAATGTAAAATTAGAAACAATGTGTTTTGAATTTTTGATTCCATGCTTTAGTAAGACCAGCCTTTCATTGCACTGTTTTTCCTTCTTTGCGCTCCTCTGTGTAGCTTTCTTCGGCATGCACAATCATTATGTAAATTCATATTAAAAACGAAAGGAGAAAAAACAAAACTAAAGTGTTTCAGATCCAGCATGTTGTCTTTAAAATTATTTCCAAAGAAAACCTCTTCTGCCTTCGACAGCTGTTACTATTTTTACCCACGCTGTCAGTATTGTAAATTGGGTGAGATGGTATTCAGTGTAGCTGGATGCTAGCATTCAACCATACTGAATGTTTTACTGGTAAACCAACACATTCAATCTTCAAAAAGACTAGCATTTTATAAATGCAGAGAATTCTTTTTCTCCTTTGGTTATGAATAAAGCCCTTTTATGTACTAAAGCAAGCCATTAGTTTATATTTCTCCATTATCTCTTACTCTGCAGCAGTTCTTGACTCTGCAGCAGTTCTTGACAGGTATAGGATATTTCATAGAATCTCCGTTATGCTTGAGAGGGAAGTCTCAAGGTGTATGACTTTCTCCAAGATGGGAAAGGACTAGTAAATTAATATTTGGCTTCACATGCATCGTCCTTTATTTAGCTAGTTTATCTAAAAGGTAGTAGGACTAAATTCAGATCTTTTCTTTTGAAGTGAATTAGTGTATGTATAGTTTTGACAGTATTAAGTAGTTGAGCACAGAAACTAGGTGGACACAGAACATCAAAAATATCGCTTGAGATATTTTTTTGAAAAACTGAGAAACAAAAAGTCTTTCCACAACTAGCAAGCAAACCAGCCAGCAAGCAGTTGTTGGTACAACAAATCTCAAATGAAAATTATTTTTTAAAATTGTTTATAAGAACATAATTTGTGCAAATTGCTTTAGTGTTGAAGAGAGCTGGTATCAACGAACACAGTCCAGTTCTTCAGGAAGGTTAATAAGCGTCTCAAGTGTAAAAAGAAGCATGTATATGGAATGGGGAACTGTATAATGGTGACACTAGGAGGATTTGTCAAACAGTTATTAATCATAGAATAGCACAGCTTTAAAGGGACCTTGAAAGATCATATGGCCTAACCTTTCTTGGGAAAGGGAGCCTAGATGATACTGTCTAACCACTGATGGTCTTACCCAGTACAATGATTTGGTAAAAAGCCTTAATGAGAGTCTTGAGAAGAGCAGAATGTAGGAGGGAGGTGATTCTTATGCTATGATCTGGTAAGATTGATACTGAGATGATGTCCAGAACTCTATATCAACATTTTAAAAAGAAGTATGAAGGTAATGTGAAGAATTTAAGGAAGGGAAGTGAGGAATCAACAAATCGTTTTAGGGTTGCAGGTAATTTCTCAGAATGTGATTATTCGGGCTCAGTTTCTTTAGTCAATCAGAAAAAAAGAGTTGAGGAATGTTGTAACTACAATATAGAAATGATTTTATGCATCCAAAATTCTGAAATAGTCTCCAGTATGACAAGAGCTAGTAGCTAGAAACTGAAACTAGACAAACACATATGAGAGATCAGGAGTCAGTAGCAAAGATAACTAAATGTTGAAATAAACTGCAAAAAGAGGTCGTGTTTGCTTGTATGTTTTATTGCATTTAGCACTTTTTCCCATTTAAAAAATGTGTAGTCAAAGACATTGTTCTTAACTGATCAAAATAATTATATATAGATTGAGTTCTGATATGTGTTTTGCCATGTTGTGCTTCACTACTCAGCAGTTGTGGTTTAGGTATTTTAAGCAAAAATGTCAATTCTCTCTACTATTTCATTTACGTTGGAAACTTAAAGTGTCATAGTGTTCGAAGTTCTGGTACCCCTTCTGACTTTTGTGGTTTTGATTTTAGTGAAACAGATCGCAGTTCCTCCTGGTACAACTGTTTCTACAGCTTCGTTTTCAGATGATGTTCCACAAACTACAGTAGTTGCATCATCTCCTGGTTCCAAAGATCAAGTTAAAGGTGAAGATGAAGAAAAGAAAAAGAAGGAAAAAGTAGAAAAAAAAGGTACTTCAGTTTTCTTAGCTGTGATTGGCAGTTAAGACATTTAATTTATGCAAGTGCTTTTACATCATTTTTGGCACAGAAAAAAAACAGTTCTTACAGCCACAATAGGAAGAGTTATGTGCTAGCTCTTAAAATCTTGGAAGTAGTTAGAGCTAACGAAGGCCATCAAGTAAGCTACAGACTCCTACTTAAATGCGATACGTACCAAATTTCTTTTAATGTGATTGAACCCCCTTATTTAAAAAAAAAAAAAAAAAAAAAAC
>VZSZ01009543.1:104366-136936 GCA_013398815.1 Ibidorhyncha struthersii
AAAAAAAAAGTGGGGGAAGAGGAAGAGGAGGACACGAAGTTTAGAGAAGTTTATGGCAGCCTGAAAGGCATTCTGTTCTGAGGCTTAGTTAGAATTTTTTTTTTTTTCCTGCCATGGAAACAGTGCAAGCAAAAGGCAAAGACCAGGTCGGCAAAATACCTTTGCAAGCAATAGTAGCATAACATAATGTTATGAGAAGCTGAATATGAGCTGGCAAAGTGCACTTGCAGCCCAAGAATGCCAACTGTATCCTGGGCTGCATCAAAAGCAGCGTGGCCAGCAGGTCGAGGGAGGTGATTCTGCCCCTCTACTCCGTGCTGGTGAGAACCCCACCTGGAGTACTGCGTCTGGCTCTGGAGCCGTCAGAACACAAAAGACGTGGACCTGTTGGAGCAGGTACAGAGGAGGGCCATGAAGATGATCAGATAGCTGGAGCACCTCTCCTATGAAGACAGGCTGGGAGAGTTGGGGTGGCTCAGCCTGGAGAAGAGAAGACTTCGGGGAGACCTTACAGCAGCCTTCCAGTATCTGAAGGGAGCCTAGAAGAAAGCTGGAGAGGGACTTTTTACAAGGGCACGTAGTGATAGAACAAGGGGTAATGGCTTCAAACTGGAAGAGGGTAGATCTAGGATAGATATTAGGAAGAAATATTTCACTGTGAGGGTGGTGAGGCACTGGAACAGGTTGCCCAGAGAAGTTGTGGAAGCTCCATCCCTGGAGGTGTTCAAGGCCAGGTTGGATGGGACTTGAGCAACCTGGTTTAGTGGGAGGTGTCCCTGCCCATGGCAGGGGGGTTGGAACTAGGTGATCTTTAAGATCCCTTCCAACCTAAACCGTCTATGATAATACTAAAGGAAGAGTGTTAAATTGCAGTTTTCTGCATCTTCAAAGTATACTGCTTTTTTTTTTTTTCTGGAAAATTCTTACAGACGGTGAAGTTCCATCAGAACTGATAGGTACATCCATGTGAACACTGGTGAAATTGTGTGGCTAGGAGGAAGTACTGGGTGAAGGATGTAGGCAGATAGCATAATCCGGTTTTGACAATGGGGAGGAACCGTAGAAGAAGGATATGTAGGTTTCCCAACGCCTTTCCTCCTGTTTTCTTGTTTAGCTGTCTGTATTGACTTCTGTTTAACAAACTCTCTTTAATAGAAGAAAAGACATGTGTCTGTTAAAATTGCACAAAAGTACAGGTGTCTATCTTGTAACTTAAACTGGTGTTTTATAATCATTCTCTTTTGCAAATTATTATTAATTTGCTATGAATTGATTTGTACAGCTTTTCAGAGTTTGCATATTATGCTGATTGCGCACTGTATCTCTTTGATTTTTCTGGTGAGCTGTACACAGGCTTATAAGCTAGTTCCTTTTTTTTGGTGTACTGCAGCCTTTGACACATCAATAATATTCCACAGAGCTGTAAATATAAAAGCAGAGGCCACATGTCATATCAGGCAATTAACTGTTTTCTTCAACTCTTCAGTGGCTACAGAGAAAATATTCAGTTGGTAAGGAAAAATAAGTTTCTTGTATTGTATTTCCCCTCATCTTCTATAAGTAGCTTAAACTTGAAATGCAATCTGTTTGACTTTTTCCTTCCAATGACTGTATTTGAAAAAAGGTGAAATATAGCATGAACATTACATAGAAGCCCTAACAGGCTATTTCTGTGGAGTGCAACATCTATTGTAGGTAGAGTATTTAACAATCACAGTAACCAATATGTAAAACTTGGGTTTTAGTCTTGAAATTGGTGGAATTATGGAATATCTCAAATCCTTTTGCTTTCAGTCACCGATCTCATCTGTTTCCTCTCTGATTGTTCCCATATTCTTAGTTCCACTTCTTGCACACTTCATTTGTGAGGCTTCTCTGGATATTGATTCTGAGCTGACTCTGGCACTGGCACTGGCCAGAGGAGTGCAGTTGCTTCCTTAGCCTGTGACATTTAAATGGGTATTTTCTGTGCATCTGTATATATGCTGTGCACAGACATGCTTTGCTGTGTTCTCCTTTCCTTATTTGGTGACAGACTTCATTTCTCTAAAGTGAAATAAATAGGCTGCTAGAAGCTGATTTTTTGGCTCCAGACTATTGTAAAGAAACGTCATGAAGTGGAGAACAGTGAGGAATGATACCAAGAATAAAGATGGCAGGTCTTTGAAATGATCTTATGTATTAAATATTGACTGGTTTGATGTTTTTTCAATTTGTCTTCAATTATTGTATATATGACTGGTTTTATTAATCTAATTGTAATCTAATTGTAATTAGATTACAAAAATGCAGTCATAAACACTAGATAGAACTTTTTATTCATCACATGAACTGAAGTATTTTTGAAGAGCTATTGCTTATGTTAAAAATACTGCATTTTTTTACTGAATGTATTATTTAACTTCAACCTTGTACTAGAGCAATGATAAATTAATTGGATTGCCTGCTGTGTCCACTTTTCCTTTTTTGCTCCCTAAAGGAGGAGTTTAGTTTACATTAATGTGTAAGCTATCTTGGATGAAAGAATAACAGAATATGCTTATTTTAAGTAAGCACTTAGACACTTCTTAATCTCTCAGAGATTATAGTTGTTAAACAAATCTTGAATGCCTTTTAAACAGGACAGTCTTATGTACAAACTGGATGTAACTTGCTCTTTTCAAAGGGAACATCTAAATAGGAAGCTGAGTATGGGGAATGTTGTTTCACTACTGTTTTATACCGTACAGTATGTATGGGTGATGATAAACCCTTGCATTGCCATAGGATAAAGACTTTACATCAGTGGAACCTTGTAAGCCATGAGCATTTTCACACACTAACGTATTTGGGAAGTGAAGAATCTTAGCTAAGGTCATCTTGAAGGGTTGCTTTGCAACTGTAGCAGTGCAGTTGCAGTGACTTAGCATTGTCCACAGTCAGGAGCTGTTGTTAGGCACTAGTAACCTCATGACTTGTGATTGTCTAGTCTCCCTTTGCTGGTGAAACACCATGGCATGACTTACTGGTATTTGCTAATTATTAAAACAGTACTATCAGGCTTATTGATGTGGCCTTTGGCAGCGTATATACATCACTTGCATACATGTTGGCTGCCCTGAAAGTTCAGGATGACTTCACTTTACAAACAAGAAAACACCTCTGTCCTGAGGTGGTAATTACTTATAGTAACAATCTAAATTGGAGTGTGTATGATGATTCTCCACTGGAAGCTAGTAGTAGAGGTGCTAACTCTTTACTCTTCATTTCTGTTTTACACTGGATTTACACTTATTTCCAAGATTGTAGCTGGCTTTTCCCTTGCAATAGTCATATACGTTACTTATGCTTTTTTTAACGTTTATTTCATGAACTAAACTTTCTTTAATAGGTGAAAAGAAGGAGAAGAAACAGCAGCCAGCGGCTGGAAGTAGTGATGCAAAACCTGTAGATGTTTCTCGTCTGGATCTTCGTGTTGGCTGCATCATTACTGCCGAAAAGCATCCAGATGCAGACGCTCTGTATGTTGAAAAAGTGGATGTTGGTGAAGCAAGCCCAAGGACTGTTGTCAGCGGTTTAGTGAAGCATGTACCTCTGGATAAGGTATTGACAAAATTATTTACTGATGGCTTTTCCTTTTCTAAAGTATCTTAAGACAATCATCTGTTTATAGATGTGTTTTCATTGCACTAAAAGATTTTTACAGTTATGAAAACAAAAATGAAATGCAAATGGAACTAATGCTTAACAACATTTACCAGAAAATGGAGAAGTACCCTTAGCCCAAATCAGTTCCTTTCTGCTTGCAGTGCTTCTGTCCTGGGATCTTATTCTGACTCCTTTGTGATGCCATTGGTACACACTGGACTCCTAGACCAAACTAATGTGACTCTCCCTTTAGGTTTCTAGTGTGTAGTAGAGAATCTATAGTAACTTTTTTGCTGTCAAACTCTTGCCTTCCAACTCCCTTTATAGCCTGTTGAAGTGTTTGGCATGGAGCAAAGCAAAAAGCATGTGAATTTAACTTAGCAGTCAGTGAGTGGCTGAAACCACAGCAGAATACAAAATACGTATTTTTACTTCCTTGTCCAGAATAAAGTCTGCCTCTATGCTTTTTTAGTTGATACACTTCTGTGTTTGATATGCATGGTTTATGTATGTCTTGGGAACAATCTGAAACTTCAAGATTGTATTTTCCTTTCACACCTCTTCTAGAGGGTGAGTGGAAGGAAGGAATTGACTGCAGGCTGCTTCTAAATTTAAATGCAAGCTTGGCAATTAAGGCAATGTTGTATAGAGCAACTGCAAAACGAGTCATGAAGGAATTGATCTTAGTGTGAAAAAGCTACATTTTCTCAAATGCCTTTTCAATCCCTATTCACACCTTGTCCCCATGGTAAGACTGCAAATGTAGGAGGCAATTAAAATTTTGATTGTTGTTTTTATGATACAAAAAGTTATTGAACTGAAAAAAAAGATGGAATACAATAACTATTCTGCACTGATCACCTGGTGGTGTCCAGTTACTGGATTTGCAGTGGGCAAAAATTCAATTTACTCTTTTTTAGCAGTCCGCTGTCAAGAAAGCCTGTAGAAAAAACATCTTAAATCTTTCTAAATAGAATTATGAACATGAAGTGTACAGAATGTAGTGGCAGTAACAGGCTTTTCTCTTTAAGCTACTTTCTGTCTTGAAAAAATAATCCAAAGTACTCATTAATAGAATTGGGGATCATTCTTGCACATTCCTTGGGAACAGTTTGTGTGTCTGGTTTTGCTTTTGGCAAGTTTCTATTAGACAGTAAATTCTTAGGGGCAAGCTTCCATCTCTTTGTTTTTTGAAGTGTTCAAACATGTAAAGGCCTGGCATGTGACTACTGCCATATATTTAAATAAAAATGTATACACCAAATCAAGTACTATGGACATAATTCATAAAAAATTCAGCAGTTTATGGTTAGTGTTTGATGTGGAAATTTAAGAGTGTTTGAGGCTGTAGGATTTTCATCATCTGATTTTACTTTTGGTTAGGAATCACAATATGTATCTTCATTAACATTTCAGTATGCAGTGCAAGTTATCTATGGGTGCAAAAAATTTATATGTGGTACAGTTTGTTTTCGTGTACCACTGATGGTGGTGAAACCAAGTCAGAAGTTGCACCCTCGAGTATCATATGTAGATAGATACATGTGTCATCAGTAACAGGGATATGGTACTGAAGCATGAGGTAGACCATGTCAATGCTGAGCAGTTTCAGCAGCAGCTGAGGATAACTGGAGAACGTTCTTAAATGTCTGCAGGAATTGACAGCTTTTCTTCCACTGCATTTGGTGTTTTGAAGTAGATCTATTTGTGTTCCTAGCATCTTAGTCCATGGTCAAACAACCGAAATCACTGCAGTCTGCAGTGGACCCACAGCCCACAACCAACCAACCAAAAACTCCCCTGTCGGCACATACAGAAGGGATGGGAGCCAGTAATGCAGAAGAATGAAAGCTTGCAATGGCAAGGACCAGCAGGAGGAAGAGACTTTCCCCGAAGCCTAAGGTGCCCTTGTAGGCCTGCTTCACCACTCTGCAGACTGAAAAGGAAAGACCAGTAACATCATGAGAGATGCTGGAGCTGAGTAAGGCAGCCTGATTTGCTCCCCATATAACAACTAGTGCAACAAAGAAAAAGCAATGGGTGACAGTAGTAGGTGATTCTCTTCTGAAAGGTACAGAGGCAACCATTTGACAACCTGACACACTCTCTAGAGAGGTGTGCTGCTTGCTAGGGGCTTGTATCGGAGATGTCACCAAGAAACTACCAAGCCTTGTACAGTCACTGACTATTAACCGCTGCTACTGTTTCATGAGAGCAGCAGTGATACCACCAGGAGCAGTCTGAGGAGTATCAAGAAAGACTACAGAGCTCTGGGAGAGGCAGTACTTCTGGATCACAGGTAGTTTTTTCATCAGTCCTCCCAGTCAAAGGGAAGGGGTTTGAAAGGACCAGTCAAATCTGGCAAGTCAACAAATGGTTACAAGACTGGTGCCACAGCCAGGAGTTTGGCTACTTAGACCATGGGACTTGCTTTGAGAAACCAGGTCTACGGGGGGCTGATGGGGTCCATCTGTCAGAGAAGGGGCAGAGCATCTTTCGTCTTAAAGCTTGCCAAGCTGCTGAAGAGGGCTTTAAACTAAAGTTGCCGGGGGAGGGTAACCTCAATCCATCCCACTCCTACCAGTTTGATGCCAGTGCCAGCAATAGGTGCCCAGAGCCTGGAGAAGGACCACAGGGCAGCAGGAGAGCACCTGGAGTACAGCACAAGGGAATTCCAGCCACACCAGCCAATAAATCAGCTTCACTGTGGACCTGACTTAAATGACTATGCAAACGCAAATAGCATGGGGAACAAGAGGAGTTAGAGACATGCGCGTGCCTGCAGGGCTATGATCTTATTGCCATCATGGACACATGGTGGGATGGCTCCTATGACTGGAGTGTTGGAATGGAAGGATACAGGCTCTTTAGGAAGGACACGCAGGGGAGATGGGGAGCAGGGTGTTGCCCTCTATGTCAACGACCAAGCTGGAGTGTATGGAGCTATGCCCGGGGATGGATAAGGAGTGGACAGAGAGCTTATGGGTCAAGATTAAAGGAAGGGCAGGGACAGGTGACATTACAGTGGCGGTCTGGTACAGGCCATCAGACCAGGAAGACCCTGGTCTAGAGTAGATGAGGCCCTCTATAGACAGATATAGGAACAGCCTCACATTCTCATGCCCTGGTCCTCATGGGGGACTTAACCACCTCGATATCTGTTGGAGGGACAACACAGCAGGTGTAAGCAATCCAGGATTCCTGGAATGTGTTGATGATAAATTCCTTCTCCAAGTGATAGAGGAGCCAATGAGGAGAGATGCTATACTGGACCTCGTTCTCACCAACAAGGAGGGGCTGGTGGGGAATGTCACGCTCAAGGGCAGCCTTGGGTCCAGTGACCGTGAAATGGTGGAGTTCAAGATCCTTAGGGCAGCAAGGAGGGCATACAGAAAGCTCACTACCCCAGACTTCAGGAGAGCAGACTTTGGCCTCTTCAGGGATCTGCTTGGTAGAGTACTGTGGGATAAAGCCCTGGAGGGAAGAGGGGCCCAAGAAAGCTCGCTAATATTCAAGGATCATGTCCTCCAAGGTCAGGAGTAATGTATCCAAAGGAAAAGGAAGTCAGGCAAAAATGCCAGGAGGCCTGCATGGATGAATGAAGAGCTTCTGGACAATCTCAAACAGAAAAGGGAAGCCTACAAAGGGTGGAAGCAAGGACAGGTAAGCCTGAGAGGAATACAGAGAAGTTGTTGGAGCAGCCAGGGATTGGGTTAGGAAGGCTAAAGCCTTGATAAAATTAAATCTGGCCAGGGACATCGAGGGCAACAAGAAAAGCCTCTACAAGTAAAGAAAAGCCTGTACAAGTACTTCAGTGATAAAAGGAAGACTAGGGAAAATGTGGGCCCTCTCCAGAAGGAAGCAGGAGAACTGTTTACCCAAGATACGGACAAGGCTGAGGTACTCAATGACTCTTTTGCCTCAGTCTTCACCAGCAAGTGTTACAGCCACACTGCCCAAGTCGCAGAAGGCAAAGACAGGGACTGGGAGAATCAAGAACCACCCCACTGTAGGAGAAGATCAAGTTCGAGACCGTCTAAGGAACCTGAAGGTGCACAAGTCCGTGGGACCTGATGAGATGTATCCGCGAGTCCTNTGGAAGCTCTGCTAAGGCACATGGAAAATGAGGAGGTGATCAGTGACAGCCAACATGGCTTCACTAAAGGCAAATCGTGCCTGACAAATTTGGTGGCCTTCTACAATGGAGTTACAGCATAGGTGGATAAGGGACGAGTAACCGACGTCATCTACTTGGACTTGTGCAGAGCATTTGACACTGTCCTGCATGCCATCCTTGTCTCTAAACTGGAGAGACATGGATTTGACGGATGGGCCACTTGGTGGGTAAGAAACTGGCTGGATGGCTGCACTCAAAGAGCTGCAGTCAATGGCTCGATGTCCAAGTGGTGAGCAGTGATGATTGGTGTTCCTCATCAGTCAGTACTGGAACTGGTGCTGTTTAATATCTTTGTTAGTGACATGGACAGTGGGATTGAGTGCACCCTCAGCAAGTTGGCCAGTGACACCAAGCTGTGTGATGTTGTTGACACACTGGAGGGAAGGGATGCCATCCAGAGGGACTTGGTCACACTTGAGAGGTAGGCCTGTGCGAACCTCATGAAGTTCAACAAGGCTGAGTGCAAGGGCAGAGAATGGATTGGGAGCAGCAGCCCTGAGGAGAGGGACTTGGGGGTGTTGGTAGATGAGAAGCTCAACATGAGCTGGCAATGTGCGCCTGCAGCCTAGAAAGCCACCTATATCCTTGGCTGCATCAAAAGATGTGTGTCCAGCAGGTTGAGGGAGGTGATTCTGCCCTTCTGCTCAGCTCTTGTGAGGGCCCACCTGGAGTACTGCGTCTAGCTCTGGAGGCACCAACATAAGAAGGACCCGTTGGAGCGAGTCAAGAGAAGAGCCATGAAGGTGATCAGAGGGCTGGAGCAGCTCTCCTTTGAAGACAGGCTGAGAGAGTTGAGGTTGTTCAGCCTGCAGAAGAGAAGGCTCCGGGGAGACCTTACAGTAGCCTTCCAGTACTTAGAGTCCTACATGAAAGATGGGGAGGGACTCTTTATCAGGGAGTACAGTGATAGGATGGGAGTAACAGTTTTAAACTGGAAGAGGGTAGATCTAGGATAGATATGAGGAAGAAATTCTTTACTCTGAGGGTGGTGCGGCACTGGAACAGGCTTTCAAGAGAAGCTGTGGATGCCCATCCCTGGAAGTGTTCAAGGCCAGGTTGGATGGGGCTTTGAGCAACTTGGTCTAGTGGGAGGTGTCCCTGCCCATGGCAGGGGGGTTGGAACTCAATGATCTTTAAGGTCCCTTCCAACCCAAACCATTCTATGATCAGTACTTGCCTCGAACAATCATTCTTGAAATTCAAACAATTCTCATGTATCACTTTTTTACTGCCTGAAATCCCCTTGAACCTTATAGATCCTCGTGTCAGTGATCAGATGTGAAGAAAAAAAATGCAGGCCATGTATCTTAAAGTTAGCAAGAAGAGAAGAGGCCACCATCAGCCTCCAGAGACACTGTCCTGCAACCATTCTTTATGTGAGGGTACATTACAGCTGTACCTGTTATGAACTATATAGTCTCATTTTTATAGCAGAAACTTTTTTCTTTCTACTTTGAAGGCTTCATCTTTTTTTCTTTCTAGATCATTGTTTAAGTGTTAGTGTTGTCCACCCAGGAATTAGCAGATGGTACTGTAATTTATGTTTTTTCTTAAATAGAATGGTAATTGTAGTCTTTATTAACACTCTTGATCTTCTAATTTTCTTTGTCTAGTCTGCAGAGAAAATGTTTCTATAAATCATAAAGAACAGTGACTGCAGCATGACTATAAACTTATTGACACATTCTGTGTAATATAGGATACCGTTCTTAAACAAGTTTTATTTCCTCTACTTTTGTAGAATTGTGCTTCAAGGCTATATTAAATGCTACTGTGTTTCTTTTCAGGTATGAAACAAATAGAAATATCTGTGTAACCATGCCTTTGATTTGTGAATTATGTTTGCTACCAAACTTAAGATCCCCTCCCCCTCCACCCCCTTCTTCATTCTACAAGCATGTTGGGAAAATGCTTTGTTTTATTCTGAATGTGAAGTGGCTGTGTGTCCAACCATAGAAACTATAACAAGTAACTTTTGTGCTAAAACTAAATCATTTTCTCACGTTGAGTTGTCAGTGTTGAAGTTCCTGGATTTTTGAAACAAAAGGATTGGCTCCTTGGAAGGCCAGTGGAGGTTATTTTTTCGAAGAGATCACTTTTTCATTTCCTTTGCTTGTTCTCAGCTCATTTAGGTATCAAACATTTCATGTGATGCCAAAGCCTTATCAGCTCCCTGTAGACATAGACTTGCTTCTGTTTGTGTCCTTTTAAGTGTAGAGATTTGCCCTATTGTTCTTAACCAGAATTTGCTTCACTGGATAATAACACATATGCAGAAGGAAACGTGCACTTACTGTCTTATCTGTGTCACCTTCAGCTGTTTTTCAGTAACACCCTGTATTTCTGATAGAACTTTTCACATACTGGGAAAGGGAGTCAGGTTTCTTCCCATTTGTTTGGGTTTTCTTTTTCTTTCTGCCCAATCTTATCTATATGTCAGGAAACTCCCCAGTTTATTTTTACAGTTACTTTTGAAAAACTAGATTGTTTCTTCTGTTCCTCTAATTTATGGGGTTACAGAGAGTGGCCATCCATAGAATTACTGAATCTGACTCTTTGACACATTTCAGGATTTTATTTATCGTTTAGTGTAAAAAGATATTATAAGAGCAATGCAGACAGAATGATACCCAAACTTCAGATTCCTTGATGGTTCATAAACATTTTTTTTTAACACTTATTATGCATCAGTACAGAGGGGTTTACTATTGTAATTGAAGACCTGTTTTCTGGAAACATTACATTAAGTCCCTTCTATAAAAATTAACACAACCAGTTAAAAACAAAGAAACAAACAAACAACAAACCAAAACCAAAAAACTAAAAGCTTTTGCATCATTAGCAAGCATTTATTTACATCTAGTTTCTTTTTTTTCTCTATACTTAGGGAATTGTCATTTATCTGCAGACAGTTTAAAAATTGAGCCATTTGTAATAAAAATGAAAAACAAAGCCTTGAAATAGCAATGTTCTGGTTTTGGCTGACTGTCTTGGGGTGGATTTTTGTTTTATAAAAATATTTATTTAACCTTGTGAGTTTTCTTACCATTTATTCGTGAAATCAATACACATATCTTAGTATTCGAGCAGTTTTTCAAAAGCATTTGAAGATACTTCCTAGTAAAAGTGATGGGATAATGGGTATGTTTGAAATGTTGGTAAATGCTTCTTAATTTTGTAATAGTAATCAACTTCTCATACAGAAACGTCATGCAATATATATGAATATTTGGGCCACTGTGATTGGAAAGGAATGATGTGATGCTAATTTGGTTTTCTTTCCTGTTAATTTGATGAAGATGATGATCTCTATTTCTGTATTAATGCAGTCTAGTTTTGTCAACTGTATAATCTGTGATAAAAAAGCAATGCTCTGAAGTCTAGAATTTTTTCCAGTTAGTCAAAACTAAACTTGAGTACCAAATACAGAAATATTGTTTCTTTTATTCTGTATATCCATTTGCTAATTGTTATTCAGCGCTAGGTAATGTCTACAACTTGCATTTTAGTCACTGACATCTTACAGCCATTTCTTGTGTTTTGAGTCATTTATATCTGTAGCAATAACTTAAAAAATTTTCAGTCAATGGGCTGCCTTGAAACTTGCGCAAGACCAACTTTTCATTGTAACTGCTTCATTTTAGAGATTTATATTTTTGCTTTTTAAAATGTTCTACTTGTAAAATATGCAGTCTTCAGAATACTTGATCATATCAGTTTTGTTAAGTATTAAGCCTTCAGTTTTGTTTAAACTTCATTGTAATGCACAAAGACTGAAATCTGGAAATACAGATATATATATATATATGTGAACTCGGAGTATGGGAATTAAGGCTTCCTTTCTATATGTCTCTTAAGAATGTTCTGGGTTTAATTTTTATTCAGTTTGGAAGTGTGTTTTGTTTTCTAGGCTAAAGTGTGGCAGTTTCCCCTAACAAAGTATGTTTTCTCTGGGTTCTATTATAAGTTTTATTAAAATAAAAGAACAAAGCAAGAAACCTAGTTTTACAGTTTTGATCTGACAAATTGAAGTGCACAATATATACAGCATTTTCAGTGGTTAAAAAAAAATTCAAAGCATTTGGGTTAAATAAGATAAATTTTAAGATTCAAGTGGGCTAATTATGTAAAACACTGTACGCTTCCAGTACACAATTTGAAATTTTTGTCTTTGAGCTAGTCTAATTTGTAGAGTGGTCTTGTTTTATTATCATTATTATTACTAAATGGAAATTTTTGGTTAATAGTGCTACATTGAAAGTGGATTGAAGTGGTGATTTAGAATGAGTAAAGATGGAACGTGAGTGAAATGCATTGCCTGTTTTTTGGATTTCTGAATTGCATATTTTGTATTTCCACAATAACTGTGTCACAATTTAGCATTTACTCTCTTATTCACTGGCCAACTCTTAAGTGGTTTAAATGTTATTTGGTAGTGGTGTGCAGGTGTTAAAATCGTGCCTCTGTTGCTGTATGCTTCTCATCCATGTTAAGGACTCTTCATTGTAATTATTTTGTTATAATGAAATTGAGATCCTCAAAAGCATGTGGCATTTAAGTACTTACATCCTTCTGTTTTCCTCCCCCAAGATGCAGAATCGGATGGCAATACTACTCTGTAACTTGAAGCCTGCAAAGATGAGAGGAGTAGTATCACAAGCAATGGTGATGTGTGCTAGCTCCCCAGAAAAAGTGGAAATTCTGGCTCCCCCACCCGGGGCAGTACCTGGGGATAGAATCACTTTTGAAGGTTTTCCTGGTAAGTAGGTATTTGGGAAATTGGAGAAAATAGGTATGTAAAGGTGTTGATGCAGATAAAATAGTATTTTAAAGTTGGTTCCATTTTTTGTTGAAATTTTTTGAATTGGTTATAGTCAAACCTTTTTATTATTAGCATGCTAAGGATTGAAAATACTTAACAACCTGCCAAAAATTGGAAAATACGGGGAAATAACTGTAACTTGAAAAAATACTTTAAGATAAAACTACCCACTTTAAGTCTCAAGAAGTCTTTCTGCTCTTGAAATGTATGGACAAATGTATTTGCACTTTGCAAGTTACAATAAGCAAATATAAAGCATCTTTTCCAGTGTTTCAGTGTAAGCAATGAAGTAATAAGTTCCTGATTCCAGCCCCTAATGAAAGTGTCAGAACTTGAGGTAGACCTTTTTTGGAGGAAGGGATGGAGAGGATTGGAGGTGTTGGAAATCTCCTATTTATGAGAGGAACCTATAATATTCAAAAGACCAGGAGTTCTTTGTTTGTTTGTCTGGAAGGAAATTACTTTTTGGGTCTTCAAAGAAAGACGTTGGAGTTCTTCCCACTTAGTTAAATCAATAACTCTGTATTTTTTTCAGAATATAAAAGAAAATAATCACATTTAAACTTTCTCAAAAGGTGATTTTCATTCATTTTCCCACTTCCTTCACCTCCCACTCATCTACAAAAATGATCACCCTGTGTATTGAGAACTCAAATAAGCATCACAGATGTAGAGTGTTGGTGAATGCTTCCCTCCTACCTAAATGCCAGTTCGCTGTTCTCACAGGCTGAAAGGGATGCGGTCAGATTCAGCTTCTCCTGTTGCTGTCTTTGTTAGCACTGTTATTTTGTCGTCTCTATCATGGCTTTAAGTGTTTTTCATCAGGAGGTACCGGTCCATTATGATCCCAGTAAGAAAGGCACTTGGGCTCTGTAAAGCATCATTTAAAATGCTATTTATTAGAGCTGACACTGAAAAGAGAGAGTGGTGTAAATAATCTTACCTTGCACAGATGATGGGAACCCCAAGTTGGTGCAGCATCAAACAGGCTTCTGATCCATGCGCAGCATGCTGTGCACTCCCTGTCCATAGAAGAGATTCCCCTCTTCTGGTCATTCAAGCTATTGTATTTTCTTATTCATTTCGACTGTCAAACAGAAAGGAAGTTCAAATGAGAACTTGATGCTGCACTGTTCCATAAAGGTGAGGACATGCAGGTGGCTCAGTCGCTGGTACCACATGGGAGCTGCTTGTGGGCTCCTCTGTTACAATCAGCTGGCTAGGTTTATCCTGTCCCCTAGGAATTTATGCAGCACAACACAAGCCCAGACCCACTCAGGTCAACTGCTATGTGGATCGCTGAGTTCTTGAGGAACAGTGGTCTTCTGGTCAGGATCACTGTGTCACTTTATCTTATGAAAAAGTGGTCTAAACCCCAGTATTTCCTATATTGGGTGGAGTTGTACGTGTGCATTTATCAACAAAGTATTCATTTTCAGGATGAATTTTTGCTCAAAAGTTGGCTTTCACGTGTAAGAAAATGGTGTAGCTTTCTGTTTTCTACATAGAAGTATATTAACCTTTTTAAGCTCTTGCACCTCTAGCTGTACAGCAGTGTTTTTATTTATGAACCTCTTGGCAAGCTCTATGCTTAAATGTGTCTGCGTGAAATACCTTTCATAAATTAAGTATATGTTTGTATATAGATATTTTTATACTTCTCATGATTGAAACTGCTCTAAAATACATATTTTGGTTGGCATATGAGAAGGGAAGCAGTGGTCTATGTAGGGGTTTTAGAAACAGGAGGAAAGCTCAGCTTGCTGTGATTTAATGCTCTGATAGAAAATATTTTAAAATAATACTGTGTTTAAGAAGGAAATCAGTCTTAAAAATATATCAAGTTTGCTAGTTGGGATGCAGAACTAGTAAGCTGTACTAAAATCTGAAAGGCTTCAGCAACTGTATTGATGAAATTGTAGGAATACTAACTCATAACTTCTAGTCGTTATCACATATCTGTGAGTAAATAAAATACTACCATAGCTTAAACGTCGGATATGTGACCTCTGTTACATGCAAGGATACACTCATATTGCTTTCTGTTGCTGTGGATGCACAAGAGAGAGCATCAAGCTATAGAATATACCCTTCAGGCATAAGCCCTGCAAAATGGTGTACAAGTCAGCCTGGGCATGTGGCTTTTTTGAGGGGTGGAGGGTCTTTTTTGTTTGTTTTTGTCTAAGACATAACCTTACTCCAAATTTATATCTCAAGTAACTTCATATACCCGGCATTAAAAAATAATGTGAGAGCTGGTAGTAGTGCTGTTCTCTGTTAGCCAGTGTATCTTTTCTTGCACATGACTAATGAGGTCAGCTTTCTCAAAATAATTAAACTATTTGACTTCGTGGTTACAGTTGCAAAAAGCTTTTCCTAGAGCAAATCAGTTATAGAAACATTTGTTTTAAAATTATTCCCAGGTGTTAAGGCATACAGATATTCTGTTGACATTTTGATTCTTAAAAGACATAGAATAAGCTAAAGGTGGTGTAACAGTTCTACTAGTTCTAAAGTTATGACCTGCAGCCTGTGATACAAGGTTTTGTGTGCTTTATGTCAGTTTCCTTCTGACAGGGAGACAAAGACATGGAGCTCTGATAAGTGCCAAATTAAGGCTTTTACAACCTTTTTTGAAAAGTGTATACATGTAGGGCTATAGATTGTAGTCTGAAATATGGCAGCTGTTACCTATTGTTTCATAAATAGCTTCTCAGAAAAATTCTTAGGTAGGAGGTTAAATCTAATCATTGGCTTTGAAAATATACCTAATGCTTAATAGTGCAAAGTAGCGTGATGTATCTTCTAGTTACATAACACTTATTTTAAAGAATTTTAAGTTGTGTCATTTGATTATCTTGAAGTGAGCAGGAAAAATCAAGCAAAATAGCATTGATAGATGGAGACTTAGAAAATAATTCTGGCATCTGCTTCTGTAACTTAACTTGTTGCATAATTGTCCTTTGTGTGTTGCCTTTGCAAACTAAGATATTAATATTGTTTGTTGGTAGGTTTTGGTTTGCTTTAGGGTTTTTTGTAAATTTCTTTTAGTTAGAGACTAAGATTGTTGCCACTTACCTTCTTGTCCAAGTGGCTAACAACTTCTGGTGGGATTGGTGTGTCCTGTCATCATCTGCCCCCCTCTCCCTCCAAAACCTGCTAGACCGAATGTCATGTTTAACAAAATTTGGAACCTCTTATTTGGCTTTTTTTATGTAGAGAGTGGGAAGCTCATTAAACCATTGCAAGTTTAAATTTATTTTATTTATAGAAATCCTTCTAAATAATATTTTCTAGGAAGAAGGAATGCAATGAGGAAAAGTCACAGGAAAATGCACAGCCTAAAGCTCTGGTAGTATTTAAAAACGGTGCCTATACTAATCTAATATGAGCTCACCACAGATCCCAAGGGAGCTTGATGAAGGATTCCAAAGAAACTTATTAACATCCAAAGCGTGATTTTTATAATAAAAGTCAGGTTTTCCTCTTACTGAAAAAATTTACTTGCTTTTTATATTTGAGGAGGGGGAAGGAAATGCACAATGAATCATTTAAGATTCTGTTTAATGATTTTATTAGTTCGTATGCATTCATTTTGGTCTAAATCCAAGCCTGTTCATGAACTTTAGCACTGAGCGGGGTTTTTATTTTTGTGAAAATGCACAATTAGCTCTAAATGTTTAGTTTATTAATGGTATTACTAATTTTTCTTTTTAATACTAAGTGCACTGTTGCTGTAAAATAACTCGACTGTATTATTGAATCTTGCTCTGGCAAGGCTAGCCTGCTTAATAGAGAAATCTGGCCTGGTCTGCTTCTCCTACACAGTTACAGATACAGAAGCTACAAAAGTTAGACCTGTGTACAGGCAGAAGTAACTTACTCTTGCAAGCATTGAGAACGTGAGTAGATTGAACCATTGAAAACATTTAAAGGAGAAAAACAATAAGACAGCCTTGAATGACAGTAATTCATTTAACTGCCTGTTGGTTAGCCAGTCAGGAATATACTAAGCAGAAATTAATTTCAACCAGCTACTAGAAACACATACATTAAAATCCCTGTAGCTGTAATAGTTTTCTGCCTGAACATTTGGGGACACTTAGTAGTAGAAGATGAGAGTACTTGACATTCTGCACACTTGGAGAGCTCCTCATGTTCCTTTAGGAACTCCTGGCTCTTCTGAGAGGATATCAGGGAGGATCTGTTTACTAGGGTTTGTTTTTTGATTCTTGCTTGTTCTGGAACTTAAGATTTTAATAGCTTGGGCAAAATGGTGCCCATACGGTACTCCAAGCAAGTAAAACCAGATATATATTGATATAACTATATATATGTGCATATATAGTGTATCAACAATGAAATAGCATGGGATCCCTTTCAGCATTTACATGTGCTCTAATTGTATTTTAAATAAGTCTTGTGTTTTTTTTTTTTTTTAATTTGTCTGTCCCATGTTACACACAGGAGGTCAAGAGCACCCAACAGTGTTATGATTAAATAACTTTTTTAATGAAATCTCTTTTTTAAGAGAATCTGTGATGTATTAGAATTAAGAGATTAAATTTACTTTACTTTTGAACAGAAAATAATTGTACAGTGAATTGGTTGTCTTGCTTTGTCTAGATTGTATCAGCCGGAAGCAGTTCATCAGTATAAATCTATACAGCAAGAGAGTTTATTTAGCTTGGTTGTTTTATTCCTATACTTTGTATTTCTTGCCTATTTAGGAAAAAAATGACTCTGAAATACTTCACTATTCTATGTCATTTGTTAACAGTATTTCAAAACATTAGTAGACGACACCTCCATTTTGTGGTCATTAGAGATCCTTAAATAGTCAGATTTGCTAATGTTGTTAGACTGTCAATACCTCTAGGGCATAGGTGGTTTATCATGGCGTACACATAGAAACAGGGAACTGAGACTGAGGCCCTAATTGCTGAAATACAAGCTGACGTCTAAAGCTTATGCTGTTTTAGGCACCAGAGCTTGTCATCAAATAGTACAAAAAGTAGCAGAACCGTGTTGAAACTTGGGGCTAAAATTATATGCCAGTATCCTAATTTTGGACTATTCTTGTCAAAGTTAAGTATTTCTCAACTGTAAGGGCACTTGCCAAATCCACTTAATATTAGTTGCTTGTAAAAATTCATTAATTCCTGAACTTAAGATGCCAACAAACCTGTGTCTTGGTGAATAGTGTATTTCTGTGGTCCACATCTACTTCATTCTTAGGAATCCTTTTGGTCTCTAGTAAATTTTGTAAACCAAAAACTACAAATGGTTTGATTTCTTCCTTTTCACAGTATTAGTGGTCTGTTACTTACAACCTTTTTCCTTGAAACATCAGCATTTTGAGAGAGGCTCTGAAGACATTTCCTAGACATATTCCCTAATTCCGATTAAAGTTTTCATTTTGAGAGTCGCAGGTAATGTTTTTTTTTCTTCCTCTATAAAGTTTGTGCAGTGATGCTATCTGGGCTGTCACAGGTATGTACATACATAGAACTCTTGCTCTGCCTTCTGTGTTGTGTGCTATTAGATTATTCTTTATTTTGAAACAGGAGATCCTGAGAAGGAACTTAATCCCAAGAAGAAGATTTGGGAGCAAATCCAACCTGATCTTCATACCAATGACCAGTGTGTTGCTACGTACAAAGGAGTTCCATTTGAAGTGAAAGGGAAAGGAGTCTGCAGGGCAGAGACCATGGCAAACAGTGGAATTAAATAAATAAATGATTATTAAAAGCTTTTTCAGATGTTGAAATGGAAAGTAACGCAAGCACAATAAAAAACATGAATATGTTACTCCTCTGGAATGCACAGTTAATACTTTTTTTGTTTGACTCCTCTTCTGGAGGTACCGAATGTGTTATGTCTCCAACATTTTCACAATCCACTCATTCACCGTTCTTACTGTCCTTGAGGTTGTGTTGTCAACAGTCATTAACCACTCAGTGCTCAAGACTTAATTGCCAGGGCTTGTTCATGCTAGAACATCCAGAACATATGCGGGCAAGCATATTTTCTGGCCGGCTAAAAGGTTTAGAGGATCTATGGAGCAAGAGCATCTCAATAAGGAAAAATTTCTGCCATGTTCCTTGTGTGCTAACTGTTCTTCAAGAGGTGCAGGACTAGTAGTTGGTCAGTGACGACCACAATAGTCTTCATTCTTCTAGTCACCTTTAAATAGATTTTCTCCTCTTCTTCCAAGCAGTTTCCAGATACATTATAAGCTTCTCCAGCTTTGTTCTTGGCTGTGTTGTCTCAGTAGTCTGCCGACAATTGTAATGGGAAGATTAAACTATGGCCCTTTATGCCCCAAGATGTACAAATGGACATACTTTCATGTCCCACAGTTAAACTGTTACAGTGTCAGTAAGATCAAAGCTGTCACTTTGCTAAAATAGTTCTTTATCTGGTCCACCTAGATACTTCCTTCCAAAGGATAGATAGGACTAAGAAAGGGGTTTTTGCCAGAGCTAGTCAAATACTACCAAAAAAAAAGTTTGTTTCCAGTGCCCAAACAAGTATAAAATGAATTGAGTTTTTGTTTTAATGTATTTTTATGAAATGATATTTTATACGAAAGATGCTTTGGTTTTAACAGAAATAGCTTCTTCAGTTTTTACAATTAGAATTATTCCATAATAATGTAGTACAAGTAGTCATAGTTGCTGTGGTAATAGCCTCAAATTAGTTTTAATTCCTGCCTTTTAATAATGGGAAAATAACTATTTTAGATCAATTTACAATAAAGCTTTTAAGTAACTATTTAGAGATACGTCAGATATTTTGGCATATAATATTTAAGTGGTTACTGTCTAACCACTGAAACAGTAAGCTCTTTTTTAACCACAGAAATAAAAAAAAATTAGGCACTCTGAATTTTGCAGGCTTTGAACTTCGTCCAGTAAACTGGGAGAGAAAACAAAATGACAATGATATAAAATTAAAAGGAACAGGCACAAGAGAAGAGATGAACAGATTTCTTTTTTGAATGGGTTTTGTATGTGCCAATAAACTATGTTAATTTTTTGTGCATCTGGAAATAAGCATTAGTAATTAATTCTTTGAAATGTGCCGAATAGCATTAAGCACATGGGAGCTATTTTATCTGCCTTGTAAACTAGATGTCCAATAATGTCTTATTAAACAAAGTTATTGAAGTTCAAAATCTCAATTCTAACTAATCCCGAATCAAGGTAAGGAAATTCTTTTACAGTAGTTAAATCTTGGCTTCAGTACTGGAAAGCTCTGTACAAACTTTGGAATTCAGAGGAACTTCTGAAAGCTTGAAGAATTAAACAAAGAGGCTCCCTTACGGTTTAAGTTCATGTGCATTTTTTTGTTGGGTTTGTTTTTTTTTTTCTTCCAAATCTGTGTTTTGTATGAATTGTAATATACAGTCTGGTGTAGCATAGAGTCTCATTTGTGGCTACATATGTATTAGGAGTGTGATTTAGGGCACTAGCTTGTTCTGATTTTGTGGTTGAAGCTAGGATTCTGATGCAGTAGTGTGAGGTACTTTATGAAGGCCAAGTAGTTTGGTAATCTAAAGAGATATTTCCAACTGTGTGTTCAAAGGTATTTGGTATGGATGTGGAATTTTCCAGTTGGTGGCTTCTACTCTTTTATTTCTATTAAATGTTACCTACCATAGAAAATAGACAAATGGCAGCACCTGAAAGCTATATTTATTCCTTGCTGTGTTTAAGCAGAAGCACTTGATAATTATTTTGTCTTATAAAATTCAAGAGCTTTCTTAAGACAATAGCTCTTTCCTCTTTAATTATGCTCTTCTGGTTGTCTAGGAAAATGTATTTATGCTGTACTGAGCTCAAAAGTGACAACAGGGTACTTGAGGCACTGTGCAAGTATGCTTCCTCACTGAATCCAGCCTCTTCTGCCTTGTCTGCATGAGTAAGTAGAACTGCAGTGAAATCCTTCCATGTGGGACCCAGAAGTTCCTGTAATGAAAAACAAATCTGAAATAGTTATCCCTTGTTCCCTTTCCCCACTCCCACCTCATATACTTAGGCATTAACAGAACAGTTATATGTTCTTTTCCTGGCAGTAACCCAGTTCGTGCTATCTGAGTTCCTGAAATTTCTAGGGTTTTTCACCTTCCCAAGACATTGACATCCACTTTCAGTGGAAATATGTGGTTGTGCAGTACTAGTAGTTCTCTGTTCTCTTACTACAGATGTTAATAGAGTTTATCCAGTTAAATAATGTCTATATAAATAAGGAAAAATGATTGTTTAGCTATGTCACACATGAGTGTACATCAGTAGTTTCCACATACCCATATTTCTACACTTTCTACAGCTCTCTGAAAATTTTTTTTAATATCACCAAATCACCTTGTGTTGAAAAAAATAAATGATGAATTTCTGTGTAACACCAACTGCAATTCCAGCTGTATCCTGTAAAACTGAACTATTCTCAGCAATTCAGGAAAAACACAAATCAAATGCATAAACCTAAGTGATGGGCCAGAGAATTTATCTTTAACTGCTGTGGTTCATCTGATGGAGGGGAATGGAGAAAACAAGCTGTTTTGTCAAAGACTACAGAAAATTTTAATATGAATAAGAGATTGGGCTTTCATTTACAAATGTAAATAAAATTACAACTTTAGTTCAATCACGCTAACTCCTGTGTGTGACAAGAAGCCTACTTTGGTAATAAAGTCCACTTTGCAATGATCTTGACTCTATAACCTAAACCCCAAAGTGTAAAAAAAAAAAAAAAATGCTTTAAAGGATATCTTTCTACTTCCAAGATAAGCAGGGAGTTAGAAAAACCTGGTGTATTGATAGTGACTAATCTGCTTTAGACAGTAGGGCTGCAAAAAAAATTGAACCCATACAAAATTTTGGCATAAGCTGTCAAAAAAAAAAAAAAAAAAAGTACTGCATTATCTGTTTTGGAGAGAGAGGATAGTGCATTGATTTGCTGAGGACTCAAAGTCAATGCTAATGTTAGTTCTGGAATCAATATCTGCTACTCTGTCAATTCATTAGGCTATGTTATTGAAATTAAAACAAAAAAATCCAGAGATTTAAAAGCCATCCTCATTGATACACCATCCCTAATTTGCAGAGGATTATCGTGAAAGCTCCTGATTGCTAAAGATAATCTTCATGCTAATGTCTTCTTGGAATGACATACTGAAATATAACCATTCCTGTTCACATTCCTGGCACCCAGGCAGCTGTCCTACCCTATTTGTTTGTGGCTGCTGAAATCACAGCATCAGGTCTTTTAAAGGAAAAATAAATAAAAAGCCAACCATTATCTAAGCTGAGAGCCAGTTGTAATCATGAAGCAGAAGTAAGTGTTGCTTTCTGATTATTTTTAAACATGCTTTATTTCCTTGCCAGTTTTAAAGCTCCATTTAAAGAGGAAAGGCATGGTGGCATCTCTTATGCTTTTAATGCCCGTATGGACTTGATCCAAAACAGTCTCAAACTAGAAGCATGATGATTTCTCATTGTCTTAGAGTAAAATATTTTGAATAAATACTGCTTTCTCTTAAATACCATGAGGTATAGAGAGATAGAGAACTGTATAAGGAAAAAGGGTAACACTGAAGACAAATGTATGTAAACTGACAATGAGTAAGAGTGTTGAAATTAGAACCAACTCTCAATCTACCGGAAAAGTGAGTAGCAGCCTACTAATACAGAGTAATTGGAAAGAACAGGAGAGAAAATCAAACACATTTTGAAAGCTATTTTTATATATTGGTGTATTTTTATCTACATATGTATTATATATTTAGAGAATATCAGTTACAGCAGGTGATAAGACTTGATGGACCAGGAATTCCCTTCCAGTCCTAAAGATTTTTAGAAAGTTCATCAGTGTAAGACAACTGCAAAAGTGTAATGTATAGACTTTGGCAATAACTGAAACCCTTTGTTTCTTCGTAAAACATACAAACCTGGTTCATCTGATCAGATATATAAATGGAGCAATAGCTGTTTGCTTTATTTTTTTTTTCCTTTTTTATTTTCCCCCTTCTCCAAAGATATGTATGCATGGTAATGAGAAATCTCCAACTGAAAAGCAAGCCATTCCTTTTCAATGTCTCTCCCCACATATCTTGCCTACTTGCAAAATTTTTTTTTTCCCTCAGGAGCTGCAAAATATTTGCTTCAAGTCAGTCATGTTAGAAATTTTCCTTAGCCAGAGTAAATTTATGGTAACTTTCCAGTTATTTTCTCGTGAACAGATACAGCAGTAATGACAGTGCAGGACAGAGCTAAACATCCTTGTCCCAGGTCATTCAGATTTTTTGTGTGATTTTGGACCTGTCACTCTCTGCTTTGATCCTACACAGAGCACAGGAGAGGGAGGTAACCTGACTTTTGCTTGCTTTAAATAGCATTTCTCTTCAACAAGCTAGATCTCTCATGAAAAAGCATTAACTGTAATTTATGAGGGGTAATTTTGATAGGGAAATTTCATTCCTTAATTCATTTGTTCCGTGCCCACGTACAAAAGAGGGCAGTTCTTGCTTCTCTCAGGTTCAGTATGGTAAGTGTAGCTATGGTGGATGGTGTTGGGGTTGAGAATGGTGCATTTCAACTGCTGGGCTGGGAGGTGTTTCCCTTTTCAGCTGCACTTCTCTTATTTCAATTTTGCAACGAATTCTTCCATAGCTATTGTCACCTGAAGACAAAAGAGTTGCTGTTAGGGCAAAGACTTCTATTTATTTATTTGTTACCTGGATGAACTGAATCGTGTGATCGCTTTCATCCGGACACAGGGGCAAGTCAGCCCTCAGGACCAAGAGAGCTAGATGCAGGCCTTCCTGCCCGAAGTGGTGAGCCAGGGCTGATCTCACGGTGTCTCTCACCTGCTCTTTGCTCAGACCACTGTGAGGGTAGCTTGGAGTGTCCAGTACTTGAACACGGAGAGCTAGCTCACAGCCATTTCTTCGTATAATCCCCAAAATGCGACAGCTGCGTCCAAGGCTGCAGCATGTGGTCACAGAACTTGGGGAGCGATGACTGTTAAAGTCTGAGCTGCCCAGCAGACTGTTTCCAGCAGCACTTTTGCCAGTCTGAGCTCTTCCGAGGACAACAAGGTTGATGGTCATCTCGTTGCTGTCTGCCATTGTCTATGCTTTTATCCACAAACCTGTCACTAAGTGAAGAACAAATAACATGAGCCATTTCAGATAACTTAAAAAAACAACAACAACAAAAAACAACACAAAAAAACCCACAAAAAAACCCAGGAAAAATTAGAAAATTCAGTGTCTCTTGAGTGTCCTTTCCTGCCTTAAATGTGTTAAGGAGTGTGTGGTGTAGATAAACATCCAGTACAGCGCATATACCTCTGTCTGATCCAAGGACTGATCTTTGCTGTCCTTCCCAGTCTGTTGCTTAGAAATAACGAGACCCCATGGAAGGTGTCACAGGTACAAGAGCAGGCTACTCTCCTACACTGGCAGAAACTGAAGAGCTTGGAAAGAATTGGATCTGAGAAGAGTTTTAGGAACAAGTAAAGCAGATAAAGTTAAGGAGAGGCAACAGAGGAGGGAAGGGAGGAGCTGGGAAACACCTGTGGAAAACAGCATTGGCATGCAGGGAGAGTAGATTATGAAAAGGAGGAAAACTAGGGAGGAAGAAGAGAATGGTGACAAATACCTCCTGTTGTTATTAAGTGACCATGTTTCAGGAAGTAAACCTTTTTTTTGGGNGCAGAGAACGGCTTAGAATACGTCTTTCGTCAGCTACCACTAAAGTTGAAATAGACAGTAATACAAAAGGGTTTTCTGATACAGATAAATATAAGAAAGTATGTCTTAATGAAAAAAAAGGGTTGAAATAGCCGATGCTGCAGGTTCTAACCCTATATGAAACTGAAGCTTTGGAAATGAATACTGTACAAACTTTTAGACTTACAGCACAGTTAGTGAAAAAGAAAAGCATAGACTGGTGGCTGGAGAGGGGAGATGGGTAATTGTCATTTCCCGTTGGTATAATTGTTTGTAAATAAGCCCTCTCATTCTCTTTGAACTTTTCTGCAATCCTGTATCTGACGTTTTTGGTGCGCATTAATCATCTAACAGGAATACTGGCCGATTAAATACATTCAGAAGTGTTTCAGATGGAAAACCATATTGGCAAAGTAGTTGTTGGATTTTAAGTTATCAGTGACACCTGAACTTCAGAAAGATTATTTTATTTTTTTAAGATACAATGTTTAGGTACTCAGAGAGAGATCGTGGGTAATTTTAGAATGGAATTTCCTGTGATTAATTTCTTTAGACTCTTGCATGTACAGTTCAGGCTTTCTTCCTCATGTTAAATCCATGCTCAAATCAATCTTTTGAAATAACTTCAGTACAAAGCCAAAGATGCAAGAGCTATTAACATACTAATTTTGTTACAGGCAACACTGAATAATGTACATCATGATCTTCCTTACTGAATTTACAGTGCATTTTTCAATGATCTATTTCCTTTTTTTTTTTTAGTAATACCTTTTAAAAGAGACACCTTATTAAATGGTTGTCATCAGTTATCCGTCAGTCTAGATGTGCATTGTATTCTTTCTCTGTAGCATAATAATATAACATGGCGGTCATGCATTTGCGCATTCCTTTTTTTAAATCACGATCAAGGATTTGTTCTTTTTTTTTCTGTAAGCAGTCTACACTTAAATACTTAGATTAATTTCATATTATGTCACTTACCTTATTTTCCCTTCAATTCCTCTTTCATTCAGGCTTCATTCATAAACCATGTGTGCGGTATAAAAAGAAGTTCATATGTGAACTTTGAAACTAACAGCAGCAATGTACCACACTGCCTGTTACGTACACCTTAATCTGGTTAATTATTACTGATAAATCCTCATTCAATTGGATATGTTTGGCCAGTAATTGGTACTGTTAAATTTTTACAACTTAGCTGCAGATACAGTTTTTGCAATCACTTTAGTGATTGTATGAAAGCTGATATTTTTAAAAGTTAGTTGAGTTCTACCAGCAGTTAAATGTAAGAGTGATGATGGAGGTACTGGGATTATTTGTGTTGCATGTTCTTGAATGTGTGTCCATATACGCATGTGAAGCGCATATGTACTTTCTCTTATTATTGCAATGAATTAGTAATTGCGATATTTTCAAAGCACAGTGTAAACCATCTGCAGATGTAAAGCTGTTTGCCTAACAAAGATGGATTGAAATAATCAAAAAATGGGTTAAAATACAGAAATTAGTTGTGAATCAGGAAGAAAACGAAGGCTTGCACCACTGCCAGTCATATGCGTTAGCTATTGGCTCAGTAGCTTCATACATTTCTCTTGCAAGCATCATTCTTTGCCATGGTATGGTAGCATTAAAATTAGGGATAAAAGAATTGTCTGGAAAGGACCTGTCACTGGCTTTTTAGACAATTTCCCACAAGTGGGAAAGTAACTGAACTCCTCTGCCTTAGTGGAAAATAGATACAGATTTGTGCTTTAATGACCAGGTTCTAGTAATAGAACGAGAGAGTGGAGTGAGCCTTTCTTGTCTGTTCGCAAGGAAAAGTTTAGCTAAGCTACCCCTCTGACTGTAAATTTCAGGTGTGTGGAGGCACCTGTTTACTCCAAGGGTATTAAGATATGTCGTTACAGTGAGAACAAGGATCTGGTATGTAGGCTGTCTGTGGTGGGAGGAAGAGGAAGGTGCTTTCCGGAGCCCAGTCATGCTGGGGACATTGTCGTCCAAAACGTAACACTGTGTGGGAGTCTGTAAGTATTGGTTTACCACAGTACCAGGGCTGTTCCTTCCTGCCGCAGCAGTGGGTGAGACTTCAGTTTCTGTAGAAGCCTGTTGTCCCTCGCTGTGGTGCCACAGGCACTGCCAGTGCTTTGGCAGAAGGTAGGACCTAACGGTGCCCTCACAGTCTCCTCGCGTAAATTCACACCATTCATCAGGAATGGGTTCATCATTTGTGTTACTGGGCTGTAGATGGCTGCGTAATAATCTTGTTGCTGTACGTTTTTAAGACCACATAGACAAGTTGGTTGCTCTCAGACAGCTCTCTGCTCTCCAGCCTGCCTGTTCTGGTGGGAGGTGAGATATTAAATCTTTTTCTGTATCGTATGTGTAGCCAAGGCAACTATTGATAGTTTCCACTGTGAAAAGCCTTGCGGCTCAGTGCTGTGCACAGCCTTTCTCTCAAGGCATATTTATAGATAAAGTATATAGCAAGTTTCCTTTGTGTGCTAGTGGATACAAACTCGATACTGGCTCGCTTGCAAAGCGAAAGGGTAGGTCAGTCTCATAAAACTATGGATATTGTGAAGATAAAATTCAGATGCTTCCTTGACTTTGGTTAAATTGTCACAGTCTAGCTCCATACTTTTCATCAGACTGTTCCTATGCACAGTAATGCATCTCATGACATCGGAGGCAGTATGTGTCCTGGCAGTAGCATCCAACTGAGCCAGTAGCCTGGCAAGGAGATAATTTAAGCTGTGCATGGACAAGGATTTAGACTGCCAAGAAAATTAGAATCCCAGAAGCAGGGGAGCAAAATACAGCTTGCCCAGCTGGATGCAGAACAGGGCTTTTATGCTGGCAAGATGACTGTAAAATTAAGAGTAGTGTAAATGAGGCACTGCTTAAATGATACCTAAAACTTGGCTAAGCAAACTTCCCAACAAAAAAATGCATTTCTTTCCAGTATTATGATTGTAATACCGTCCGAGTTGGGACACATCTGGAAGGTCTTACAACAGCACGGGCAGATGATTTTAAGAAGTTGTCTTCCTGGGAGGATATGACAGGGAAAAAAAAATCAAACTGATTTATATGACACTTGCTTAGGCTTCTCATAGTATGTGGAAAGAGTCCTCCCCAAGGTGGCAGTATCAGCCTGCTCCACAGGTACTGTAAAACTCAGCTGGAGTCCCCTTGCCCTGGAGTCCTGTGCTGAAATAAAATACTGGGTCAGAAGTGAGCTAAAGCATTAGAAAACACAGAGTAATTACAGGAGTCTTCAAGCATCTTCTGAAATAAGAACTACAAAAAACTTTTATTTCTCCTTTGTCACAAGAAACACTTTTTACTTAATATAGAAAATACAGACAGCATAGCACCTTAATGAATTTGAACAGCAGTAATGGAAAGGTAGCTGTTAAGAAACTGGAAGTGTTATTTACTGTCCCTTGTATGATTCTCTTTCTAATCAAGACCTTTGTTTTCATTAGCTCTCAAGTTGAGTTTGTGACATTTATCATGGGGCTTTGGATATGAGATCTTAAAATCAACTGTCAGAGTATGAATTTGCAAAGAACAAGTACAGAGTACAACAAAATTGCCTTGGATGCTTTTTAGCACTGCTCACTGCCAGTGGGTAAGCTATTTTTTTGTTTTCTTTGGTTTTATTTAACTTTTTTTTTATATGGCAAAGAGAAAACCAAAACCGAGCCTATTACAGGTTGGCAAGCAAGAAAGCTTCCTGTAACTGATAAAGGAAGCCCTATACTGCTCCCATAGAAATACCAAGGAAGTCTAGTGAGGAATTGTCAAGAATCTAAGGAAGTAAGGCCCCTAATCTGATTGAAAATAAGCAGCATTTGTGTATCAGCTTCTTTAGTTGTCTTTGAAAAAACAAGGCTAAAATAATTTGCTAGTAACCACTGGATTTGTATATATCTACAGAGTTAACTAGAATCGCAATGCATCTTAGTCACATTACTGTGTCAGCTGCTGTTCTGTTGTAGTCCTGTGATCACCCAGTTGGTTTGCACGTACCCTAAACAAGCTTTCCATTATGCTTGTTAGAGTATACGAAACAGGCTACATCTTGTACACTGAAATAGCATCGTTTCTCTTTAGGCACATGGCATCTCTTACCATGTGTCATCTTTCAGTTCCCACGCCTTCCCATCCCTTACAGCTTCTTTCCTCATGCGGGCTCTCATTTTAGACCAAGATGATGCCATAATAAGTAATTTAAGATGTGCTTTGATGAATTTCTCTTACTTAGAGAAAACCCAGTGAGGCCATTTTATGGATTGCCACACATGGAGGCAGGCTCTTAGCCTTCCCGAACAACATGAGAAATCCAGGAAGGTATGCACTCCATGTAGTCAGTGTGGCTTCAGTTCTGTTAGATGAGTAATTTCTAACACCAGACACGTCTCTGCTGAGAGAGAGATCGGACAGATCTGGTGATGCTCTACTCCTTTTGGACTGCATTCACAACAAAAACTTCTGTGCTGATCCTAAAGGAACACACACATAAAATGTGCTAATGTTTCCTTAAAACAGATTATTATTTTTTTTCTTTGCTTAATCCAATCCTTAGTATCCTTACTATTTTTGAACAGAAGTAAGCAATTGTCAGCAATCATGTTTCTCTTTGCAGTGTAGTTGGCTGTGTAGGTTATGTGCTACTACATTGGCATTGCTAAGGGGGAAGAAGGTGCGGTATAGCTGCAAAGTAATGCTGGAATTGCACCAGCTTTCAGGCAATGTCTGTTTGTACAGTTGTGGAACCGCCTCCTCAGGTTCCTGTTGGACTTACAGCAGATTATGGGTTCAGGGGCCAAATACTGCTGGGAGAAAGGCAGATCAAGGACCTGCCTTGTGTTTAAAAGGAGATTGAGCAGAACTATTGGCACAGTGAGAATGTCAGCCAGACTTTTTTTTTCTTTCTATCACTGAATCACCAAGATACACAAGATATCCTTTTCCTTAGTCCTCTGCAAATAGCAGACAGCTTCAAATTAGAAACCAGTATCTTTGACATGCTGATCTGGTAAGTCTCTGCTGTGGAATATTGTGTCTCTTCACTTGGCAGGAATGTTATTCTTCTTAGCACTCTGCTTCTCAGTGCACTGAGAACAGAATCACAGAATCTCCTAGATTGGAAAAGACCTGTAAGATCATCTAGTCCAATCATTAACCTAACACTAAAAAGCCACAGGAGCAGAGCGTCTTCTTGTTTCCTGTTAGTATGGTTTGGTGTGACATGGCTATTCAAAACGCTGCAGGATGCACTGTAAAATAGAGCATCTCACACTTACTGTTACAGGCTACCAGTTTCTTAATTCTCTTATTAACCCCCACCTTCTCCAATTTAATTAATGATTTTCCCCATGGCACCATATCATTATTTTTTTTAGTATGCAAGGAATAATTTTAATATACCATATGGTGCTATACTGTCTCTTGAGCGGATTACTTAGTGATATTTAGAGCGTCTTCTTTTCATCCATGTTCCAAGATATGTTTTCTCTGGTATAAATGTTGGACATAAGTCACTAGTGCACAGGTTTGGCCGTAGGACTTTGCCATGAGGCTGACATGTTTGTGTCTGTTCATGTGAAATATGCAAAATATCCAAAGAAATAAAAGTGATATTGCAAGTAAGACTATACATATATAAATAATATTAAAAAAAAAAACCAACCAACCAAACAAACAAAAACCCAACCCAAAAAAACAACAACAAAACCCCCAAATTGTAAACTGTTGATTTCAAAGGCATATATTTGGGAAAGAAACAATAATCAGAAAGGATGAAAATACAGACTTAAGGAAGAATCCTTTTTCCCTTACACATACTTAGCTGGATGAACACTGCAGCTGGCCCCATGCATCTTCTGTTGTGACAACATGAGTCAGGGTACCATAGTCATTCACCTTCTTTTGATTAGCCTCAAAATTCATCCACGTGCATAAAAACATTTTGCCCCTGGGGGGCAAAAGTCTTGTGAATGGAGAACATATCTGGGAGCTCAGAAAACCCATATCTGGCTGCTATTTCTGTAATACTCATTCCCTTATTCTGAGAAGCTGCACAATTTCTCAGTTTCCTCATCTAAATAGTATGGGGAGTATTCACCTCATTTGAAGGTGTGCGATGGGATTGATTTAGCTGAAGGCAACTGATTTCTGTAGGGCAATAACAGCATTGATTGCATTGTATTTTTATCATATTTTAAAATGCTCCATAGGGACCCAAATTACTATCGACATACTTTCCAAAAATATTCCCATGATGCCTGGAAAGGTTATAACCATTATAACACTAATAACCACAGAAGTTGCACTGATACACAGGGCTGGCCTGGTGACGCTGATACTCTTATGCACTCTAATCCTTAAGAGATGTTTAGTAGAATGTCAGGAATACAGAGCATATATAGTTTCAACTCAAGGATGTGTAAAAATGACACCTTTCTGATCAATAACTTGTATATCCCTGTGTATTCAGGACAGATTTAGTACTCGGTTCCTTCATTTTCTTATTTTCTAGGTTTTGCAGGGTGTTTGTATTTCTATGGATGCAACACATGTTGAGGACTTCTCTTAAAATACCCAATAACTAACAACTTGATATTTTTATATGTAATTCTGGTTGTGAATCTTTCCTGTCTTCTTTCCATATGCCTACACTTGAAAGGCAATACGCTCAGCTGCAACGAGCATTTCTTAAAAATACAAGTTTAATAAAGTGGAATACTAATTGGAAATACTGTACTTCCTTGGTTTTAATAATCATGAGGTAACAGGCACAAACTTGAACATAAGGAGTTCTGTCTTAACATGAGGAAGAATTTCTTTCCTTTGAGGGTGGCAGAGCACTGGCACAGGCTGCCCAGAGAGGTGGTGCAGTCCCCCCCACTGGAGACATTCAAAACCCGCCTGGATGCTGTCCTGGGCAGTCTGCTGTAGGTGACCCTGCTCTGGCGGGGGGGTGGACTACATGATCTCCAGAGGTCCCTTCCAACCCTGACCATTCTGGGATTTCTGTGATAGCTTGTGGACATCAAGCCTGAACAGATGGTTTTTATGTTTTAAAACATTCCAAACAAGCTGAATCTGAGGAATCTTCCGATATATTTCATGATGTCAAGCCGTTGAATGTGTAATGTCAGAACTGTGCTGTAAAAGTTGTCTTACAAGCCAGTGTGGCTTGCTTTGGCAAAGCAATTATTTGGAAAAGTGGAATTGCTGTAGATGGTTTATTAAAATTCTGAAAAGTGTGTGTAAGGAAAGGGCGTAAAGTATACGGTTACAAAGCTGGTGTGTGGTTTGGGACTGTGAGCCCCAGACTTGGTAGTTAACCCCAATGCTTTAACTTTCCAGTATCAACTGTCCCAAAATACAGTGAAGTTGGAGCTTTTTGAATCGGTGTCCTTTCTGCATGAGGGGACAAAAGGGGCAAAAATCTCCACCTGCCTTACACAGTAGAAAGGATTTAAGAAATTGGAATGCTTCCTCTGTTCAATGCTGTGTGTGTTGTAGCATCTATAATGGGCTGCATTCAGGAATATGGTACCTCTATAAATTGTGGAGTGTGTCTAGGATCTTTCAGGGCTTGAAGTGTGATAGACTATTATTTTATTCAGTGGCTGGAAATCCGCCTGTTGTTGATGCAAAATACAGAGCTGCATCACCTCTTACCCTCCAGAAATTAAAATGTTGAAGGTATAGGCAAGAAAAATAAAAGTCTGTACAAACACTGCAGACCTGAAGCCTAGTCACAGAATCACAGAATAGTCAGGGTTGGAAGGGACCTCTGAAGATCATCTAGTCCAACCCCCCCGCCAGAGCAGGGTCACCTACAACAGGTTGCACAGGACAGCGTCCAGGCGGGTTTTGAATGTCTCCAGAGTGGGAGACTCCACCACCTCTCTGGGCAGCCTGTTCCAGTGCTCCACCACCCTCAAAGTAAAGAAGTTCCTCCTCATGTTAAGATGGAACTTCCTATGTTCAAGTTTGTGCCCATTACCCCTCGTCCTATCAATGGGGCACCACTGAAAAAAGACTGCTCCCATCCCCCTGGCATCCTCCCTTCAAGTATTTGAAAGCATTAACAAGATCCCCCCTCAATCTTCTTTTCTCCAGACTAAAGAGACCCAAATCCCTCAGCCTCTCCTCATATGAAAGATGCTCCAATCCCCTAATCA
>VZSZ01009543.1:137296-161448 GCA_013398815.1 Ibidorhyncha struthersii
CCAGTACTGACCCTTGAGGAACACCACTTGTTACTGACCTCCAACTAGACTCTGCACCACTAACCACAACCCTCTGAGCTCTATCTGCTAGCCAGTTCTCAATCCACCCCACTGTCCATTCATCTAGCCCACACTTCCTAAGCTTGCCAGTGAGGATGATGTGGGAGACAGTGTCGAAAGCCTTGCCAAAGTCAAGGTAGACAACATCCACTGCCCTCCCCTCATCCACCCATCTAGTGACCTCATCATAGAATGCTATCAGATTAGTCAGACACGACTTCCCCTTAGTGAATCCACGTTGACTACTTCTGATAACCTTCTTTTCATCCAGGTGCTTTGAGATGATACCCAGCACAAGCTGTTCCATCATCTTTCCAGGGATGGAGGTGAGGCTGACCAGCCTGTAGTTTCCCGGGTCATCCTTCTTACCCTTTTTGAAGACTGGAGTGTAGTCCCAGTGAGCACTGACATAATTAGGAGCAATGGAAGTCACACTTGAGCTTCAGATACAGCAGAGGGCTGAGAAGTTGCAGGTTGGTTAGATTTTTCCCTGGGTTTCTCCACAGTTGTTACGTCACTGCTTGGCAGACTTCATCAGCCACACACAGAGGAAGTCTTCTGCCAAGTATCTTCAGATATTAGCGGCCCCAGGTCAAGCACTCCACAGGGCACACAGGAAATGTGAACCTAGTTCCTTCTGGTGTCATACACCTTACCTGGTTAAGTCATCAAAACTTAAAGGCTGGAAGTTTTAAGGGTATTGAGGATATACTAAGAAACAGAAACCAGAAGACAGTTTTCAGAAGTCAGTTTACATTGTTTATTGGGGTTTGTTTTTTTTTCCTTGATGTCTGCAAAACAGTTTGCCACTACAAATTCAATGAATACACTGCTCCTTCAGGTCCTCAAAGTCTCGATGAGGAGGCCTCCCCGCTCCGCCTGCCTCCCTCCCCATCTAGGCTTTGCTTGTTTCCTTCTCCATGTGACTGTCTATCCAGCCAGGAAGAGCTGGCTATAACTTCCATCCCTCCAATTCCTTAGTTGACAGCAGCCTCTGTGCCTCAAAGAAAGTTTTTGGGGTTGGGTTTTTTTTTCCCCCTCCTCTATCAGACATCTGGCATCCTGGAAAAAGTTGTTTCTTGCCAGTGCTTCCAGTTCTGATGCAAGCCTGGGCTCCCTGTACAGAGAGGGATAAGGGGGGTCAGAAGGGAAGGCTGATGATTACGTGGCCTCACTAACCCACTGTTAAGTTCATGGACTCTGATAAAGTAAGTTCAAGTATTGTGTCCCCTTCATGGGGTCAACTATGGGTTTTATCCAAATAGTTAAGTCCCTCATGTATTTTATAATACAGTGCAGTAAACCATGAGATGAGTTTAAAACGCAGTATCACGCTGTGAGTAACTTCTGTGGGAGAGATGAGAGTATTCCATCTGTAGCGCAATGCAAATGCAACACTGCTGGTGGAAATTCAGCTATAAATTATTGTCATGCAATGTTCAATAGGCCTTTTCTCAGAATGGAGGTCTACAAGGGACAGCCATATAGCAGAGAACAAATGCTGACTCCCAGTAAGTTAACAAAGTTTTCTGTCTCCCAGTTAAGTGAATCAGCAGGACTAATTCAGGGCTTCAAGTGAAGTTTAGTTTTGAATCGCAAAAAATAAACTTATGTAGTGAGTTTATGTTTTTACATTAGCTCACCTATAGGTCAAACAGTGCTTGCATATTGTCATCAGCTAAGATTTTACAGTCATTGATGGGCCATGAAGAACAAAAGAATACTAATTTTTTCAGTCTACACCCACAACTCTTTCTTTAGAAATGGTATTTGTCTCAAATGAGAGAACTTTTTTTTTTTTTTTTTTTTTTTGNCTGTCAGCATTTCCGTAACCTCACAAGACCCAATTTTGATGTCTTAATTTATAACCTTGGTGTAAAGAGAAAACATGTTTTTGTTTTTCCTGTTTCAGATTTGAATAACTGGATGATTATATATAAGCTTACTGCATTTGTGCTGAAGATGTGCTGGTTTTAACATCTGTCAGAGAGCTGTGTCTTAAATTTCTTTCCCGTGATCATCTTTTGGTGTTATTTTCTGGCAAGTTTGGGACTATAAACTGTTTTTGAGAATTCTTATTCTAGCAAAAGGATAAATCCATCTTCTCATTAGCATGTATACAATTAGCATTCAGTGGCTAAATTATCAGTTTCCTTAGAAAAGTCTAACTAGTGACAAAATTCAGCGCTTGAGTTTTGGTGCTTCTTAGGGGGGCTCTGAAGGCCTGTAGTGAAGTGCTATGGAATGTATGTTAAATAGGTTGCTACAGAGAGACAGCCTTAAACAGACGGTAGAGGAGAGATCTTCCTTTTAAGTAGGAGAAGTCTGTGCATAGTGATTTGGTACGTCTTTGATACCATTCCTTAAGCTGTTTGGATATAAAATAGGTTGTCTGCTGGTAGCATGTGAGAGAGTTCACTGGAGGCTGGGGGAGCACGATAAAGACTTCAGTCATTCTGTAAGAGCTCTAAGCGCAGCATTTGTGCTGCATTTTCTCTGTTCTTCAAACACATAACTTCACTGTAGGAATAAGTAAAATAGACGCTCTCTCAAAAATGCTAAGTAGCAGCTTCTTAGAGCTGCAATTCTTAACCTACCACGAGCACCAGTGTTCCATGGGCAGCGCGTGGAGCTGACAGGCTATGCGAATGGACATGCCAGGAAAGGTGGACATTACCAGAACATGCTGAGAAAGCATGAGAAATCATAATATGGAAGGAGTTTACAAAAAAAGAGTCTGCTTTAGTAGATGGGAGATTCAGTGTCTGTATGAAATACGCACTATATCGTACTGACTAGCATTGCATCCTTCAATATTCATCCACAAAATTTGGTGTGCTGTCTCACTCCCCACGATAATCACTGTTATGGAAGACTCAGCTTGTGGACCCTGGCAGCTGAAAAGAGAAGAGGAGTTATGCAGATGACTTCACACTGTTTAGAATTTCTGCATTTGGGGAATATTACGGAATTGCTAACAAATTAGTCTTTTTTAATTGTAGTGGCGTGTATGCATTTCCTGTCCCGACATGTCCATGCTTATTCATAGCACACCAAAAGAATCACAGATTTTTTTTTTTGCCTTTGAACACAAACAGTGTGAAGAAAGATTATTTTCTAGACATCAAAGAGAATGAACTCAAAATGACCAATTCAAACACAGAAAACTGAACAGAAATCTAAATATTGGCCTGTTTTATGCCATTTAATGATGACAAGACCAGCTATTAAAGAAAACAAAGAGGAAAAAGAAAGGGAAGGGGCAATTTGCCTACAGTTTGTATTTAATCATGGATAAAAAGTTGGTAGAAAAATTGTAATTTGGACTGTAATGTGGTGAAAATAGCCTTTTTGGACCTTAGTACAAGGATGATGTGGTAATTCAGACTGTGATTTGAATAAGACATATTGGGTACTTAGTCACTCATGTGCAAGGGCAGACTTATTATTTTTAGTGTTTCGCCTTTCAGATTTCTTGAATCTGAATGTACCTAACCTTACTAAAACAAAAATTTAGACATTGGAATTGCTTAACTGCAGCTATGTCTACAGTGAAACACAGCAAACCAACAGTTTCGAATAAGAAGTTAAACATATCAAAGGAAACTGGGGGACTGTACAGGCAGAGGGTAATTTCTTACATGGAGTATTGCCAAGGAATACCAGCTATCTGTTGGCAAAAATACCATATGAGCAAGCTTTTGCTATTCCTTCTGCTCCAATACTGGGTTTACACAGTGTAAAATGAAACAAAAAACAAAAACACACCAAAAAAAAAAGGGGGGGTGGGGGGAACAGGACCCTGCCCAAACTGAAAGGGAAAAGTACAGACATATGTCGTCCTTTCGTATGAGGGAGTGCTGCATGTCGGCAGGCCCAGCAGAAAAGGAAAAAGTGTTGCAGTAGTGAGGAAAAGGCACAACAAAATAGGGTGAAGGTGTGAACTGAAAGACGATTTAGACTGGGTGATGCAGAAGGACTCCGGGTTGTTCGTTGGCTGGAGGAGTCTAACCTGAGTCCAAAGAATATATAAGTGTGAGGAAATGGACTTGGTGAAACAAATAGTAAGATTGCCCAACTTTGCTTAGTGTACGTTAAAATGACTGTGCTTTTTTTTTTTTTTTTGGAAGCCTTAGAAAACCTGTGTGCCTGTTTGTATCTCATATCAGGAATGTAAATTCAGACTATCTGCAAGATTAGGAGAAGGTAATGTGCAGATGCTGGTGGGTCTTTTTAAAAATGAACATTGGTCTTGGGGCAAAAAGCAGCTGGAACTTCTCAGGCTTAGGACAAGGCTGTCACAGAGGGATGCTCCAAGTAGACTGCTCCTTCGTTGTGTTGCCCCCTAAGTAATGTCTCTAATTTCCAGAAGTCCTCAGCATCCAAGAATTCTCATTTGCATCAGTAGGAAGGGACAAATGTTGCAATTTTGAATTAGAATTATGAATTTAAGTGCTTAAATGTGGATGTAACAACGAAACTTTTTGTCCCCTTAAAAAAAAAAAAAAGGTGAAAAAGACCAAAAAGATAACAGTGCAGGGGTGGTCTCTGGGCTTTGGAAACTGTCTGCAGCTCCAGCAAATCCTGCGTCATTACTGTTGGAAGGTTTTGCAGGAGTGTGTTTCAGAAGGGAAACTTGCTTTGAGTGAAAGGCCATATGTTTACAGGAACCTTGATTCAACTTCCACTGGCATAGATAGGAATTTTAGCACTGAATTTGTCAGCTTCTCCTCCGAATCATACAGTTTTTGTCCTTTTCCCATGCATTCAGTTTTTCTTTTCTTTGGCAAGGTCCCAAATATGAAGAGCATCCACCGGCTACCAAACTGTGCCCCTGTCCAGCTCTTTCCTGCCTTTGTCAGCCTCTTTTTCAGTTCACCTTGAACCTTGTAGACTCTCTAGCCTGCAGCATTTCAGATTCACCAACTGAAAGAGCGTAGAAAGTTTCAAGCATAAAATTGTGACTGTGACAGTAGCTGAAGAATACTGAACGGCCTTTAATGCACAGAGTTATGAACAAAAACAGGATGGAGAACTTGTGTGCAGACACTGTTAAGCTTATTGAGAAAAAAGCAAGTACATTGCTCTTGCATTGAGCCACTAGAACATGACAACGGTAAAATGTCATTAAGATTAGTTCTATTTCCATGCATAACAGTAACTCATGACTCTTGCAAATACGGCAGATCAAATTTCTTTCTGCTGTACCCCAGAATAACTCTGTTGGGTTCATTCGCTGTAACTACAACAGTGCTCTTTTGGTTGGGTATGCTTATAAATCATTTGAGTAATGCTGGTTAAAACTGAAATAACATTGATGTAAGCGAGACCTTTCACTTCAAATTGAGATGGCAAAATATGTTCGGCCTCTTGAGAGGAAATGACAATGAGCTATGGCATACTAAAGGAAAGCTGAGCATTGTAACTCTTGGGATCTCATCGAGAAACTCTTTGTAAGGCCATGGCCTCTCACTTCATATTTTCAAGTGTCCAAACTGACTTTAATTCTGTTCAAAAGGAGGACACTCAGACTTCTATTTTTTCTGCAAGTTTGTGTTCTCATTTCTCTCACTTTCACAAAGAACTTTACCTCAGAAACATTAAATGGGAAACATGTGCTTCAGGGCTAAAGACATTGCTGCTTTGTAAGGTCAGCTCCAAAGTCTCAACATAAAGGCTTTGTTAATCTAAAGTGAAATAAAAGCAGCTGTCATAAAGCATGTGATATATAAACTCTCATTTAAAGTGGTATTATATTCCTCTTATTATTTTTAATAGTCTGAATTGAGAGAGAAAAAAATATTTATTGAAAGGATGAAAAGCAGCACTTTCCTAAACTTCTCAAGAAAGGGGAGACAAGTATTTTGTCCCTGATGAAAAGACACTATTTTTGAGTGCCTTTCCCCCCCGCCCCAGTACTTATTTCTCTTAGGTCATATATTCTGTCTACAACAGAACAAGGAGCGTTGGTATTCTGTAACTGAGAATAGCAGACAAGATAGATAAATTTCACAGCTTTTTCAAGACAATGAAAGAACGTTTTTCCTCTTTCTTATTAAGTTTTCCTTCCATCACTCTCAGTCAGGGATTTAATATTGGTTGTAGTCCCAAGGAAAGGAATTCTCCCGTGTTCCTACTTTATTTATCTGAGAGTTGCAGTCAACATTAAACAAAATCAAGCATTGCTGTTCATGATCGTGAGACCTCTGTGTGTTGATGATGTTTCTCTCACTGGAAATTTAAATGGCTTCTGTCTTCTACTGGCCCCTCCAGTCCCTGCCTTGTATCTCATTAAGACTAATGCAATTTATGAGGTTGAGTTACTCCATGCTAAAAATGATCATTCGGTCTTTGTTGGAACAACTTTAGGTGTTGCACCTTGAGGCCCAAAGGAAATGGTTTACATCACAGAAGCTTCGTGTTGGGTGTGCAATGGGGAAAGGCGCTGGCCTTGCTGGGTTGCTTGACAGGCAGTTCCAGCTACGTATTCTTACCTGCCAGGACAGGGGGTCAGCAGTTGCTAGATATGAACAGTTATCCTGATGGTTTTCATTTTGGGATTGTATCTCTACAGCTTTTAAGATGCATGATGTTTTAGTTATGCGTAGCTATCAAGAGAAAAGTTGCTGCTTTTTTAAAAACCGTGGGTCACAGTGCGTGTGTGATTCTCCTCTCAAAGATTCTTTCACAAAGGCATGTATTAAAAGCGGGACACTCAGACATAACTTGGAGGCCAAACTATTTCATCAAGAAACTAAAAAATTCTTGACAATGCGAAACTGTGAAACTGAAAACTAAAACTGTGTGCAAGTGTTGGGTATGAACTTTTTCTGAGACTATAATGATTATTTGGCTATATCAAATTACATTATGGAAAAATGTACAAATGTGTGAGGACTTTATAAGATGTTGGTTTGGAAATGTGCTTTTTAAGGTATCTCAGTAAGAAAAGAAATAACTGAAGAAGCCTTAAACTACGTTTTCTTCACCGACTTGCTGGTCCTCATCAAAGCTATTACCTTGGCAACCAGAAAACTTGGAATATCTGTAGGGAAGTTTGTTTGTTTTCTTAAAGTATATATAAATTTCTCTTATGTATCATGGATATTTATTTTTCTCATCTTGGTTGATTTCTTTCAGATGATTTAGTTTTGATACGGCTATCTAGTCTTTGATAGTTTAGTGAACAATAACAACTAGTGACAATTTTGGCACTCTACAGAGAAAAATAAGAATAAATATGGTATTAGTAGAAAACTAAACTAACAGTTCTGATTTGTAAGCAGCACTGTGCTTTCTCTCTGTTTCAGCTGTCTTTCCATTTTTCTAACTTAAAAATTAATTTCTAGGTTTATCTTATTTAATATCTCTTTAATGTATTTCATATTTTCCCTCCCCACCCTCAGGAAACCTTTCTGTATTCATTGTAGATCTTTTTAACTGAGTATAATTTTATGACAGTACAAAAAACCTTCATTTTCAGTGTACAATTATAGGTATTCTTTATAGAGCCTATATCCATTTCATAACATACATCTTGAGATACTTGTTTTGGTGAACTTTAACTGGAATATCCTCAAATCTCTTTTATAACTCTTTTGGATATCCTTCTTTTGTTTTTCTTTTTGCTTTTCTTTTTTTAGGAAATCACAGTTTCTCTTTTTACAGTTCTTCAAGAAATCAGAAACCTTATTAAAAACTGTCAAAATGGAAAAAACATGTTCTGTGAAGCCAGGATATCTGTCTAAGTGTTTTTATGGTCCATTCTTCCTTTTACACAAGATCAAAGCATCAAGGGACGAGAAAATAGGGTGAGAAAAGTCAATTCAAGTTTGCAGAAATCATGCTCAGGCCAAATATTTATCCAGTGATTCATCAAAAACGTTGCAAAATGTAGTACTGGATTTTTAATGATTGCAGGTTTCACTGCCAGTTCTTGTAGCACATCCTGTTCTGGTGCAGTGCTTTAAAAAAAAAAAAAAAGTCAAGTAAATACATTAGGTTGAACTATAATTTGGGGACAATTGGAAGTCACTAATGGGATGGACATATTTCATTATGAAGCAGTGGTTTTTAAAAGAATGCAAATACTTACGTTGTTGGTGGTAGAAGACTGGCATTTAGTTTGATGGTAGAAAAATTTCTTGTACTTGAACAGGCTCCTGTTTCTGCTCCAAGAATAAAAGGATCCCTCAAGAACGAGGCAAGTTCAGAAAAGAAGTGGTACAGGCATGACAACAATCATCTCTCACATTTCAGTTCTGCTGACAGAAATGGTGAAATTTCAGAATTTCAAACCATGAGATGGTGAGCAACAGGTTACTTGTTAAAGGACACTGATGTAGTTTGTAGGTATCCTTGACATGTGCAACAAAAAGATACGCAGGAGAAGCAAACAGACCCCAAGCTCTGTTGGCAAATTAGACATTGGTTGAGCAGGACACAGTGATAGTAGAAAACAGTAGGAAAAAACCCAAGGTAAAGCGGAAAGGTGTGAGTCAATATCAAAGAAGCTGAAGGACAAAATAATTGTGAATGCGAGTCAAGATCTATATAACAATTTATCAAGTACAATTGAAAGGCATCTCCATGAAATCTACTATTTTGCTGAACTTTAACATGTACAAACCTCTAATACAGAAGGGTTTGTTCCGACATTTTTTTCCTGTTGGGAACTGCTGTATTCTAGCTGCTGCCCTTGTTTCCTCTGTAGGTGGCTATATTTCAGATACAGACCTCTTCCTTTTGTATGAGGAATGACTCTACAAGAGGAGCTCAGTCTATGGAGAAGAAGAGGGGACTTGAGAGGCTTCAGCTCCTGAGACACTTTCCTGAGTGCCTTTCCATGGTGCTCTGCATAAAAATAAAGCCTGTCCAAACACCGCTGTTTTTCAGCCGAACTACAGGTACCTTCCATCATGTTTCCTACTGTATCACATACCAAAAACTTATTTTTTAAAGAAGTAGAAATAGCAGAACACAGGTACAGCCGTATAACCTGCATATTAATGAGATAAGCATCTAGATAGTGAGAGAAGTAGATGCTAAGAGGTAATTTCAGAAACTCATTTTTTTGTTTGAAAGAGCAGAACTGCTACTGAACATAAGTTTTGCTAACAAAGCATAGGATGCCTGCTATTCAAACTGCGTTTTGCGTGTCTGTATCCACAGCTCACTCTATAACTTATTTTAAAAGCGATCCATGACCTTTTTTTCATATGGTAGTCTTAAAAGTGAGAATACATAGTTCAGTGCAATGGACTGTAGTGTAGAACCACATATAACCACAAAGATTATATACTAATGAAGGTATAAAATAGAGAACAAACTTGGAACGAAATGCTTGGGAAAACTTTGGCTCGTACTACACGGAAAAAGGCAAGCAGAATTGTCTCTTGTGAAACATGAAGGAAATTATGTAACTGAAATTTTAAACATACAGGTTTCTTGGCTTCTGCTCCTTCCAGGATTACTGAGGTAATGAGGGATTCTACTCGTACTTTTCAAAATGTTATTAATGGCATTCCTGATTGCCAATGGAAATACCTCTGCCGACTCCTGATAGACTGTATTCATTTCTTCTGGAGCTCTAAAACACTGACTGCTGCCAATCGTCTTAAAGATGCCCCTTCGCAGTCACTCCAGGAGACCACTTCCAGCGAAAAATTCTGCGAGATTAACACAGTGTACCACTTGTGTTTGTGTAAGCAATAAGAAATGCCCAGTCTCTCTAATGTGACGAGAACTGCAGAGAAATGGGCACGTGCTGCTCCATGGCGCTCCCCTCCTCCTCTAGTGCTGCTGCTTTGGCAGTGTTTTCACACTCATCACAGAGCAGCAATGAGTGTTATGGCTAATGTGGTATCTTCACCCTATTGCTAAAAGCATCAATGCCAACAAAACATGCATTTTAAGGAAAAGTCAAATATTTACTTTACCATAGTTTTTCCACATCAGAAAGCATGGGAAAGTGTAAGGAAAGTGGCTCAGACTAAGTTGGATAGGAATTAGAGTGCAGGAAGAAAGGGCCTAATTAGCTTTGCTCTCTTGGGCTAATCCTTAAGACCAAACAGTGAAGAGACAATAGAAAAGATTTGACAGAGAAGGGACCCTGATTCCTACAAGGAAAACTATAACCTTGTTGCCATTTTTTTGCTTTAGATCATGCACCCAGAGGGTTCAAGGAAAGGCTGGAGAGTTTTAGAGCTCTGGGAGGAAAGCCCCCCCACTATTCACTTATAAAATAAATGGTTTTGTTAATACTCAAATAAAATAGTAGAAAGAAAATATGTGGTTTGTTTTGAGACACGCAGAGGAGCATTTGTTACAGCTGTAAAGCATTGTTGAGATGATGCTGTTATCTTTCTGAACCAGCAAAAATGTGGCTGAGTGGTGATTTAAGCTTTGATTCCTACCACCTGTGCTACACAGGTGATGGCATCCAAACAGAGGGGTGCACCTGTGAGCTGCTGCCGTCCATGGGAAGGCTTTGCTCCCTTATTTGAGGACGTGTGTGGGTGAGCGTAGGTCTGCTCTGTGTGGGATTTTTGACCTGGCAGAGAGATGAGTTTAGGTTTGCGTGATGAATAGTGATTTATTCCTCAAGCTCTACAGTTTGCTGAGGTAAGTTGTATGTGCTGGGTGGCTTTAAGTTATACACGTGTTTTGGTATGGGCACTGTTAGATAACTTTCCCGATACAGGTAAATGCCTCTCCTTGAGTCTTAGTAACCCAGAGATGAATGAGGTGCTGAGTGGAGAGGGCTTTGTGTGTATATACAGCTCTGCAGTGTGTTTTGTATCTGCTGATACGTAGGGGAGAGAAAGCTGGTGACGCTGTGGCTGAGTTGTTTAGAGGAAAGTAGTTATGTCTGCCACTGTAGTCCTTAGTGGTCTCAGTATGTCATGGGCATCTGCGGAGATGGAGGTGATGGAGCTCAAAACCAAAAAGGAACATGTACAGGTGTTTGTGGAGGTTAGTGCTCTTCAAAGAGTTCCTCCTTGTCTGTTTGTGCTGATCTTAAAATGCCATGTATGAATGGGAAATGGTTAAAATACTGTATTTCATAACTCCTATATTCAGTTAATTTTGAATTTATGCAAATAGATCAGCCCCATAAGCAGTTTTATTTCTTTATTCATTCTCATGAGGAAGAAAGAATTTCAACAAGTTTAAAAGAAAAAGAGAAGTTTGTATGGAAAACTTTAGGTTGGAGTGAATTAGTCCAACTATTGAAACGGTCTTTATTCTGGATGAAATTGCACCAGCTTGAAGACCAGTGCCTGACACTGGTGGAAGGCACAGGTGCGCTGGTGATTAGAGTATGGACTTGAAGCCTGGTTCTGCTGCCTCAGTGGATCACACTAACTATAGGAGGCAGAGGATCAGCTGGTATTGGTTAGCCATCAAGACATCTGCCTCCAGCTGGCTTGCTGCCTGGCACACGCCTGTGCAGTAACAAGAGACAGGCAGGACTTATGAGTACATTAGGAGACAATTTGACACAGAACCGAGCAGGCAGCGCAGAAGATGAAACAGGGAGTTTTAAAGGTAGGCGTAGAGTAAATTACCAAAGCATTTCTCTTTTCCATGTGTTTAATTTGAGTTCTGACTTCATAATAAGTGATCCCATGTGGTGCTTCCTTAAAGTAATACTTACCTATTGTAATCCTTTAAACATTCTGAGATGCCTGAAGTATGAAGTCATTTTAATCTGTTACCTGGAATGTACTAATCACACTCAACAAATTTTTGAACTGCTATTGAATATCGGAGTGTCATTTTCCCTCCTCATTCTGCTCCCCCCACCCAGCCAGGGGTGGAGATATTACTGTTTCTGCAGCAACGCTGGTGTAAATACAGCTGCATCGTGTATAACTGAGTTGGTGGTGAATGGTGGTTGAACAGAATGTTTTAGCTGAATGTGTATGTTTGGACAATATAAATCAGAGAGAGTAACTTTCTCCTCAGTTCAGCTGGTAGTTTTTAGAGAAAGCATTACTACAAGGGGGGGCAACTTCTTTAGCTTTTTTTCTTGTTCTTTTGGTTTTGGTTGTCTTTTTTTTTTCCTTCCATCAAATGTTTGATAAACATAATGACTGTGGCTTTTTACCAGACAACTTGTATAGTCCTGGCTTGACTCTTGATAAATGTCTTGAAATCTCACTGAGTTGGTTGTACTCATTTTGGTGATGTGAAACAAAAGAAACAATGTTCCATGCTTGTAGGTCTCTTTGCAAGGAATAGCACTAAGAATCTGAGGAATGCAAGAGTTTTCCAATAAAAACATCATAGTAATTGCCTTAAATGAGTGAATACGTGTAATCTTTCAAATATGCTGGCATCCATTTTGTTAAGATCGACTGACTTGGCTAGTGTGGTAGGTGCTATTCTTTAGAAACATACCTAATGATAACACAGAGATCTTGTCTGATCTCAAAGCAGGGTAGGGCCAAGTGAGGCTCAGTCTTGGACGTGAAACCTCCTGGGACACAGTAGTTTGCAGAAGCAGATGCATTTTATTTTGGGAGATGCTGCACTGCTAGAAGTGGTCTCTGTAATTACCATTGTGATCCTGGCAATCTGGTGACACTAATAAAAATAAAGTTGGAAGGGACCTTAGGAGGTTGCCCAACAGTGAATTCAGAGCCAGGCCATGGTTCCACAGTTAAGGAAGCATAATCATTTCCCAAGAAAACTGGTGATGCTCTGGATGGTGCAGCTCCATATGCTGTTAGCCTTTGTTGTTGCCAGGTTGTATTGGTCGCTAAAGTTCAACTTGCTGGCCACCAGGACCCCAGAGTCTTTGCAGCGGAGCTGCTAGCCACTCAGTCAATTCTCACTCCAGCCCTGTACAGCTTTTTCCTTGTAAGAGGAGAACTAGGTTGCTTGAGAGACAGAAGTCCTGCTCTTATTCCCCTGGCTGAACTGTGATTTCTGTTAATAATCTACTATCTTTTTCCTGTTGTAATTGGCTATATGAAGTTGCTGCTGCATACTGGTTAGAAAGTTGCCAGGTTCCACCACCACAAGGAGAGCTTTTTAGGTCAGAAGCTATGGCTGCATAGCCTAGACCCGAGAAAACATGAAGAAAATCCAGATAATCTCGGGGAATGCTCTAAAGCTTTCTAAATCGAAGGACACTAGAGAAGAGCAATGCATAGGTGCAAGATCCAGTTTGCTGGTGTCTCCCGTGCTACTTTCAGTAGTAACAATGTATTTCTCAGAAGTTTTCCATGTACAGCTCTTGATCAGGAGTAACCCTGCCAAAACAGTGTCACACAGTGAGGTGTTTGTACTTAGAAGCTTTTTACCCTACCATTTGGTTTTATGTCTCTATTTTACCCTAATTTTCATAAGATGGTGTTATGGGATTCTCTGTATCTTAACTAACACAGTTGAAGTTTTCATTTGAATACAGCATGACTTGCCAAAACTGACCGTGAAAGGAGACATGCTTGTACTGAGTACTAAATAAATAAGGGCTTGATTGATCTGATTACAAACCTAGGCTCAGAACACAGGTTAATAGTGAAATACTAGTTATTCTATATACTAATATATATGTAATGCTATACTATATACTATGAACCATTCTATGTATATAGAATACTGTACTATGTGCTATGAACTTCACACTTCGTGTTGCAACAGAGTACAACATGTGATCCCCACCCAGTCAAGTGGAAATGTCATTAAAACCCAGACATTAATTTCTTTGTTTGCTATATGTATCCAGTGATATTGTAACTGTGGAAATTAACTGTTTCAGTATTTTTTCTCTTCCACTTTGTTTTTAAATCGTACAAAAACTATGCTATTTTCTGTTCCTGTCTCTTTCAGGGATATCTTTAGTGCAAATTCTATTGCTTGATGAGCTCTTGATGCTGAGGGACAGGTGTAAGCTAATTGTCCAGTGCTATTAATTTAATGAAATGTGGGACTTGGAAACTTGTCAGAGAAAGATATTCAGAAATTAATTTTTTCTTCATGTTTTTTTTTTTTCAAGGAACAAATGAGCAGTGATAATAAAAAAAAAAGTACTGATCTAGGAGAGAAAATGTGAAGAATGAGAAACTACAGCCCTCAACAAAGAAAAAGTAATTAAATATTTTTAATTCATCCATGAAATCCCTATGAATATTCATGTAGATGTTGTAGGAAATTCAACCTCAACAACCAGGAGGCTTCTTGGCTTTTACTTTTTGTGCATGACTGCAAAGAAAGACTTCATAAAGTCTATAGATCTCTTGCAGTATGGCTTCAGGAAGAAGTGACTGGACAAAACCTTGTTTGTTGGTCACAGAGTTGTTGGGCAGTTTTTCTCTTCTAGGGATCTTGTTTGTCCACCTGGAACCTCATAAGGCTCTTTTGGAAGTGTGTGAAATAATCTTTTTAGGTAATAGTCATATTTAACATGTCTTCCCATCACTTCATCTACCTGTTAGGGTTGATATCAATGTGACTGTTTGATCTTTGCCCCTTATTTACCATGCCATCTAAATTCAGTCCTTAACGTGCCTGAGATACAGATAGTCCTGCTTCCTTCCTCCCCATCACCCCACGTTGGTGGTAGTGCAGCTCTCTTGTGCTGCGACCCCTGGTGCCTATTGCAACTGCTGGTAGCCTCCAGCCAGAGCCCGTGTGTGGAGGCTTTGTCTCTGGGACCAGCAGAGCGGACCAAGGACTGTTCTCTGGTTCTCAGCAATGACAAGGCGCTTGCACCTAGTTAGGAGAACAGCTGTCTTCTGAAAGCATATTTGTTCTTGGTTTGCCCTAATGTGACTGTGCTTCCCTTCACCCTTCTATCAAGATCCAACAAGTTTAAGGCTACATTTAAGCAACTCTTTCTTGTTTAGTGTGACTGCGTTCACAATTACCATGGATCAATAGGGCCCAGTTATGACAAGTCTCTTGTCATTCTGTCAGGAATAAAGAACAGATGGAGGAAAAAGTCCTTTAAAAATATGAACCTGAACTCAAACTTTAAGACAAAGAATCCCTGGTTGTTTGGGGTTTATCACTTGTTTGTTTTTCTTTTTTAAGGAACTCCACTTTTTCACTCTGTTTCTGGAAGTGAGTTCACTGTTTGTGCATGCCTGAGGCTGGCCTTACTCTTGGTACAAGTTTTGGATTGTCAGCCTACAAGTGGTGAAGCAATTTTCTAAACCTGTAGCAGTGAGTGGTCTATGCATTCTTCTCCCCAAAATGTCATAGAAATATTTATTTTTTGGCATATTCTTGGAACTTTAGTTTGTACAAGTATTTATTAATTTCAAGTAGACTATGATACCATTTGGTTTTGTATGTAGGAATTTCTATGAGATTTCAAACTTTTTATGTTGCCTTCAGACTCGCTTTGTTAGTTTTGTTTGTGTTTGTTTTTTGTTTTTTTTATTTTTTTTCTCTTGTGTATATTCTGCATTCTTCATTTCGATTTTTAGACTGTGATTGCAAGTAAGTAGTTTTAAAACTGAGGTGGTAGGGGCTCACAGTTGTTTACAGGAGCCTTCTGCCTGGGAATTGGTGCTTGATCACATTCAATTTCTTTGAAACAAGAATCAACGTTGCAAGAATGCATTCTTTTCTGTTGGGCATTCTTTTTTTTGTAGCATTGAGGACAGCTTATGAGTCTTAGTCTTCAGTTTGTGCTACTGAAGCAGTGTCTCCTTCAGTTTTTGAATTGGTTTCAGGGTAGTTCCACCTGCTGTTTACAGGAAAAACAAAAAAAAAACAGCACAAACCCTCTGGCAATACACATGATACGTATGCAAAACTGACACCCTCAAGGACTTTTTCAATTGAAAAGTAAAAAGCATCACAAAACTGGCTCCTTTCAAGGCTTCAGAGAAGGCACAGGTATGATAAAATCATAGGCCCTGTAATTTCCTGGTTTTCAAGTATTTATTAAAGTGGATTTATCAAAGGTAATCCTTGACTGCAAGTCCTCTCTTCATGTGGATCTAGTACTAACTTCCAAAACCTGCTCTTCCTCTTTTCTTTTTCCTTCCAACCCCAAGTTTTGCTCTAGATGCTTTTGACTTGGTGAGACACATCAAACAGTCCTACTGCTGGCACCTGTGGAAGAAGAGATGATTTAGATCACTGGTTAAACACAAGCAAAATCACCTTCTATTGGTATTGGGAGCTTCTTCACAGTAAAACAGACAATGTTTTCTGTGGGGGTTTTTTTGGTTTTTTTTTGTTTGTTTTTTTTTTTTTTAATGAACGAGACAGCTATACATACACTTCATGGTTAGGATACAAGCTGAAGGATACATTTATCAGTAGAGAACATATTCCTTCTGAATCTCCACAAAGAATGTGCTGCTAGATTATAGCTTTCACTGCCTTTGTCCCTGACAAAGTAAATATTTGCATGTTGCAACAAATTGAATTGTGGCAGTAACTGTTTATTGACATGATTTATAAATTGGGATTTAGGGTGACTTACAGCCTTTTTAAAATGGTAGAGAATGCATTTCTTCTGCACCTTTTCAGTGCTAGGTGCTTTGTATGGCAGGGTAGTTGTTGGAAATTGTTGCTGCTGTTACTAACTTAGATATACAGTAGTAGAGTAGCTCAAATCAGGGATAGTTGTCTATGAGCTATATGCTAGTGCTTGGTTCATGCAAGTACTTATTCATACTTGCTTGGTTCATGTGGTTCCTGGCTCCATGAATAGTTCAAAGAACTTCAATGGCTCTCTAAATTGGTCTAAAGAATGCTGGAAAGACATGTCAAAATCTGATGTTAACAGGATTGTCTTTGTTCTCTATCTGACATTGCTTTACATTGTTTTTCAGTTGTTGTGTAGCTATCCAAATAGATAGGTTGGTGTTTACAGTGGAAGAAAATAATTGGAAAAGTTAGCATGACTTCTGTATTTAGGAAAGCTGGAGTTTAAACATTTGTCCCAACTCTGCAAAGACTCTTCTACATTCCAGTCGACGGTACAGTAACCTTTTCTTTTATGCTCTTCTGTCTTTCAGAGTAACAAATTCTATTAGAATTTTTTCATTTCTAACTATATGCAGGAGAATTTTTAGGAAATCTGCCTAGTTATTAAAAACAAAAGTTGGTAGGAGGGGAGAAGAACGTAAAAAAAAACCCAAAACGAACAACCAACAACAACAAAAAAAAAACAAACAAACCAAACACCTTCTCCCCCCAGCTTTTGTCCTTCTGAAATGCCCATGCCTTAGTATTACATAATTAAAACAGTATGTTGGCTTTTTATAGGAAACTAGGAAAGCAATCAATGCATGATATGATAAATTGCTTTAGGACATGTTGAGAAATGCCCTAAGAATGGGTGAGGTACAATGTTACTCTTGGAAAGCAAACAAAAGATCTGTCTGCTCTTGTTACAGAGAACCAAAGAAGTCAGTTGCCGAATAAGGGAGAGCTAGGATTGTTGTAAATTCTGGTTTCACTAAAGAGCAGGGGTTCATATAACTGGGAAGCAGAGTAGGACTGTGATAGCCCCCAGAAAGCAATGTGAGGCTGAGTGTTATAGAGCTGATACTGCCATTAACAAGAGCCATGGGAGGGGGACTGTGATTTGCTGCTGGTTACACTGGCTCCAATGGGCTTTGGTTTTTAATATGTGGTAGATTAATGTTTTTTTGAAGAGAATATTGTCTGCTTGTTTTGAGAACACAGAAGGACAGTGACAAGAATCCTCCAATTAAAGTGGGTTGTAGGGACCAACAGTGAACCTTGAAGAGAGCTTGGTGTTGGCCGTAATGCATGAGGATATCTTGGAGCTGTGTACAGAGTCCTGGAAACACTTCTGACCATCTGGTTCCTTGGGGAACAGAAAGACAGAGAAGACAAGATAATATTGAGAAAAAAGAAATATTAACTGTACTTACATTTTGCCTTAATTTCTTGGAAAGTCCTGTCAGAAAAATGCGTCAGCAGAAGCGTTAGCTGATCTGAATGGGTGTGTGGGTAATAGTTCCATCAACTTCATCTCTGTATAAAGACCACAAATTATATTTGTTTAATAGTAATTCAGAGGGAAAAAAAAAAATCCCAAAGCCATGCACAGTTCTTCCTTTTCTGTTTTATTTGTGGAATCATTAAACCGGCCAAACCCCACCCCTGGTAACTTACATGCATTCAGTTCCTGAAAGCGGAGTTCCTGAAAAGTTTAATATAATTGCAAGAAAAAGAGGCTTGTCATTCTTAAATTTAATGAGCAATTAGGTCGATGAAAGTCTGGCCACTGTTGCATCCTTTCTTTTAATTCACTGAGTTTTAAAAATAAAATGAGCCTTTAACTTATGCTAGATGCAGTATAAAATTGACTTACCAATATGGCTGCTGACTTGAAATGTCTTAAGTAACTGCATGTATATTTTTAAAGAAACGGAAGAGTGTTGTGAATCTTCCCTTCTGGGGGAAGCTGGTCTGTAAATTTTTCTGGTAACTCTGGTGTACAATGATGAACACGATTAATTCAATTTTTATCAGAATAAAAAAAGCTCTTCACTTTCATTTTAATTGTTCTGTTAAGTAAATGAGATGGGTTTAACTGGTGTTTGTTGGTTTAGCTCATTGACTGATCCTGCTTTCACTCATTGCTACATTTAGTGGAGCAAACTGATCAGGGAAGTTGCGGGTGGTAGAAAGCAGCATCCCATACAGCTGGTGGTTATTTAGAGTGTATTTTTTTTTACAGCTAGGTTGAAGTAGGAATCAGTTTGCCAGCCCACAGCGTAAGTACAGATATGGCTTAGTATTTTAATGTCTCTTTCATCTGAAAACGTCAAAAGAACAAATGGATGAGATCTCCCAGTACCGTTGCTTGTATGGCAGAGTTATGAGCTGCAGTGGAAGAGTGAGTTACTGCTTGATCTACCTGAAAGCTAGAGGAGTGTTGTGTTGCTATATGACAGGAATAAATCCTGAGCTTCCACTGAATTCTTGGTCATTGCTACTAGCAAACTCTTTGTGTCATTGCATGTGAGCTGGACAAAACCTTCCTTGTGACAATAGTGAGGTCAAAATCAGAACAGTCAAAACTTCAGTGCTGATTAACCCTGTAAATTTGCATAGACTGTGTGTCTATGCCACAGGTGTGCTTTATTGACGGATTTAGTGTGTTCATGGAATAGATCCGTTTCATTAGAAAGAAAGGAAATGCAACAGATTTTGAAGTATCCAAGCTGCTATTGAGTAGCTACTAGAAGAAAAGGATAGCAGCCTGTGAGGGAGAGATGTTTGGAGTTACTGTAGAAATAGAGATGACGAACAACAGTATTTTGGCAAACTGATCAAGTAGGAGCACGTAGATGAACTCTACTGTTAATACCAGGTTTCTGGGGCCTCTCATCTTCCTCTGATGCTAAGAAAAGCTGATTAATTAGGAAAATCAATGCAATTTATGGTGCAATTGAAAGCAACTTGATGTCAGCTTAAATGTTAACTATCAAAAAAAAATTAACATCATCATTGGGAATAATATTTTTTCTTTAGGCTGATAGCAAGACAGGCTTAAAAATTAATACAGAATTTAACAGTGGTGGGTAGACAGCTTTAACCAAAGATCTTCCATGGGCTGTTCAGTGATGTGACCTAAAGATGTGCTTTAGCAGCGTATGACCTGTCAGTTAAAAAAGTTGAAGTAGTAACCTAAATGGTGAGGTGTTACCAATTCTGAAAATTAGTCTTAACTCTATTGGCCTATCTACTCATATCCAAGTTTCACAAGAAATGTATGTCACAAGTAATGTTAATAAAGGCAAATGCAGCCACTGGGAGTTTCATCTGAGTTTAAAAAAAAAAAAAAAAAATACCCCACCCCAAAAAAGGCATTTTAATTTCCAAAAGCATGAAATATTTCATATTACTTGGGAGAAGAAAAAGCAAGATGCCAGCTGATTCCAAAAAGACTGTCACGAAGACTTGAGGTTTAGTGAATACAGTGGGTGTTTTCAGCAATGCCTTTGAGGTTCACCCACTAACAGTACTTCTGAAAAATGTCTTTAAAGTCTGCATCTTATTCTTTTGATGGATTACCAGAATCTCAGGCTCATGCCTGAATTTAGTGCAATATAAACTGCAGCTAAGGCAGGGAAGGAGGAAATGAGAAGAGAATGCCTGAAGAAACTTTGAATGTCCTTGCTTTGATGTATTTCACAATCTTAGCGTGACTTCATAACTGACAGTATATAATATATACAAGACTCAGAGAGCCAACACAGCATCACAGCCTAAAACAGAAGTATGTATTATATATCAAGAGACAAGTGAACCGAAGGTGTCAGGAGTAACTGCAAAGTTCAAGCAAAGCTGTTACGAAAGTGCTGATTGTGGCTCCATAGTTATGAATTGACTTGCTTTTTATTTCTGAAGAAGGTACTAAGTCCCTTTGATATCTAGAAAGAATTAGAACACTTTCATTCTCAGATTATAACAAAGATTAAATAAAGGTTATGTTGCTTATGCTTATAGTGGCAGTATCTGCCTGGGTGTTCCTGTGCCTTCTGAAATAACATGTTTTACTTATTGGCAGACTTGGGAGTTTTATTACTTTCATGTATGAACCTTTATAAGCACCTTGTAATTAGATCTAAGACTAACTGGACACCTTGTGATACAAACATGCTATAAACAGATTGTTAGACACCCTAAATATTACAGGGAGAAGAGTAGCCAGCTGTAATGTATCTTGCTATGCGAAAAAGTGAAATTGCTATGAAATGAAATGTTAAAAAAAAAAATGCTTTACTACTACTTCAAGAGCTTCTTTCATGTATGTTGCTGTGATGGGTGCCTCAACCAATATTTTGATGGCAAAGTTAAACACCAGTGGGCAGTAGTAATGAACTTTGACTTTATTACATAGCCACCTCATCTCAGGATGGCTGTGGACACTCGAGCGTCAGAGACCATTTGCTGTCACTGGTAAACCTGGGGTAGTCAGGAAAGGTGCTTAGAAAGATTTCTTTGCAATTTGCCTGAAGGGGGAAGCACAGACAAATGCTTTACTATTTCTGCCCCCAAGTTCAGCATATCTTTGAGTGTTCAGGGCTTCTAAGATTGAGCTGTTTTAATAGCAACCCTGGCATAGCATGGAGATCTTGCTTTTCATCCGTACTTAGATCTGATTGCTTCAGTGACAAAAATGTTGGTGTTTTAACCACTTTTTACAAAATGCTGGCAAACACTAGAGAACTGACATTCCTAAGATGGCAAGAAGCAGCTTCTTGACTATCAGTGGCAATTGTTACAAAATCTGCTGTCTCATTTTTGTGCAATGAGATAAATTCTGGGAATAACTTTGGAAGTGGAATTAGAAGAAAGGCAGTAATTGGACTTGCAGAATTCTTATTTGGTGTATAATGTGGATGACTGTTTTGTTCCTTCTGTTTTCACATCAAGTTGACCAGTAGAAAATAAAACTTTTTTTGACAATATTAGAAATCTGATCAGGGATTCCTCTAGCTTCTTTTTCACCTTCCTATGCGTGTTTGTGTATGCTCAAATGGGTGTTTGTAACATAACCACTAAGTAGAGTGCACCCTTTTAATGATAAAGGCCTGTCCTGTTGACTTCAGTGGATGCATCTATTATACTGAAAGACAAAGGACCAAGATCTCTGCTGGTTTTACTTTACAGACTGTAGTTCTGTTTCATCTGTAAACAATTTGGCTTCAGGAGGGAATGCACAGTCCTGTAACAGTACAGTACAGTGATCAGTACAAAGGATGAGATGTGATCTCAGAGGCAGGTCTGCTATCGCACTGTAAAGCTGGAATCCTGTTTTGTTGAAAGATTAAGATGCTCTTATAGCAGTACTTACAGTTTGATTTCCAGCTTCTCAGCCAAGTATCTGTTGTCAAAAGCTTTCATGGCTAAGGTAAAAGAATGAAGGATTTTGCCAAACAAATAGTAAAAAATGAAAGACTATCCATGTTCGTTGTTGTTCCAGATGAAGATTATATTAGAGACATGTTTAGGTAACATGGTTAAACTCAGCTTTGGTATTTTATTTTCTTTTTATTTAAAATGTATTTGCATTTATAATGCAGTTTTTTTTAATTAGCTGGTCACATACTATGTTCATTGTGTGTATGATCATTTGAGACAAGTATATATAACATTTTGAATGTGGCTTCCAGTCCCTTTAGTTCAAGGTACTCTAATTCATTATGATCCAGTATATTTATACTGATAGTGGGAGAGATACAGAGAGATGCAATGATGAGCAAAGAGCTTTTCTCTCAGTTAAGCAGTCTTATCCTTTTTATGCATACTTCTAAATTTATAGGAAAAGTAAGGTGGAATAGTGTTAAGGTAAAAGTGTAGTCAGCTGTATGAAGGCTGAAGCCTAATACGTGAGCATGGGCAAGCAGAGTAGAGACTAGGCCTCAGCCAAAGAGGAATCTCTCCTTTTCTCAGAGGAATGAGGCGTTGTTCTCTAAAACGTAGGTGTTCTGCATAATTAAAAATCATTACGAATGCACTAAGCCTGTAGTTTAAGACTACTGACTTGCCAATTGAAAATCCAGCTTTGTGCACCGTGACAAATACAAGAAGTGAACTCTGTTTTGGTGGAGAATAGTAGCTGTGCTATTCCAACAAAACATTAGAACACAGCTCCCTTTTACTTGCTTCCAAAACACATCCTAACTCATTCTTCACCTGCACAAAGCCCTCAAGCTCTATTAGGTTTAGTGAATTGTGAATGATGAGCAAGCAGTGCTGAGATTTTTCATGTAGGACATGAGGTGATTCTATGGCATTATAAGCTCTTGCTGCTCTTTTCCCAAGTTACTTTGTCAAGCTGGCAAGCTTGACATTTCTGGGCAACACAGAAATTCTTTCCTGTGCATTTCACAAGTTCATTGAAAAAATTATGGTAAGTTTGTGGTTACATGTAATAAGAGAACTTGTCATCCAATGCAGTCTTTGCTGGAACTGAGTGAGGCATCATGTCTTCCTCCTTTCTGCTTTTGCCTGTACCTCTATAGGACTTAAAATGCGGTTGTTTTGATAATGGAGACTGCTGGGTAACTAACATCTGAGAACAACGTAAAGGGTGTAATTGATCTAACATGGACTTAGAATACATCTAAAACTGGATCCAGCAACCCAATTTTCACTAAAGAATCTCTGGATTCATTCCTTGTCTTGATAGTGTTCATTCTTGCAACTGACTTCTCATAAATTACCATACAATCCTTCCTATAACGAAAAGAATACTGAAAAACAGGGGCCAGTTTGTTATTCTTGTAACATTTTGCATGTGCAATACTACTTCAGGATTTCCAAACTGATGCAACATCCTTTGACAAATAAAATGCAGTCTTGATAAATGAGCAGCAAATCAAAACAACCACCCTTCCATTTGAACATCCTCTGTTAACTCATTGACACCGATGTAAAATATTTCACTGACCCACTCAGTATGAGTCAACGGAATGTGCTCAAATGAGAGGAAATAATTTTGGAGAAAAGTCCACAAGGAACTCATAAGTAAGTGTTGAATTATCTGACATGCAGATATGTGATGACTATAAAATAATGACAGAAGAGATTAATGAAACAGACGGTTGTGTTATGAATTAATTAAATGTCTAGCGTGGTGGGGGAAGATGGTTTGCATGTACTCAGAGAACTGTGCCAAATGTAGTTTACAAATGTCTCTGTGGAGACCAAAGGGCTGAGCTGATCTTGGGGCGCCTCGATGGCTCTGTTGTAAGTGATGTGTGTCAGATCTGGAGAGGCTGTTGAGTGGATGGTCTTGGTATGAAATGGTATACTTCCTTCAAAGCACTGGTAGCTGTGAATGACATGATGGCAGAGAGGGTGTGCAGTGACATATGTACCAGAGGAGGCAGTGATGTGAAAAGTCAGTTTGGAGAGAGTGGGTATGTTAACCTCTCTGGAAAGTTTGCTGTAAAACTCAGAGCTAAAATACTCTGCAAACTTGCATCCCTGTATTACTATTAGGTTCTCGGCTGTCGCCATAACTGGATCACTCTGTGTACCTGAAATATCTTGTATTGTTTCATATGGCTGTTTTGTATATATGCCCTTGGCTCATACTGTGCAACTGATGAAACAATCTTGGGTTG
>VZSZ01009543.1:161455-316662 GCA_013398815.1 Ibidorhyncha struthersii
GTCTTAATACTATGCTCTTTCTTTATCAAAATGTAAAACCTCTGGTGGCAGAAAACATGCTGAAAATTTGAATGGGGCATTGTCTCGCCCCACATGCAATATTTGGCAGCCTCGGAGTGACTGTAGTCACAGCTGCTTTCAAACCTGCTTGCTGTCAGAGGATCTCCCACAGGCCCTGTGAAAGCCAACATAAAGACCAGAGCAGGAGCAATAAACTTCTGTCTTCCATGGTTGTAGACATCCCAAAGCCTACTCAAAGGTGTGCTTAAACTGTAGCCAAAATCATCGCTTTTCAGTCGGAGTTGCAGAGGTGGGAAAAAACCTTTCCCTTGATATTGTTAATGGATAAGTGTTGAAGAAATATACAGTGTAGTGATTTACTTACTTGATTGAGCATCTTTCTTCAAAATTCTTGTGCTGGGGAAATACTGATTACAGCTAAGACCCTTTTTCAGTGTGTTCACCTAAAGAACTTTTTGGGAGACCAGAGATTTCTGTCTGTAGATGTTGGGCCCCTATTCCCATCCTTGTACTTGCAAAATTATCAGTGCTGTCACCCTATAGTAATTCACCCCACAGGAATGTCACTATCAGACTCACGGGTAAGTAGGGCTCTTGCAGCATATTGCAGATGTAAACCAAACCAGTTACTCTTTCTGAATAAATTGTAACATTCAGTCTGGGTCTTGAGAAACCCACGCAAATGTTTTTCTCTTTTTTTATGGGGCTAGTTTTAAAGTAGTTTTCTTTAAATAAATAAATAAATAACCCTAATGAAAAGGGATATCTTTCTTTGCAAGTGGTTTAATCCCACGGCTAGAGAGGATGTAATCCAGATGACTCTCTCAGGGGACAGGAAGGACTTTTGCCAATATTCCTATATTGCTGAAAGATTCACCAGGCAGCTTTCCTAGCTGGGAGAGTATGTATTACTGAATCGCTATTAGTTTTAGCTCTGTCTTCCACCCCCCAACCCCCCTTTCTTAAATCTTTTGAGAAACAAAAAGGAGCAAGGGTTCAAGTGAAGACCTTAAAAGGAACTCATTAGTTTTAAAAGGTAGCTTTGCAAGCTTTTGGTAAAGCAGTTAACTGAAACTTGACATTATGCAGCTTATTTTCATTTAGTAATATAATGATGTGGTGATAGAGTATTGCCATATTACAGAAATGTATCTTTAGCAAGAATTCCAAAAGCCTTGACTTGAAGAAATAAAAGTTGTCCAAACTTAACATCTAATAATAAAGATTTGGAATAGCTGAACTTATCTTTTCATGTGATGTTACTTTTTTTTTTTAACTAGTATTTGCTCCAGCTTTTATAGTTTTGGCTTTATTTGTGCTACACGTTATTCTAGAGGTTGGGGAGGCCTTATGGCTTGAAAAAATTGTACCAGGTGTTGCATCTTTCAAAAATCCACATTTTCTGAATCCCTTTTGTGGCTGCATGAGTTGTTTAAAACATGATTAGCATTGTACCTTCTGATCACAAATCAGTTTTCTCATCAGGCATTTCTTTGCTTACATTTTACTTATTCATCATTCAGTATTGCCATATATTAGTAACACTGTGGAAATGTACCCTTCTAAATAAACTTCTTTGAAACATAGACTTTAGATTATTTGAGTAAAATGTGAATGAATACATAACAAATTCTGATTGTTTCCCAAGTCCTCTGCTTCACAACACCTTCACAGTTTAAAAAAAAACAACCAAACAAAAAAAACTTCCAACCTCATTCAGTTAAAAGGGAATAACTTCTTTTTGCTCCCTGTGGGGCTGTACAACTGGAAGGATTCTCCTGTGCTAGCTACCTGCTGGCATAACAGCTGACACGCTGACAGTCATAACAGTGGAGCCTGATCCAGCATCTCTTTCTGAAAAGAACTAGTCTTTCTAGATGTTCTCTGTGCAACTGTTGTCACTGTACTTCAAATCATTGGGGTTTACTGCATTCATCTTCATTGCAGTGTATATTTACTTTCTCACATTATGTAGCATTCTTTCCTCTGAGCTAGTCTGTTGATTAGCAATTCATAAAAGTAGCATTCAGATGAATGAATGCTCATAGTCTGGTCCTCTGTGAATTCAGAGGCAAGATTAGCATGGATGCATACACCAAGCCCGTCTCTCTATAGCTAGGCATTATATGAAGTACAGTAAACAAAAATACAGCTTTTGAGTTCTTCTCGGCAGAGGTCAAATAGAGTAGCTGGAAGAGCACAGGCAAATATCTGATTTCATTCTGGCATTAACTTGCAATGGCTCATGGACTATTTTAGGAACCCTCTTTGCATTGTTGGGGCCGAGTTTCAAATACTACTGCAAAGTCATGAGTGTTCTTGGCAGGCAGAAAAATTCCCCCAAATTAGACATGAAATTAGACTAGTATAAATAGTGTTACAACAATAAGGTTAATCAGGTAAGGCAATCACTTGTGGGACAGGATCGTTAAAATGTCCGTGCCAGAGATGTTCCTGGACTCCACATAGTGTAGACGATGCTTCACTGAAAAGGAAAGAATGGGAAAGTCTGTTCTTCCTCAGCAGACGTAACACAAAGCACTGCTGCTTTTGTGCTTGTACATTCTTTTTCATTTAGCAGCGGACTTCTTGGTGAAGATCAGAAAACTCTTTAAATAACCACTTCCTGGTATGTCCTTGAGTTGCTGATAGCTCAAAGGAGAAGCTTTTTTTTAAGTGTGAGTATTCTGTTCTTGATCATGGCTTGTGTGGGACTGTTTGTGGCTGATTAGTATGTATAAAGTGTAAGTAGAAATCTTAATGATTTGTATATGTACAAAACTATGACCAAATGCCTTTTTCTGCTGTCAAAAGTTGTCACACAGAAGTGCTTAGAAATGGCCACTTGACTTAGAAATAGACATCAGATCTCTTTAGTCTGATATTCTGTATTCGTTTGCAACTAAGACTGAGAGGGAGATGCATGAAATTCTAGTGTATTTTAAAGTAGGACAGTTTCCAATTTCTGTAATAACTGTAAGTCCATTTCTCAAAACCTATTCTAAATATATGGTGTTATTTCAAGATGTGATACCGGTATTTTGCAGAAGGATGTGTCACCATTTTATAAGGAAAAATGAAACCAACTTGTCTTAAGGAACAGAACTTCATGGGTTAAAAATGGTGGGAATTGAATGTGTAAGTGAGAAACTGCTGGCAGCATTTCATTTGAAGTGTTACAGCAATGAGTTGATAATTTTATCAGCTTTTACCTGTGGTTTTTCACCTCTGGATAAACAGCCGAGGAAGAACTGTACCTGTAGCATCCACAGCCACTCCTGAATGTGTCTGGTTATGGCTGCAGAGTTTCTTCCTTCATGAAATTATCCTTTTACAGTGCTAAAAGTATGTCTAAAGTGAAGATCTTTGGAGTGCCTTCAAACTACCGTGCTACAGTTGGCTGATTTTAAGTCCATTTGGGGTAGAATGAGGCATGGTACCATCTCTCCTCCCTCCTTTGCATCAAAAGGAGTCTAGGCACATGGGCCAGACTTGAGGTGTACAAAGTACATCCAGATTTAGCCTAAGTCAGGAAAAAAAAATCAAGAGCCTTCCCATGAAATGCTATTGATGTCATCAATAACAAAATGAAAAAAAAAAAAGTTGCATTGATCTTTTAGGGATTCAGAAAATAAATGCCAGTTTCTAACTGGTATTCCTGTTGCTAGCTTGTTAGAGTCCCTGACTACTATTGTGCATCAATGTTAGGACCTTCAAAATAGCCTAGCAAAATTGATTCCTCCTTGCATATGGTGGTCAGGTAGCAGGGGAAGATTAGAAAGGGCCATTTCCTTTAAAGAAAAATTTGTTGGCTACTGATTGTCCTACAGAGGCTCCAACAGTACATCTGGCAGTGAAGCGGGGAGAGGCTACAATAAAATTAGGGAGTCCTAAAATAAGAGATAAGTTAATGATAAGAATCTTCTTTTCATTATAGTTCTTCAGCTTCTTGTTTAGTCATTTTGTGCTTCAACTGTAAAACAGGAACATGGTAGTGATAGGGATTTATGTCCTCTGTTAATGTGAGCTGCAGTTAAAACCTCACAGGAGTTGAAGGACAAATAAAGGAAAACCAAATAAACCAGGAGCTTGTTTGTTTTCACAACACAGTGAGTCACAATAGTACCCCAAATCGGACAGAGGAGAAGAAAATGGAAAACCAGGACTACCTTCAGCAGGCTGAGTGCGGGGAGGGTAGAAAGCTACAGGTGAAATTGCATTTGATTGTTTTATACTAAATTTGTACATTGGCCAGCAATCCCTGATACAAATTCTTCACACTGGAAAAATGTTTCTCAGGGGAATCTATCTTATTACTTTTTTTTTCTATTTTGATGAAAAAATATAATGATATGAAGTGGAAAATGTCAAGTAAAATTAATCTAAATATTGGCCTCGTGTAACACAATAGAAAACACATTGTACTGTATGGTGGTGTTATTCACTAAAGACCTTAAGTACAGGTGTGCCAAACTGTCAGGACATTTTTATATAACTGATCGATTTTCCTTTGCTAGAAAATGCTGCAGTCCCTAGAGCTTGTTCTCCCCTCGGGCCATGACCTAGAAAAGTTTTGAAATACTTGCTGCACAAGACCCGCCACTCCGTTCCTTTTCATACCTATATACAGTCCCAAATGGGGATACTTTCCATCTGTGTAGTGTGGCCCTATTGCTGCAGCGCCTAAGCATTTCACCTGCACAATTTCTGGTTTCTCAAAGGCAGTAGTGTGGAAGTGAGGGAGGGACAGACACTGTAGAGCTGATGTGACAATGGCAATATAAACATAGATACAGCTTGCTTTCATTGCACGTCTACAGCAAGCCTGTTCTGTGTGTGTCCTGTCCCCAGCGGATGGAAGTAGAGCAGGAACCGGAGCACCATTTCTGAGCAGGTAATGGAAGTCTGCAGCTGGAGTGTGCTGCCCAGGCTCCCTGCGGGTGTCCCCTGGGGACCTCACTAGCAGAGAGTTGTGCATCAGTGGTAAGGCTAAGAGGCTATTGTTGTACTCCAAACCTGGGAGTTTCTTATTTCATTAACTGGAAAGTAGAAATCATACATGCTGATGGGCTTAGATGCTTCCAAGTTAAGCAACAACTCTAATGAAAATTTGATGCTGAACTTGTTACGAAGTTTGATTTTTAGATTTTTGGAATCCCCTTGGTAATGTAATCCAAGATACACTGGAAACCCTTGTGAGAGGAAGAAATCAAACCCATATTTGCAAGTCTTGGCCAGTTTCCTAAATGCTAGAATGTCCTCCCTCTTGGAGTCTATTTTCCTGAAATGGAGCAGTCCTGATTATGTGCTGTTTGGATGACAGCTTGAGAAGTTTGTAAGAGGAGTGAAGGATGACCTACTTGTGTCTTAATTTTTTTCTGCATTCTTAGTGAAGATGTTCCAGTTTAGTAGTTGATTTTAATTTAATCATATGTTGTCTAAAAGCTCTTTGTACCACAGACGCTTGATTTCTACTTGGAAAAGAGCTATCTCTTTAAGTAGAATATGTTTATATTTAAACAGTTGTGACTGATGTGTCCAGTGCTGCTACTCAGTAAATGCTGTTTACATACGCTTTCCATTGTTTTGAAGAGCTATATTGTCTCAGATCATCTTGAATTCTCACTTAAGAATTGTTTGGGCTTTCACTCTGATGTATGCCAATCTTATTTCCGAAACTTAAAAATTAATCCCATCTATACACACACACACATATTAATTTGGGTCAATGTTGAAGATGGATTTTAAGAACTAAAAATAACATTGTGGCCACAACACATGATTCTTTCAGGGTTAGAAGGATATGTAGTGCCTGTCAGCGATGTTCTCTGAGGTATCTTTGTTTCAAGGTCGCTGCATTTGTTCATAAATAAACATCTCATTGCACATTTATTTATGTCTGTAGACTTTGATTGTCTCCCACTGGTGAGACTAGCTGGCTTACCTTCAATACATGACAAGCAGTCAATTTAAATACAGTTCAAATTTGCTTCTGTTTCTCTCAGCTAATGAGTAGCAAGTGATTTGCCAGCCCTAATTATGGTCTTAATGTGTTTCCAAGAGGCACAGAGAGAATAAATGCCATTAAATTCTACAGTGCCTTAAAGCAGTTTGGTGTAACTGTGTTTAAAGAAAGCAAAATGCAGCCTCTCTTTGTTACATGCAGTCAGTTGTGGCAGCTGAGGGTTGTTTTTTTTTTTTGTACGACAAAAAGCAGGCAAACTAAATGTCAGATTAGAAATGTCCTGCAGAAACCCAAAGAACCAGTTTATTTTTATTTGGTAACTATTTTTACAAACTTTTCTCTTCAGAAATGCATATGTCAGCTGTCTGGTGGCATGTGATGTTCAAGGTTATGCAGTCAACTGAGGCAGCTGTATAGAAAGCAGAGTCAAAAACTGAGGTTCATTGTTGCATATGCTTGAATTGAGTTGTCTTGGGTCTTTGCTTTTTTTAGTTGGTTGGGGGTTTTGGTTTGTTGGAATTTTTTAATACACTGATGCGAAATTTCATCAACTGACAATCCCATCACCTGCAACTTGGTTACGTGGCATGTGAAAAATAGCCTGTGTAAGTATAGCAAACCCTTTCAGGGTACAACTGACTTGAAATAAGCTCTTAGAGAGGATTGTTGTATGGGCTGTTGCATACAAAAATCTCTTTTCCTCTTTTTATCTCTTCTTTTATTGAAAACGTATTATAAGCACTGAGTTTGAGCTTTCCTTGAAAGCTTTAAAAAAACCTTATGTTCATATAGAGCAACTTATGCTTTCCTTATGTAGCTCCTGGTGCCAGAGGAATTTATAAAGTGCTTTTAGTGACTTTAAAGCCTACGAAGTGTAGGATAATCCCTCCCTGTCTTTAACACAGTCCAGTACCCCTTCATCATCTGTCCTAGTGAGATGGCTCCTTATTGTCATAATATGTCTTTCTACTGTGGGTATATTCAGGCTTCTAGATAGGTTGAGGCTTGTTCTGACAAATGTATCTTGTATTTCATCTTACCCTTCCCTCTAGAAGGCTGAAATCATAAGAATTTGTAGGATCTTTCTGAGGCTTACCTGGTAGTACCAATGTGATAAAGCCATTTGAGTGTACACACCTGTACATGAGTTCTCCTCACTTCTCTCTGTTTTGTCATACCAGTTTACAGGCTTTTCAAATGCATCATCTGCTGACACGAGGCCTTATAGCAGTCTTCCAGTACCTAAAATGGGCCTACAAGACAGCTGGAGAGAGACTTACAAGCACATGTAGTGATAGGCAATGGCTTTAAACTGAAAGAGGGTAGATTTAGATTAGATATCAGGAAGAAATTCTTCACTATAAGGGTGGTGAGGCACTGGAACAGGTTTCCCAGAGAAGTTGTGGAAGCTTCACCGGTGGAGGTGTTCAAGGCCAGGCTGGATGTGGCTTTGAGCAACCTGGTCTAGGGGGAGGTGTCCCCCCCCATGGCAGGGGGGTTGGAACCAGGTGATCTTTAAGGTCCCTTCCAACCCAAGCTATTCTATGTTTAGCACAGTAGTACCAAGTGTACTATGCTTCTTTGAGCCAAGAGCAGAGACTCCATCACCCCCATCTTCCACAGGTGATTCTTGCTGCTAGTTCACATGTCATTTTGGTTTGCCATTTGGTTCTCTGTCCTACTCTTAATACTTCAGGTATCTCTAGAAAGCCTCATAATTGTATTTTTCAGTGCTATAATGTGAAAGACCAGAAAGAAGCTAATGATAGGGTAGAGCCACGCTTGAAGCTCTGTCTCCATCATCTTAAAAAAAAAAAAAAAAACCAACCCAAAACTAAGGCTGGAGTTGCACAGAAAGTATTTGGGAACCTAAACTAAGTCACCTAAAAGAAGTTTTAGGAAATCCTATTCCCAAACTTGTAGGGGTTTCTTTTGCCCTCTTGTTACATGTTTCTCCCCACATTTCACTGACTGAAAGTAAAGCAGGTAAGTTAAAATCCTGCTCCAGCAAACCACATAATACTATAAAGTGCTTCTCTAGATTGGGATGTGAACCTTTAACTCCACTGAATGTTTGGTACTTAGCCACCATTTGAGGATCATGATGTGAGTGACCTGTCTGAAGATGGGGTTGCTATAGCACCAGGATCAGAAGTTGGGAGACTCTGGTTCACCCTTATCTGTCGACAGTAAATGATAACATCTATCCCCTCACTTAAACTAAATGATAGTGGTGTCTTTTTCACTCCATATGGAAAACCCATTTCACGCTTTGTCTTACCGTGTATTCCAGACAATGGCTGGGGAAAGACTTCAGAGTGGAAAATGCAGGAAAATTGGACTCTGATACTGATCTGAACCGAAACAGTCAGGAAATACCCTATTCTAAGCTTAGTGGGCGCCGACATTTTTTTTTTTTTGAGATCCTTAGTCCTTAATATGACCCATATTAAAAAAATATCCTGTTAAATTCATCAGCTGTTCCCCACATGGTCTGAAAACACTTTCCAAAAAGGTATCTATGAATGTAACCTTTTTTGGTGTTGGTGTTGTTTGAACAGTTTATTTAGTGTTTTCTTACTTTTACATGTCTCAAAGTTGGATGTTTATCTGGAAAGGAAAAAATCTTTAATAGCAGGTGGTATTCCCAGGCTCAAAAAACATCTCTTAATTTGAAGCTGTATTCAGTGATGTAAAATAGAAGGATATTTACTACTGTAAGATTTAGTGAATGGAACGTTTTCTTCTTCGAACTTTAAACATAAACTGTAATGTTTTATTCTGAACAAATGAAGTTTCTGTGATTATTTGAAAGTATTGTGTTCTCCTTTTGTCATGTTCAACACTGAGGAAAAAAAAAATCCAGTTTCTGAAAGTAAAATCTAGTTTTCTTTATTAAAAGGGTTGTATTTCTTTTCTGGCTCAGAAAATCTTTAGGCAACAGACCCATTTTAATGGAGTTGCCTCCAGCTTACAAAGAAAGTACTGAGTCATGGCCAAACATGTTATATGATTGTTTTTCTTACAGCTGTCAAAGGCTAAAATTGGGAACAAAGCACAAATCTCCTGACTCTCTTGTCTCCCTAAAGCACCTTACTACTGTGTCATCTATACCATCTTCTCTAGCACCTTCTTTTTCACTGAGCAGGGACATTAACCTTTACCTGATATTCTGTTTGGGTGGTCCTTTTACATATGGCAGAGAGATAAACAATGTGAAAGTTTAGCTCGTTCAAGGAACTATATTATATTACAGTGCTTGGTTAGTTTAACTTTGGCACACGATTGAATACAAGGGATAATTATATTCTGGAGTTATTCAATATTTGAACAGCTTGGAAAGAACAATCTTCAGGGAGGTGGAGGGCTCAGTTTGATTATAGAGCTGCCTTATTTATGCCTCATGGGACTATGTTGTTTGCTGGCTTCTCTGTTTGATTCAAGGTGCAAAAGAAATAAAATACTGACATAAAGATTTGAGGTAGAGTAGCTGAATATCAATAAGAGTATTTTGTTGAACAATGGATTTGACAAGTAGTGTCTAGCCATGTCCACAGCAGAAGGCATGGTCTCACTGTTCAGCATTGTGGAGCTTCCTTATGAGCATGTGTAAGAAGAGGAGTGAAAGACTCAATGCTAGTTTTATACTGAAAAAATCAAGTAAGTGTTCATTCTGGGTGTATTGTCTGCAACCCTAGGGTAGCTTATCATTTCAGTTCCTGCTTTCTACTTATGAGGACAGTTTGCTGTAAGTCTTAGCTACATGGCCCTTAATCCATCACTAGGAATTTATGGGCAGCATTTTACCCATCAAACATATTTGAAAATTAATGGGTATCTAAATCATCCAGGCAGCTCTGAGATCCCCACTCTTAGTGTTTCTGCACTATTTGTTATCTTAGTTGTGATAAAATGCTGTAGTGATGAGTGCATAAGACACATATCCATCATTATTCGTCTTTCATTTTGCCTACCTAATGTATGTTGCTCTGTTTCTGGAACTGTGTTTAATATGTGGTAATGTTCACTCCACTTTCCCAAGTTCTCTGAGGTAATGCTATAAAACAACACGTTGTCTTTTAAGAGGCCAAGGCAGATGACTGTTCAAGGGACATCTGAACCACATGATCTGTCCTGCAATGAACATCTGTTTCAAGATTTCCAGCATGCTGGGAATGATTAATGACTGTTTTTAAATGTATTTCACTTTATGAGTATCTGACTGGCACTGAACGGCTGTCACCTTGCGTTTAAAGTATCTCACAGCATTTACTCCTGAGCTCTGAAGTATTTGCCTTGTTTTTTCTATCTATCTTCTAGCAGCATAGTAATTTGAATACATAAATGCATAGCATACAGCATTGGTTTCCCCCTTGGGACTTCTGAATGCAAACTTTCTGTGAATGTGTAGGCTTGAAGGGAATCATTAAGTATGGAAGGTGAATATCCAAAAAGGTCTGATGTTATTGAGAATCAGGAGAAAAATATTTGATCAGCGTTTGCCTGGGGATCCAGGTTCCTGAAAAAAAAGAGAGGTTTCTTGACTTGATTGCGGGTAAATGAGGAATTGCCCAGCACCTCAGCAAGTCAAGTCTGTGTAGCTATTGAATGCTTTTGATGTGACTGAGGGTCTCATTGGGGGTGAGTTTGCATGGTGCTGTTGTGCAGTCTGAAGGGCCATGGATGAGGCGAGTGAGACGGCAGGAAGGTCTGGGTAAATGTTAGTTTTCTTTTTAGCTAGAACCTCTGTGGCTAACTCTAGAGTAACACTTGTCCTCATCACAAAAGGTTTTGAACAACAGCCACAAATAGAATTCCCTGTCCAGGGAGAGCTGCTCTGAAGAGTGGGAGTCTGTGAGAGTGCCTTGAGGAAGAAGAGGGGAACAGGACCATGAGGAAGGGAGAAAAATCAGCTACTTTATTATTCTCATAGCACTGCGTAAGATCCACCTGGTTTTATGTGACATGTTAGTTTTGTAGACATTGGTGAAACCTGGGAATGCAGAATGGAAAAAAATACAAGAATTTGTTCAGCACCTCACTGAAACCATTTACAGCTTAACTGGCAGGCAGACAAGGCATTTAAGGTTGTTGATCGCTCTTACCACCTGGACATTCAGACAACAGCTTTTCTCGTACTGTTGTTCTGAGAACGTATAATAGGGGAAAAGCTTTAGTTCTGCGTTAACTGTAATTTGGCTATATGAAGGGTAATCTATCTGGTCCAGTTTGCAACTCTTCTGCAGATTTCTTAATTTTAGGAGAAAGAATTAGCTTTTAAATGCTTTCAAGGATGGAATCCATGTTCCTGCCATTCTCAGACCCAGTTTTGCTGTAACACTAGCGTGCGTGTGTGTGTATAAGTGGCCTCGGTCTGTTCAGAATAGAGATGTGTGAGGTCAGTTGATGTGGCCCATTGCATTCTTCCAGTTGCTGAGAATTAAACGCATGGGACTAGGCAGTAGATGGACCTCTTTCCTAAATCCAAGGGCCAAGTCCCGTCACAGACACAGTGAGGACAACCCCTTTCCTCCCAGGTGATTCTTTGTTCTTTACACAGTGGATCCTTTTCCACTGCAAGAGACCTTTCTGTGCTGCATGAATAGCATCAAGACTGAGCCATCAAAATCGGCTTAAAGCCCTTAAGCCCAAGATGTCACATCTGCTTTACAGAAATTACAACAGGAAAACAACATGACTTAAAAAAAATCATTTCAAAATAAACATTGTAAAAACTTAGTGGAAAAACATCTGCAGTTTTCGGACCATTGCAGCAGTTGTCAGGAAGGTCATAGAGAATTTTTGCATTTTTTTCTTTGAATTTGTTATTGTTGCCTTCCATTTCTAAATAGCATCATTTCCCACCAAGAAAGACTTAATTTATGCTGATGTCAGCAGCAGAATGTAGCTGTTAGGCAAGGTATACAGAGTGTCAGAAATACTGGGAAGAATGTTTGTGATAATTAGAACAGTGCAATAAATATGAAAGGCAACATTTACAAGAGTTTGTTATTGTAAATTGTCTTAGAGGATGGAGATGCCTTAAAAAAACACAACAAAAAAAAGAAAAAGAACTTTTCAAGCTGCTAGAACAGTTAATGGAAGAAGCAACGGTGCCTTTACATGCAAATAAAAGATAGCAAGCATAGTCATATTTTGGATCGGAAAAAACATGTTACGAGTATGGCTGCGTTAGAAAGGGCAGTGTCATGTAAGGAGGCATTGTGCCCCTGTTTTGTTGCACACGTATTGGAAACAAGGTAGCTAAAGCTGCATGGGGGTGGGAGAGTTGTCTGTGTGAGCTAATCACGTCAAGAAGCAGAGCTGAGCTGATCCCACAGAATTTAGCTGGAAGTGCTCTCCCTAAACTACTTTTGAACTGGCTTGCAAAAGCTAACGATGCTTCTTACCAAACTGCCCTTTCCTGGAGAAATGAAGGAAACAGCAATGCTAAGCAAGATCAGCCGAGTGCTGACACCAGAGCACTCACACTGTTAAATGTCAGCGTGGTCACTGGCAAGACTTCTGTCCTGCAGGACTTCCAGAATGCTTTGTTTCTTTATGAACCGTTTGCCACCTCTGCAGATGTGATTGAATAGCTAATAGTGTCACCGTTGGAACAGAGGTGTTTGCTGTCTCCTTCTTCCGTAGATGCACAAAAGGAAAGATTTAGGAAAGCCAGGGTTCATAGAGAAGTCTAAACCAGAATAGTAAAAGCATAAGCTGCTCTTGGTAGGTTCTTGTGTACGTTGGCACTTGAATAAAAAGTGCTGTTACTGCAAGAGTTGAGTCAGTCATTAAGAGACAGTGTTATAGTGACTGGCTTAAATCAAGTCTTCAAACTTCTGGTGTAACTGAATGCAACCCTGCCCCTCATTAAGCAAACCTGTCTCTTTAGTTGTGATATCCTGAAGGTCTTGGGGTAACTTCTTATGAAAACACAAAACTTGTCTGCTTTCCAGTGCCCAGTGTCACATATGGCTTTCTGTAGCTGACAGAAGACAGATGCTGTTGTACTTAGACTACAAAACTAAACAAGGATTGATTGCAGTGTGAAGAATCAGTGTAAGTTTTGCTTAGGGCTAGGTTATGAGAGTCGTCTTTGGGATTAGCTCAAGGCTCTTCCTCAGACCTCATGTGGCAAGTGGGAGGCCTGTAACAAATCTGGGCGGATGTGCTTTGGTTATTTTACAGCTGCAAAAAAAGAGCTGAACCATCAAACAAGCAAGACGTCTGATGCTAGTGTTATATTCTACTATCCTGTAATCAGCCTGTGCCCACTGATGCAAAGCTCTGAATAACTTGGCATGTGCAGGACTTGTTCAACATCCACCTGAGAAGTCCCCTTAAATTCAAGAGCAAATGGGCTTATTAGGCTTGCCCAGAGTTACCCACGTCATGCAAATGCACCCTGCAAATAGTTTGCAGTAGTCAACTTACATATCAAGTAATGTAAAATAATGGGAAAAGATCATAGCTCAGTCTTGATAATGCTGCAAAAACACGAAGAACTTTCTCAGATACTTGTAATGGGGCCAAATTCAAGCAATTTCTACCAGCCATTTCTTGGTTGAGATGCTTCGTTTCTCCATGTGTGGGCAGGGTGGAGTCTGTATTCTGCTATTTAAAATAGCTATTTAAAAGTAATTTAGATTAAGATCTATTTAAAATAAAAGTGTGTACATTCATAGGTATTTCTCTGGTGGACAGAGTATTTTATTCATTGCCCTTTTTTCAGGACCATGCTTTAACCATTTTCCCCCTCCAATTTGATATACTTGAACCTCTTGTTAAGCTTGAGATAAGGTGGGAAACTGGTGATGCACATTTAAAATGGTGAATTAGAAATGCTTCCAGCCATGATTAATGAACACCTGTCTCCTTTTCCCTTTGCTTAGGGCTCAAAGTAGCCCCTTGCTATGTGCTGAAGCAAGTCACCTGTGCCACCTGTGAACGCAGCCCCAGTGGCCTGGGGGCAGAAAAGCTGCATCATTGTAGGACAGGATGTGAAAGAATCACCAGTATTGCTTGGTGCTAATGGGAAACTCTGGGGCGTTTCACATGAGCTGACAAATAGCCTTTATACGGTGTCAAACTGTCCACTGAGAGCCTGGGCAGGATGAGCTGGGTTTGGCACACCAGCAGAAGTCTCCCTAGAGGTCTGTCTCCACCTGTAGCACCACTAATTTCTGAGGCGAGGGAGCAAGACGATACGTATGTGTGTATGCGTGAGAGCTGTGTACAAACTGATTGTGGATGCTCCATGTATAGGGACAGTCTAAGAACTGGCTTGTTTGAAGAGTCAGGCAGGAAGGCTGGGAACCCAGTTTTATTCCTGCTGAAGCTGGGAGAAAGCAGCCATTGAGAGAGAGTTGAAAGGGAAACCAGGGAGCAAGAGAAAATGAGAACAGAGACATATTCAAAAGCATGTATTCATATCGTATGTGTATCTTGGATTGCTGAAAACATTATTGCTTCCACTTAGTTGAACCAGTGTTTACTGCTTGACAGTGAAACATTTCAGTGCCTCAGATATCAAACCCATTACTGTGGTATGCATAGTGATATAAACCAGCTAATGTGGCTGCTATGACTGCAAAGACCTAATGGCCAAACTAATGAACTCAAGCATGCGTGTGCAACGTCAGCAAAGCAACCAATCTCTTTCACCAAAATAGACTAGAACTTAAATCCTGTGAAGAAAGCACAGAACTCACACTGAGTTGGTCTAGTTTTAAGGAAATGCTAACATATTGACCAAAATCTTTTTATTTTGTTTATCTTGATGCTGATAATCACACCCCTGCTAAAGCAAGGACAATATTATGGATGAAATTTAATGGCAACCCCAAATGGAATAAAATATCATTTCTGTGATAAGTCAGAATATGTTGATGAGATGTGGTTGATCTAATTTACAAAGAGTCTTCTCGTTTTGTTAACAGGATTTGCCTCATACCAAAAGTGCCCTATTCAGTCTGCCCAGATCTACTCCCATGCTCTTTTTCCATATTTTTATATCCAAAGTTTGGATGGTGTAGAAGTTGGGAATGGGCCTCTGCCAAATTCTCTTCCCCTCTTTCTCTTTTTTGTCCTCTTTGTCTCTCTTTCATGCTATTTCCCAGACTGATAGTGCAATCCACAGTCAGCAGTAGCTTGTAATGTTTTCCCTTTCTGTGGTTTGGAAGTTCCCCTTGAAGGGATGTTCTGGACAAACCACAGTCAAGGAGGAACCTGCGAAGAGTACTTAAGCAGAGTGTGTGCTTATGGAGGTAGCAGATGTAGCAAGCTATAGCGCAGGTGACCTTTGCGTCTAGTGATCCATCTGAAGTTGCAGGATGGAACTCCTGGTCTCTTTAGGGAGAGTCAAATATGCCCTCAGAGAGAGAAAAATCACAGGAGCACTCCACAAGTCAAAACTGGTGGAGTTTCCAACCTGCTGTCTGTGAGTTATTCCAAATGGAATGCAAATTCATATAAGATTGCAATTGTTCAGATTTTTTTCACACGCAGTTATTCCTGGTCCTTCATACTACAGATGAAGCTGAGCCATCTGAGAGTATCTACTTAAAGTGAATGCATTCATGAATTTGGAAAAAATGTACTGGAAACTAATACAGCTGCTCAATGTTTCCACAGTTTGGCTTCTTAAAACAAATAAATAAAAATTAAAAAAGGATAATCTATTTTATAGTATGCGGGGTAATATACCAGGAATAGCATTGGAAGGTTAGTCTTGAGTAACAAAACTGTCTGAGATTCCACATTATGTCTTGGGAAAATTATTTTCCTGTACCCTTGGTGTAGGGAAATGCTAATATCTTAAGGTGTTCTTGTGGGAACAGTGAATCTTTAATTATGTTCTCTCTTCAAGGCCTATAGTTGGATCTAGCTTGCAGTAGGTGCTCAGAAAAATGTCAATGGGTCCTGTTGAACTAGTGAGTTCTTCTTGAGTCCTAGGTTATTGAAGCCATAAATAACATACTGGCAATAAACTCTACGGTTAGGGAGTTGTGATTGTCTGGTTGGGTCTCAGTGCATGAACAGGTCAGCAGAAACGACTTCAAATCCTTTGTTGCCTTGTCGTTCGTCTCTGGCTGTAGAGTACTTTCCACATCTGCACTTCTGCAGCATGTTGTGCCAAGTCCTGTGCACTCTGCTCATGTGAGTCATCACACTGACCTCAGCTGGATGGCTCCTGTGAGTAAAATGAACACAATTTGGCCCACTGCCAGCACAAAACCTAATAGCTAGTCACTGTATCTGGAGTTCAGTTTCCTTGATATTTCAAGGTACCTTATTCCAGCTGCCAAACGTGGAGTATCTGAAACCCATGTATGTTGTAACGTGAAGGCCAACAAGCAGGCAGCCCTGAGAACTGTTGTACCACGATGGTTATCCCAGAAAATGTTCCATGTTACGCAAAGGCCAAAGATTCCATGACTTCTGTTGTGGGCTCTCTTTCAAAATATGTTTTTTTTATTTCAAGAAGACTATGTTTCCTAAGAAAGCTTTTAGTGACATGTTTGTTCATGTTGGTCAAATGAAAGTCACGTGGCACACCTCCCTTTCTGCTGTGGTGAGCCACACAGTGTTTGATATAATCCCACTATCTTGTGTGAGGGAAAAAAGAAAAAGAAAAAAAAAGAAAAAACACCAACATAAAAAACAAACCCAACCAACCAGCTGAATATCAGATGTGCCTGGCTTGCATGTCAGTGAAACAGAAGGCACATTACACAAGTCGCCACACTTTGCAAACTCTATTTTTATTTTGAAACAACCCTCCCTTCAACTTTTTCCACTCTCTTTTCCTAGGCATAGGGTGAATCTAGGTTTTTTTCCTGAGGCAGTTGTATAAAAAGAAGACATAGGCACGACGAAAGACACCTGAATGCCCTGGCTTTTCATGGGGCTTCCCATGTTTCTGCGATTGGGTGTACTGGCTGGTTAGCTGATTTTATACTCTGGAGATTATATGAATGTGATTTCTGTATGGGACTGTTCAACTGTTAAGTTCTCTCCAATATGGAAAAGTCAAAACTCGAGTGAAATGCCATAGTTCCAAATAAGTATTTGAAAAATCAACATATTTATTTGCCTTTAAAAATAAGTACGAGACATAAAGTTATCCATTGCTTCTAAAAACAGAGAATTTGAAGACCTTCCCATTAGCACAGGTAATGACTTGGTAGGGTTATCCAGCTTTGCACCGGGAAAATAAGATCCTTTTAGTTTGTGTGCAAATACGTACGTAGCTGGTATAGACATCAAGTAGGCACATCTAATAAGCTAATGAAGAAAACTGATGGGACAAGATGGACTGTGATATGCTGTGCAACTGGGTAATTGCAGAGCTAATACCATGTTTATCAGCTTGGTCTGTTACTGCCTGTTTTGTGTGTTTGTTTTTTTTTTTTAGCGTGCATATTTAACTAACTTAGCTAATTCTCCATGAAGTTAGACATTCAGGTATCCCATTCATAGTGGCTGAAGAGAAGTTCTGAGAGCAGCCAAGTGGCACTGACATGAAAATAAGTGTTGGGTTCGTAAAACTGACCAGCGAGTGTGAAACAAGAGTATCCCAAAACAGTGGCTAGTCCGCATGACTAAAGTGTAGAGTTGAGAGGGGCTTTTTATGAGAACAGGAGAAACATATGTGAGGCATATGAAGCATAAGGTCAGAGGAGGAGTCCACGTATGCAGAGGACACTGATGTGTGTGCTGAATGGGCAGAGAATGGCCATAGCCCCTACCATCTGAATTGCTCCACTGGTGACTGTATTGGAAGAACGGCGGGAGAGGGACAAGGCCTAGTTGTGGCTCCACTGCCCAAAACGTGCAATCAGAGAAGGGGCTGTATGACCTGCTCAGGCAGGAGTGACACTTGCAAATGTAGCAGTTTTGGTCATCCCAGAAATCTGCATCTTCCTCTTAGTTATTTTGAAACAAATTGCATCATATTTCAAGCTCTGGGCATCTACAGGTAAACCCATTTAGTCTTGGGACATTGTACGATATTTATTTCAGCGCAGAATTTGTTTAAGGAGGTTTATTTCTAAAATATCAATTTCAGACTTAACTTTTAAGATATTACTGCCTTGTCTGCAATTGATATCTAAGTCTGAAGCCAGCAGGCAAAAGTGCTTGGCAACTTAGAGTACAGAGGAAAACTACATTTATTTCACCAAGTGCAACAATGAATTGCAGTTGGCAAAGGAAAAAACTGTGCCATCCTGCTGCTGGAAGCTTCAGAAAAATCAGATACAGACAGAGAAACAGGAGAAGGACCCAAAAAAACCCAGATCATGGGAACACAGATATTCTGGTTCTGAATGAAGTCTGTTTTGTTTCCTTCTTCATTACTGTGCCTGAAACTCTCAAATTTTCATGAGAACAAACAAATTAAGTGAATTTAAATACAGCTGGTTATCCCTCTAGGTACCATTGGATGCATTTCAGTGTAATTTGTTACTAAAAAGTGAAGGATGTTTTGTTTGATAGAAAACAGACAAAAAAAGGGGAATTAACATCATAAGTGAAAGAAACGTGCTCCTTCTTAGCCGTGGTATTGGGCTACTACACTCTGGACGTGACTCTTGCAGCGCATGATGTTCCCTGTTCTGAGCGTGCCCTGGGCAAAGAGCACAGAAAACCACTGCTTCACAAATGCTGCTTCTGATGAGCAGAGAGCTGGAATAGACTTTTTTTGTACTGTCTTGAAGTGAGCTGTCCTACAACTGACCTTTGAGCCAGGAGTTTTGGTGGGAAACGCTGCCTCCCCAGCAGAGGACGGGGTATGAAGAATGGCCAGGTGACTGCTGCTGTCTAAACATGTTTTGTCATCCTGTTATACCTGCTTAAGCCAAAAATCTTAGCTGGTTATGTAAAGCAATTTGAAATCATGTGTCTTCATTGTATTCTTCCTTGCCTGTCCTCTCATCAGTCTGTGTAGGCCACAGTAGTTGTACTAGTTCGTACCAGTGCGGTATGCAGCTTTCTTCTTCTGTGAGAAGCAGGTGCCGGTACCCTTACAAAGACCTTGTCATTAGTTTATAACTGAGCAGCCATGGGCTTGTGCTTTTAGTACTGGTGGCTTTTTTTTTTCCTGTTCTCTGCCAGCCCACATCGCCCCCTCTTCTGTATTACTCCTTCATTGGGGTTGGAGGGAGAGGGCACCGTTCTGTTTGTGCAAAACTAAGCTATTGGCTGCTTTTTTCTGTTGAGCTCCATAGAGATAGAAGTGAACTGATACAGGCTAGCTGTAATATTTGAAGTACAGTACTGAGCACAAACTTAATTTTAAGTGTGAACAGGTCACTCGGTCACAAAGCCAGGACATCTCTTAGTGGTCCTAGTGCTCTAAGGCAGTGCTTGTGCAGTTACTAAACAGAGGAAACAAGATGCACTCACAAGAGAAGTTACACAAATAAGAGGAGCTTTACTATTTTTTTTGAACTGGAAAGCTGCACTGGTGCAAAAATCAAGCGAAAAATTGTTTTATAGTTGGAAACGTATCCAGAGCTGGCTGACTGGGCAGCTGCAGGAAGTCAGAGCTGCTGGTCCAATCTGGTTAATTCTGGAATTTCTTTTCTTTTTTTTATTTTTTTCTCCCCCATTTTTTTATTTTCCCCTCTCCTGCACAGTTCATCAATTTCTAATATGAAAACCAAACTATTTCCTTATTTCCATCATTTTGTTTGGAGCTGGATGGGACTTCTCTGTGTCCTCAGAATGGTGAGGGCAGAAAGCTCATTTATCAAAGCTCTGCAATGAACAAAGCCAGAGCAGAGCAGCATAGGCATAATTAACAAGGAAAAAATGGAGCTTGTGGCTTGATGTTGATGGATACAGAATGTGCCACAAAAGAAACAAAGCTTTGAGAATGCTTTGAACATAAACCCAGTCTCACGGGATCAACAATCTTATGCCAGAGAGTAAATTCAGGATAAGATGGATAAGCTCCACCTATCATAATGACCAGCAGCCATGCTGCTGCAGCAGTGGAGGATCTTGATACTTCCTGGACATGTTCTGGGGTTGTTTGGGGAGGGAGGAGCAGGTTTACTTACTTATTTTCCCTAGGAAGGCTCCAGTTGGATTGAGCGTTTATTGTTACTGCTATTTTTATAATGGCAGAAGTGTGTGCCGCAAAGGGATTTGTCTATAGTGAAATGGCATGTATTTGAGCTGTCATCAGCTTCTCTCTGTAGAAGACCCCAAAGACAAGACAGATGTGGTTAGACAGGCTCTGTTTGCATATACAATCACAAACCTACTGTAGCTTGTCATGCAACTGAGTTCAGCGCTATGGGCAGCACGTCTGTCTTCTCACCCCAACACTCCTTAGCAAAAGGAAAATCAAATTTCATTTGACTGCTTCTATCAGGAACAGTTCATAAGGATCCAGGGAAACAAGCTTTTTAAAATGTGTAGTTTTTTTCCCCAGAAACTGTTTCTTTTACCATATTCACATTTTTGTTTCCCTGTTGACTTAGAAGTCTTTAATACTCAACTTCTGAAAAAATGTACTTGCATATTCCTAACTCTCCAGTCATGTATTGGACTAACCAGTAGCAGAGTTTCAGTGCGTACAGTGGAAATTATCTTGGATAAACTTCTCTCTTGAATAATAGGACGGAAACATGAACATGCGGAACAGAGCTAGAGAGCAGGTTGCCAGTCCTGCTTGGTGGCAATCCTAGCAAGATCAGTGAGGGTTACAATAAAACCTGCTGAGACTCCTGCATTTTTAAGATTGGTGGCAAGATTTAAAGCAATAGAAAGGAAAGGAAGTGTATCTCAGTGCTGCATCTGTGTGAAATACATCTAAATGGGTTAAACGTAGGGCTGTTTCTGAAATGAAAGGTGAGGAATTCAATTACCTGATGCTACCTTATTATTGGTGTCTTATTTTATATGGATAACCTGCCTTGGCCAAGTCAGCAAAACAAATATATGATTTAATGAACCTGTTCATGTCTTGATGGATAAAAACATTTCATTGTAGTGCAAGCTGGCTGAGGGTTGAATGGTATGTATAGACAATCAGAAATGATTGCGTTACTGTCCCTTCGTGAGTTACTACTACTCGGCAGCATTTTTTTTCATTGACTGTGTACCTGTTCTTTGGCTAGTGTGAAAACACACCGATGTTAATTAATGGATTCATATTTGTAGTGTCTTAGGCCAACATATTTAATTCTGCAGTTTCAGTGAACTAAAAATGTGCAACTCTGAAGCAGTAGCATGGTATGTAATGGAACTTTTCTTGCTTCTGAATGCTTATGAAACAAGATAATTTTCAAGACAAATTACTGGTTATCTGGAAGATAATTTGTTCACAGCGTTGGAAAAAAAAATCAACTTCTTTAAATATTCCAAACATTAAAATGTTTGTGTGTTACATTTTTAAGTTTATATGTATGTTTACAGATTTACGTGTGGTTGAACTCATCTGTGTTAATACCAAATTTGAATTCTGATTAAATCACTAAAAGGGGCCTATGCAGGGCTTGCTAATTCATTAAAGTCCAGAAGTATTCATGGTGGCCTTAATGATGTAACTGTGCTCTCTTCCTGCCTTTTTTTTTTTTCTTCAATGCCTTTAGGCTTTTCATCTCCTGTAAATATTTGTGAAACATAAGCTTGTTTTTAAAAGTATCTATTCTCAGCTAGCTTGCAGTTGCAAATCTGACAGTCTGTTTTCTTTTGCCATGTCTCTTCTTTTCCAATTCCCACCAACAATTTCTCAAAAATTTCATAACAAATTTCCTAGTGTGTTTATTTATGGTTTTTGAGAATCAATGCAAACCATATGTTTCAGTGAGGTTATGTGACAGTATTCTCTTCCTTTATACAAAACCACACAATTTTCAATTTCAGCACATTTCCACAACTAATGCTTTGCTTAAATCTGCATTTTTTCCCCCCCTCTGTATTCTAATAGTTCTATTATAAGGAATATTTGGAAAATCTAAGTCGGGGGAGTGCAGGGGGGGTGAGAAGAAAAAAATAGAAACTATTGTCTGTCTAGTCACAGCTATGGTGCAAGCCATGAAATATGAAGTCTTGCATTTTTTCTTTGTGTACCTCTGACCTGGGAAGATGACCGCCTCTGGGGGAAGGAGGTAATTTAACTTCCATTTATGTCAACTTTCATTTCCCTGCAAAGAGGCAGCAGATATGCTTCAGATTTTGTGGGATCACATATTTTACTTTGGCGATACAGCATATCTCTGCCATGGGACTTAGGTTAGACCACCAGCTTTCCTTTGCTGTAGACCCTTGGCTGGGTGTGAAACCAGACCGTGTAGCTTAAACCAAAAGCTCTTATCCAGTAAACTGCCCAGTTACCCACTTGGTTTTTACTTTGATTCTTTCATGAATAAAATAGTATACCAAAAGACCTTAGGAAGGGTGAGGACTAGAAGAAAGGTGAGCAGGGTAGAAAAGGTATAGGAGTCACAGGTTGAGTTTTCTGTTTTGTAGTCCATGTGCAAAGGAAAAGGCTAAAAATTGCTTATCTTAAAGGCTGGTGTTCAGTAACTGGAAGCTACTCAGAAGTGTTGCATGCTCAACATGATCCTCAAAGAAATGAATTAGCTGAAATTCCTTAGGGAAATTATGATAATTTCATTACCATTTAGAGGTTTGGTTTTTTTTATTATTTAAAAAATCATTAGTTCCTGGAATTGGTAAACCTTGCCAAATTCAAAATACTGCAATCTTCTCAGATGAATTGTTAGATTCATAGAACTAGTTTCTAGTTTTAGTCTTTTTCTTAATGTTCATGTCTTGCTCTTCAATAATTTGAAACTGTGCTGTTGGGTCTTCCCTCTCTTAATACATTTTTTTTCTAAGCAGGAGGAACTCTGAATTGAGTTTAAGGACTTGAAGCTCCTCCCTAATAACAAACATGTCATTTTCTGCGTAAGTATGTAACTTACAGATTGTCCTGGCTCTAAAACATGTAAATAAATTGTATATCTAGAAACACTGTTCTCTCATCTCAATGAGAGCATTGTTCCTCATCAGGCGAGTCACATTCACTTAACTACTGTGTACTCCTATATGTGTTACTGCAACCAAACAGTTCTGAGTGCATGAAGAAAACACTCTGCACATTGATCAATAAACAAGATAGTTATCTTTGTGCTAAAGCCCCAGATTAATTCCTTGCTCCAACCACCAAGTTTCTGTTGGGGAGTGGAGGAGGAACCCAGAACAAAACCCCTCAAACATCAGTCCTTTATTGCCTTTCTGCTTCCCTGACAAGTCTTGCATCTGCATGGGAATTACCATCTCTCTAGGTGAGAAGGCTGTGTTCAGTTTCTGGGCGCTGAGTTGGTCCTCACCTACTGCCTTACAGGTGAGGCTGTAATGGTGGAGAGAGGCTTGATGTGTGTAGAATATCAGATGTGGCCATGTGTTTGGAATATTGCAGGTGAGCTCAGGGTGGAGATAGAAGTGAAGATATGTCCATGGTCTTGGAGAATAGCTTGGAAGTGGTTTGCATTTTCCTCCAACTTAAGACCTCCTATTGGCTCACATGAAATATGGGCAGTTTTTGACTCCAAAGGCAGTTGTCACAAAGTGATAAGTCGTACCTGAATATCAGCACTGACAGATGCGATAGCCCTTTTATGCACAGCTTTCTATCTTTAACGATTTGGTGGACTGTCACTTCTTTGGAAATAAGTGGGTTTCTTATCTCTTGTAGTAGGGTCTTATTTTTTTAGTGTTATTCAAATAAAATAATAATCAGCCTTTAATACATAAATCCCTGGTAATTATTTACTCTTTTCCTTTCATGAGGCATATTAGGTGCTTAAGTCAGTAAAGTATAGGCACTGTGAGCACATGTTAATGCAGAAGAACAATTCTCCCTAGCAAATGAGGGTCTCCTGACTGTAATCTACAGGCACCTTTGGGCCAGTAGGAGTCTAATAATCAGGAGTAGTGGAGCACTGGTGAGTGTATTGATGCTGTATTGAATATCTGATCCCAGAAAACCATGAACTGGGCCATTTGGAACAACAGCCAAACCCTAGTTGGGGAAATAAATGTGACTGCTTCACTGTCTTAGATTTCCATGGCTTTGAACTCTTGAAGGGGCTTTTATTTTTATGGAAAACTCTGTAAGGTGACCAAATCATCATCAGTGTGCATCTTTATACTGGGTGTGGGTTTCTGCCTTCCTGAGTGTTATCTGATCTAATGTAACCTTAATGCTATATTGACAGTAGGAGACTGGGGTGCCCCAGTGGGTAGGTTTGTTTGGTGTTGTGTTGGGTTTTTTCTCCTCTGTAATTTCCTGGGAGTGTCTTGTGTGGTAAATTTCTTAACTGAATTTAGAAATTATGTATAAAATATCTTATTAAAATGCTTCTGGAGACCTATAACTGCCCTCAGGCATAATGCAAACATACAGCTGTATTAGCAATCAGCCAGGAAGCAATAACTTGCTACGTTTGGAATGCACAAATATGCTGAGATCAGGTGTTCAAAGCATTGGCTGTTGTGTACCACTCAAATTTCTGGCTGTACCTGAACAAGCTTGCTCTGTGGGATCATGTTTTTGAAGGCTTACTAGTAACTGCAGGACTGGGACTTGTCTATATTCACAGTGAAGCTTGTACTCTAAATCATTGTGGGCGTAGCACGGTTCTGATATTTGGAACAAAGGATTTTATCAGAAACCTCTTCTTTGTACTGGGAAGAAGCTTCCTTCAAAGCTCTTGTAACTTGTCCTAGGGTGGGTTTTTTTTGCTTTTGGTTTGAGTTAATGACTTTTACTCCAGCAATGCTAAGCCAGTATTGCTCTGCATTCCTTCTCTATAGGCAGAGGACTTATAAAAGGTGACTTAAGTTTTCTTTGTGTAACATACAGTCAAGTCATAAAATCCTGTGAAGTTTTGCTTTTAGAGTTGCTGCGTGGAGTGATAGGGGTACAGATAAATGTAAGTAGAGTGTTATCTTGGCCTATAGTCACTCAGAAAGGAAAGAACTGATATATAAATTAATTAGGGCTGACAATACTGAAATAGGTTGCATTGTGTTTCTTTGCTTATACGATAGCGTAATCAAAAGATGAGATGTTTTGTTAGGTCAGAGCAATGTAGGAAGAGAATATATGAGTGGTGTTTTGCTTTTGTTATGTAATTACTCAGCACTTACTGAAGTTCGATTTGATCTGTTTTGATACTATTGTAATCAAGAATAGGAACTGGACTTGTCTTGTAATTAATTTTTAATAAATATAAAGCTGTTAGACGAATAACTATTTGGGCAAAAATGTTTTATTGTGAAAACAGCCAATGAGATGCTAGATACTGTATTAAACTTGATAGTGTGCAGAGCACGTCCAGCTTCACTGGCATTTCAGGTTGTTTTTCTTAAACACTAGATAGGTGCTTTCTAAGCCGAGGAAACAAACATGGTCATTTTTAAAAAATTGATTAACCTTTCATGATATTGTTATAGAATGAAAAGTGTGGAAGCCGTAGCAAGAATAATTTGACATAAAATTATATAGCCTTGCAAAAGTATCAGACGTGGGACACTTCTGTTGGTCATTTGATCAGCTTACCTTAAATTATTGAGGTCCTAGACCCATTGCAGAAAGGTGAGAATTTCCTCTTTCTCTTCTCCCCCACTCCGGCCAAAAAAAGGACGTCTTGCTGACATACCACTTGCAGCAGGAGGTCAGAAGTACTCTATGTGTGTAAATCCTTCATATTCATCTATATATTGGGAAATGCAAGGCTGAGGCATAAAAGTTTTTAGTTCTGGCCAAGCACGCACAACACCATTGAAGATTACATATTCAGGTGTGGAATCTGCAATAAAGGGGGAAACAAACGCACAAGTAAAACCACATGAGACCAGGCTGTCTGTGCTTCAAGGCTGGCAGAAACATAACTGCATCAACCAAACAAGACGCCTTTTAAGTAGTGGGCTGCCATCCAGTTAAAGATGTACGCCTGTTCTACATCATTTCAAACGCCATACTTTTATGGGGTAGAAAATTGTAAGACAATTCCCAACTTAATGACAGAAATGCATCATAGCTGAGCAATGACATGTTTAAAAAAAATAAAAGTAGTAGAGGAGTTCTTTGCTCAATTGCACAACATCACTCATGTCAGCTCAGGTGGTAGGAAGGCATTTTAATTGGGTCTTGTTAAGACACCAAACATCTTTCTTGCAATCATTGCCATAGATTATGGATTGGGCACATTACAAGCAAATAACTTGGACGGCTCTATTTGCTATGTCAATTAAGTGGAAGAAATGGTATGTACTTTGGAGGAGTTGTTTAAGGGGTGATGGAGGTCCCCCACTAGGGTGGAGCGGAAGGATTGCAGGACTGGATGCACTCCTGTGAGCAGAGTTTGTGGTCATCCCGCTGGCCCTGCAGAAATGTTGGCTGGTGAGTGGTACCTTAGACAGCCTTGGTTCTGCCTGAGTATTCAGTCTCCCATCTTTGATTAACCATACTATTGTAACCCCCTGGAAAAAGATCCATTTAGAAGCTTTTACTTATAATCCACATACTTGATTTGCTTTGAATAAAAATTCTTCTATCTGTTTGACCTCTAAAAGAAAACTATTCAGCTACAGCTCATTAGTATAGCTACAGCATGATAGTGAGTTAATTTTGTAGATGTGTGAGTGTATGTCTGCAGCATTAGCTGCACAGTAATAAAGCAAATGTGTTGTGAAGTTAACTAAAAGGGGTTTTCTTAAACAGACCTGAGTTTTCTCATACAAGAAAAAAATATGTAAATACCAGCAATCTGTCCTGGTGTGGTGAGGAATTCTCTGAGCAGCATGAAGAAAGATCTCAATATGACCATAAAGGGACATGACTTATATCAAAGAGCCTTCTTGGAGCATTTCCTCTTGTGAATTGCTCTCCAGATCTATCAATGTTTCTTGCTGACTGTCTCTTTCATCCCTGCTTGACAATGATGATTGAAGGACTGCAGCTTAACTCAGCAAAGAGGGAATTACCACCATTGAGCACAGTAAATTTAAAACATGCACTTTATGAATCTTATCCTTTCCATCAGTTTTAGATTGGCTTATATTTTGATGAAGCCATGTGTATTTTGAGGAAGCACAAAGATAAATTTCAAGTATCTGGAGAAACTACTGCAAGCAAGCATATGTTAGAATGGAAGGTCCTCGAAGGTGATATTTATATATGTATTATTTTAACTTTATAGTCCTTAGTAAAATGAACAAACAGTGATGTGAAGGTGATGCAGAATTGGTAATGTTCAGTCTACGTCTGTGATTGCCAAGCACAGAGGTGAAGGTAGTGATGTAGAGAGCAGTGATGTCAATAGATGTTTTCTTAATTAAGAAATGAGGAATGAAGCTACGCGACTTTAATAAGTGTCCTCTTTAATATTATATTGTTTTCACCTATGATCTAATTACATTACTTTTAAATAGCAAAAAACTAATTGATTCTCAAGACAAGTGGTGAGCACAGACTTTCAGAGCATGGGTACATACACATCTTGACTATACTGTTCTCTGGAAACAGGCGGGTAGCAAAGGAAAAAGCTATGCAATGGATCCTGGGCAGACTGGGTAACGCCCTCAAATGAGACTGTCCTTTTTAATGGGAAACATTGCTTGTGCTGTTTTGTACTGTTACTGTAAACACAGGAGTCTGCAGAATGGTTTTGTTCATACCTGTTTAAAGTTATGGGACACTGGGGGAGGGGGTGTTTTGGGGTTCAGGGTGTGGTGGTGTGTTTTTGTTTTTTTTTCTTAATTTTCTAGGTTGACTTTTACTCCAGAGTAATTGGGTCTGAGGTTTTCAGTTCTTGGAAAATATTGGATCTTTCCAGTCTATCCCATTGAACAAGGCAGACATGATTCTTGCCTGTTTTTTGTCCATTAGGAAATAAGGCTCTTGAGACTGGGTTGTGGTGAAGTAGGGATTTTAAGCATGGAGAGCATGAGCTATGTACATTTTTACATACTAATGTATTGGCTCTTATATTCTCTCCATGGTTCTCATAAGCAGGGATTTGATAATACCCTGAAGCCTTCTTTCATCATTGTAGAATGATATTTTTTATTTTCCTCTATGCTTGCAAAATAAACTTTCCCAGTTATGCTTTTATGGTTAACCTTATCAGTAGGAAAACACACACAAAACCTGATTTTTTAAAAAGCTATAACTTGAGTGTTGCAGCTGTTACAGGGTGTGCTGGCCACTCTTTCAAGTACAAAAGCTATAGCTGTGAAGTTAACTAAGTTATTTGTGGGATGTATTCAAATATATAGACTGTAACCACCTGTAGCACAGTATGTGGCTAATTGCTCAGAGAAAGAAGTTATAAACCATCATGTCATAAAAATCACTTTACCACAATTCAGACCTCTTTCATTTGACCTTATTTCTCAGATCTGCAATGCCTCGGGCCTTTTGTGTCTCTGTTTAGCCATCAAGATAAGAAATTATTGGATTGGGTCATCCTGTTAAGGTAGAGGGCAGTGAAAGCACTGTTGCAGGCTTTCTTTTTCCAGTGGGGAAGAAAAATGAAGTAAAGCGGGTGATACAATTTGGTGCGTATGCACTGTAGAGAGGTCCTTGTTGATAAAAGGCCAATAACAGGTTTCTGAAAAAAAATTAGTGGAAGTGACCTTTAAAAAAAGATTCACAGGAGCATGCTACAACTGCTTCCCAACGTCACAAGCACGGTTTGTTCATTACTCTGAAATGATGTCAAGACTGTGTAGAAGGGGCGCACGCTTTTTCCCTGTCCTTCCCGCAGCTGTCTAGATGGAGTCGAAACCCAAATGCCTCGAGCTTAATGGTACCTTGAAGTCTAAAGAAAGATGCACCATTCTGTTGTCTGGCAACTCCTAAAGAGTCCTACAGACCTCAGGGTGAGGAACAGCGTAGCTGTTTTCCACTGACTGCTTCATTTGGATTCCCGAGCTAAGCCTGGGAACCAAATAACCGGTGGAAGCTGTTTTTTATGTCTAACACCTGATATGTATGTCATGCTTTTTCCTCAAGGGTAATGACTGCTTCTTATTTACTGCTTAGGAGTGGATAATTAATTAACAGGGGTGAGAATGTGCACGCTTGACTAGACACTCAAAAATCACATAAGTGATTCCTGGGATTGAATAACATTTTTTTTTTTTAGTGTCATAAACCAGCCTTGAACTGGAAAAGTTCTATTGTCAAAAGTATGTGCTAAAAGTTTTATGTGTGTGCCGTAATTTATTTTTATTACAAATAGTGCTTATCTTACTCTGTTAAGAAGGATATTGAACGTCTACCAGTAAAATAGAATAAAAACTTTGCCATAGCTATTCGTGGTACTTTCTTGCATAGTATTGGTGTTTTTTCACAAGCTGTCTTAGGAACTAGTTCAGCTGCTTGGAGGTTGGTACGTGAATAGGTTTTAAGTGCCTTTTGTTTAACTAGCTCTTGCAAGAAGATCTTGATGAAGCATATGACTATTTAGCCAAGTGGACGTGGCCATCAGTTTGCAAGGTGATGTTCCCTTTGTACTTACAAGAGATTAAAGATGGCTATATTTAAAATGTGTGTACTAAACATTTATTGTTTACCAGCAGAATAGTCTTTTTAATTTATAAGTAAAATACATTATGACTGAACAGATTCTTATTTTATTTGGTAGAATGTTTTGGTGATGTTTAACTTGAAAGGTACAGCATAGGAAATAAATGGAGGGTCTTTCTGTGGAGGCAAGGCATATATATCCTGAGCATATTCAGAAGCTACTGATAATTGCTAATTAATATCCAAGACTCAGGAAGTCATGAGTCTGTGGCTGAAGACTAGAGTTCCACCAGAACGCTGTGAATGTTGGTTTTGGTTAATTAAGCGTAGTAAAATGTTGGTTTTAAACCTCATTGTTCTTGCATGATCAAGTTTCATTGTTGCACTCTCCAAACATTCTCCAGAGAGCTATATACTGAGACCTCGTCTGTGACGCTTCTCTGGCTGTGTGTTTCCAAACAGGCCGCTTGAGCATGCACAAAAGAGCCGGGGCAAGCTTGCAGGGCAGTAGGTCAAGCACCGTCAGTCATGGACTTCTGATGCAAGAGTGCTCTCTGGGTTTGGCGGTTCATGTGTCAGGTTCCAAAAGGATCCATCACAGATGTTGCAATGGTGTTTATGACATAATATTTCTTCCCAACACAGTCAGATCACTGAAAGTAGCCATCAGTAAGTGTATGTGTGGGGAATGCTTGCATGTGTGATTTCATGAGAGAGGCAAGTCAACCATCACATGCTGGAGGAACTTGGCCAAGTAATATACATAAAACCGGACTGTGTCTGAGTGCTATCCCAAGAGGACCTGCATGCAGATGTTAGTGGGGCATTTGCAAAATGAAATCCCATCGAAGAGAACTAAATCAAAGCTGGACTGCTGAGACATGAAGCTCAAGTTCTTTGTGGCATGGTTTCCTCAAGCAGTTTTTATAAACACTTCCTAAACATTTTATGAGCTATGAAAACAGTTGGGGAAACTGTGGAGCCACAGAAAGGTCACATGCTAAGTACATTGCTGGAAAATGTTCAGTAAAGTTTGAGAACCAGCAATTCACTGACAATGTTACGGACCTCTGACAAACCTCTTTGCACTGCCTTCTGCTTAACTGTTTTTATTAAGACTTATCTATTGGTATTTATTTCTTTAAATAAAATGCTCCACTCTCTAAACACTTAGCTCAATTTCATGTTTGTTTAATTTGACACCATAAATTGTCCTGAATGAGAAGGTGAAAATTGATAGGTTTCTGCCTGTGCCAGTATATGGTCTAGATTATTGAAGTATGGTTTATTAATAAATAAAGAAAATTCTTTTTAAAAGTGCTATTTTCTGTATTTGATTTATGTTGGCAATTTCCGTAAATGCCAACAGCTTGTATTGTGATCTCCCACTCTTTAAGTTAGTGGAGTTTCTGCTGACTTCCTTTGGGTTGCCTGTGAATATCCTTTGATGTGACTGTACAGAATTTATTCAGTGTGCCAAAGCCTTCTCCACGCTCAAATTTTGCTAGTTTTCTCTGCTGAACAGGTGTCTTCTAGACATCTCGCTGATGGTCTATCCGTTTCATTGAACTATGAACGAAGCTGTATTAATACATCTGAGAAGACCGCAGTGCTTGGAGGCTTCCAGCTTGTTCTTTCTGCAGTATTGTCTGTACAGGGAACCTTGGCAAACCAAGCCAGCTCACCAAAGTGTAGACTGAATTTGGTGTTATTTTATATGGCGCATTATATTTTAATAGCAAACTAGCTAAAAGCATCCAAAGCAAGTACTAAACTGAGACATCAGACAGTGTGCGCATCTGCCCTGTTTTCTTGAAGATAAAGCTTTGAAATGGTGGTAAGTAAACCAAATGATAAATCATCAGATGTTGTCAGTTTCAGGAGCAACGGCTGTTAATTGTACTCTAGGAATGCTTTAGATTCATGAACAAAGTTTATAGCATGAAGCTTGTGTGGTTAGCCATCACTTTCTCCTCTAGTTTTTGGCCTTGCTGCAGAAGCAGTGATGTTGGCTGTGGCCTTTCTTCACCTATAAAAGAAGGGGAAAGCTGGAGGAGGGTGAGTAGCTGTCTTTTGGAGTGATGTCAGGGGAGACTTAATCATCTTCAGATCCCCACATAGCTTGGTGACTGCTATGTCAGCCTGTTAGTAATTAGGACAGAGCCCACTTGCCATGCAGGATAGCTTTGGAGTGCCTGCTCCCCACCCCTGAGGAGAGCCAGCGTGGGGCCTGGCTGATGCACAGCTACTCTCCTGGATCTTCCTCTGAAGTTCAGATCACAATAAAGGAAATATTTGGGAAGCGGGGCGGGGGGAGCTCACCCCTGTAACATCTCTGTGAGGCAGAAATGCTGTCAAAGAACTATGTGCAGCTATTCAGGAAGTCATATATTTTGGGCAACTTGGTCTCAATATAGAGCTCAAACAATATTGAAATTGTCAATAAGCGACTCCTGAAAGAGCCATGTCACCCTGGGCAGAAAGATGACTATACAACAAAGACAAACAGGGTAGAGAGACTCAGTTCCCTTTAATGCATAAAACCTATCTTTTCCTTTGATTATTCTCAAACATGCATATGTGTAAGAAGAAGGGATATTTGGTCAATATGCTCGTAGTTGCCTTGTTCCCTGTATGCTTCCTTTATTCATTTTTCCAGTTACTGTAGTGCTTGAGACTTTCACTCACTCAAGAAGCAGCAAATGCCACATACTGAAACGCAAGCATATGTATGATAACCCTCTGACTTTCTCCAAGATGTTCAGGCTTTGCCTCAACTCTTGCCTGTTGGAGAGACCCATAAATCAAAGGAAATAAGATGCTCAGTGGAACCTTGCCGAGCAGCTGGAAATCTCTAGGTGAATGCATGTGGGACTGAGGCACTTGGGAAACAAGTTTTTGAAGCTGTGACTGTTGAACTGAAATTGAATATTGAAGGTGAGCAGTCATGCTTAACTGATGTCAGGGTTCAGTATCTCAGTAGCATCAATCCATTCCATATCATCCCTTTTGAGCCATTAGGCACTACCAACACAAACTTTTAAGAGCCTGCCCTACACTTCAGCAAAAGTCAACGGAAGCAAAGATCCTCAATCCACATTTTCAGTGTGACTACTAGGTATTGATGCAAACATGTGCAGGATTTACAGGGTTCTATAATTCTACCCAAGGAGGTTAGGTACCTAATTACTTCTGAAATCAATGGGGCATTATGTATGCACATCCTTTAATACTTTTTGAGGATCTGACAAGATCCCTTCCTGTATCCATGGGTATCTTACTGTCTTTGAATCAAGTTCTTAAAACAGTAAGGAGTGCCTATAGGAGCTCTCACAAATATTTATGGACTATATCTCCTGCCACAGCCACAGGAGGCATACAGTTTGAATGCATTACCACTACTTTTGCAAATATGAGGGGAATGAAGAGAATGAAAAATGAGTGAATCCTGTAGTGTCAGAAACCACCCCTGGCAAGTCTTACTCTTCTCTAGAGTTGAATAAAAATTAAAATCATGCACAAGTCTGTGTGTATCTATAAACAGCTTCGCTGTTCGGATCCCACCATGCAGGGAGAGGCAGGAAGCTGGCAAACATGAGTGATTTAGTGAGGATGCAGTTGTTCACTTTTATAGAGATGGTAAAGGGGAAGACAAAAACTACTGCTTGGACATTTCTCCTCAAATTTAATCTAAATTGAGGCTTGAATGTGCTCCCATTGACGTCAGTGAGTGTTTTATCATTGGCTTCCCTGGGAGCAGGACAGTGTCTCCTGTTTACGTGAAGCGTGGAGTTTTATGTTTCCTCACTGTTCATAAGGTTTCTTTGTGGTCCTTACCACAGCAGTCTGAGCACCTCCATCAATGTGACTGGGGTGATTCCTGTGCTGTGCCTGTGAGTCAGCTGCGGTGGTCTGCCACTTCAGAGCATGTGAAGAGAGGCACAGAATGTTTGCGATGCTGTCTCCAGTAGATTGCACAGAAGGAGTCTGGCTGGCTCCACTTGCCTTTTTGCAGATTGAAATTGGCAGACTACTGTAGTTATTCTCAGTAGAATTTAAATGTGAAAGCTGAACTTGGAGGTGAGAAGCCCTGAATATTTTCTGCGGTAGACTCTGGACTGTTTGCTTCATTGCTTAACTGTTGACTTCATTGCTTAAGGAACTCAAAGCTCCTACTCTCTCCAGCAGAACCAGGATTTCTCCCTAAGGATTTCATTCAAAGCCCATCGAAAGAGATTTTTGGTCTGTTCAGTTAAATGTGGGTCCAAAAACCTCATTTCATTTGTCAATTGGTTATGCTGTTTGTGCTAAGGCTGACATTTGCTTCAGCTCTTTTCTAGTGTACACTAAGTTGAAAAGCAGTCCATACTTTGACTTTTCCTTGAGGCATCTAATTAAGGTAACTGAGACCTAGTGGCTTGGATAAGGGAGTGAGAACTGGAAGACCTGGGCTTTGGTTTTAGGTTTTGCTGCTTCTTTTAGACCTTTTGATGCTTGTTTTAGACCTATAGAGAAGTTAACTTCAGTTTGTTTGAGAACGTTATAAGGTGAGCGTTAACCTTATTTTACATCAAGTGATGTTTTGATGGCATTTCCTTCCTCCCTAACTGTTGTTTTTTGTTGTTGTTGTGATGTCCTCAGTAGGAAAGGGCACTTAGCTTTTTTCAAGTTCAAACCCTTATAAAGCATTTAGCAAGACTTAAAAGCCTAATCTCAACTGCTAGAAGCTCTTTCATTGCTAATGGTTGTTGAAGTGTACATTCATGAGGAGATTCAGACCGCAGAAGGTGGTAATAATTTTAGGTGCTTTGCGGCGTTCCAAATCTTAAGAGATGTGAGCCATCACATGAACATTTCAGCATTTCCTGGTTTCCATAAAGTCAACAATGACACAAGGGGCAGTCTTTTTTTTTGTGATTTACTTATACTTCAACTTCTGGGGGGAAACAGTAATCCACAAGCACTTGAAAGCAGCCGAAAAAGATGAAGAAGTTACTTTGATGTTTGAGGGGGTTGGAGAACAAAGAGGGGAGATATCTGAGATTTTGTCTGGTGGCTAGATGAAGAGTCTTTATTCTACTTGCTCGTTTTGGCTGAAAAACCTTGGAAAAGCACTGAGACAAGACTCAGTGCTCATTCGATGTGTGCTTGAATAGAGTGCATACATGGGAATGGTTTACAGCTCCTTTGTGTATATCTTGATGCGAAACATCTATGACCTTTATTTACAGCTCCTTGTTATTTGGTGTTCCAGACTTGTAATTCAATTTATCTGAGTCTGAATCGTAAAGTACTAGTCACCACTGTTCAGTTCTTCTTGCCTGTTTTTTCTTTTGCTAGGAAACATCATTGGTGAATGGTCTTTGCCAAACCCTGGTAGCTGCAGAGAAGCTGCTTGAGTCAGTTGAAGGGTTCCCTGGTATAATCTTGGGAGATGGGGGCTGTTGTTGTTTTGTTTGTTTTGCCTGGGAACTAAAAATATTTAAAATTGATACAGCTGATATTCTTAGCTAGCTGGCTTTTTTTTTTTTTCAGTAAGAAATCAGTGCAGAATGGAGGCTTTATAAACTCATTGCCCATTTATATGGGCTTTAAATGCTTTACAGTCCACATTGGATAGTAAAAAGTGTTAAGATATCAGGATAGTAAAAAGTAGTACGACAAAATACCCAGTTGCTGTCCAGCCCTTCCATGAGGGGAATATTGTGGCTCTCTGTCTGAACTTGAGATTTTCAACTACTATAGACTGTCAACGCTTATGTGTTTGTAGAAAAATAATAAAAAAAAACAACCCCAAACCAGTGCAAGTGTACTTTGTAAATGACTTTGAAGCATCAAATAACAAACACCCCTGTCTCTCCCAAAACAGTTATTGATTTTACCAGGGAACATTTTGGTTGATTCCTTTAAGTCATTTTTTCTTTTTAACCAGAGAGCAGCCTCACCTATCCTAATCCTGAGGGGGGTTTTTAACATGTTGGCCAATTGAAATTTCTTAATTTCTTAATTGAAAAAAGACATTAGACAGAATTCATGTTTTTTACATTATATGCACGTAATTTATAACATATGCTGAATTCATAACAGTTACAAGTGAACACTTTCAACTCTTAAAAGCATTCGACACTTAAATTAACAGTGTCTCCAATATAATCCTGCCTTACCCACAGTATTAGATGTTTTGCTTACAAAACACATACTCTGTTTAAGACAGAGACACCATCTGTGGTCTAATCCAGATGGAGTAACTTGTAAAATAAGGAATTAGTTTATTAACATGGACTTTAATTATATGAAAGAAAAAATATCTAGATATTTATCCATATTCCTGAAGAAAAGGGATTTTTTCCATGCTCTGACACTGTTTTCATAGTTGCTGAAAGACGGAATAATTCCACCAAAATCAGTAGAACTGCCTCAGCATAAACCTGCTGCAAGACTCAAACTGGACCTTAACTGTTAAAATTCAGATGTTTCATCTGAAACCAGAAGATACTTTTTAGAGGTTATTTATTTAATTCATGTGTGGCGAGGTAAGGCTCAAGTGCCTTCTTTTGAAGTGAAAACTGTTCTGTGTCATAAACGTCAGCTGAGCTGAAACACACTTTTTTGGGTTATTATTCCCAAAATAAATGCCAAAAGATGATGAAATATAGCCTTAAATAAGTTTTCCTCAAGCTTGATAGGACAGCAAGCACTCACTATGAGAATCCCAGGTGAACTGAAATGTTGTCATTGCCATCTGTAGCTGAAGTCTTCACAAGGAACAGTAGAGAGGGAATTCTCCAGCGGAAGGTGGCTGGTTCCTGAAAGTTTATTCAGAAAGATGAGCAGTTAGACAAAATGATGAAAACTTGCAAAGACACTGGGTACAGATGTTCAGGGTGCAGGTTATATATTGATTGTAGTTCTTGTTGCCTACCTTTGAGACTGTTAGTGAGAGCTGGTCTCTTGAAGGCTGTATCTATCACTACAAACACTCAAGGGTAAATCTCACTATAACTAGGAAGGAAATTCTGCAGATAAATGTTTTGGCTGAATGCCTTATGAAGAAGGCATTAGCTGAAATATTAGTCTATAGAACTTCCTCTTCTCAGCTGTGTTCAACCTGTAAAGTCCCTGTTCAGAAAATATCCAACCCATGATTTGCTGAATGCGACCTGGAGACCTGGTAATTTTATATGAGTTGGAAGGGGGAAAGCTTTAAAGACTTGAGGAAAATGGAGGGTCATATTGACTTGCTTAAGAAAAATTAGTTTTCCACAATGAAGATCAAACTTGGTTTACTTAAAGGAAGCTAGAAGCATTAACAGAAAGGCATTTTAAAAATGTACTGTGAAAGTAACAACTGAAGACTGATCCAGTCATAAGACAGAACCTAGGAATAATGGTCAAATTTCCTATTTATGTGTTTACTTGCTAACTTTGCTGCATTTAACTTTGATAGTTAATGCAAAATCTCAGAAAACAAAATGTTACAAAATTTCCAAGAAAATGCTGTGACATTGTGAGATTATTTTTCTTTTATTTTTTTCCCCAGGAGTCCAGTTTACTAAATAGCGTGTGAATAGAAGAATAGTGATCCTGGGGACTAATCCTTGCTCCCAGCTCTGACAGTGTGCATCACCACTGTCCTTATAGTACGGTTGGGTTTCTGAAAGGTCAGACAAAGAAATTAGAGGAATAAATGATTACTGGTTAGGTTCAGAGGCTAACTTGCAGGATCATACCATTTCCTTAACAGTAAGAGAAATGATTACCATGGAATGCTTTTCAAGGAAGCCTTCCCTTCTTTGTGTCTGTAACAACATATGCCTTTTCAGTACCTCCTGTGTGGTATTTAGTCCAAGCCTCCTCCCCGTTGTCTATTAATAGCCTCTCTTTAAATCCAGTGAATACCAAGCTAATTATTTTACTGCACCCATGGCCCACTCAGTCTGAAGGGCAAAGGGAAAGTGTGTGGGGGGTGTGTGGAACAACAGAAAAAAATAATGAAAATCCTGCCAGGACTGTGGTTACGAGAACGTCTGCAAAGGTCTTAATAACTGTACTGACATAAAGCATTCTCTCTGCACTCACTGCAGGTGCGGTATTCCTGCTCCCCGGAGAAGCCTGTCTTTAAGTCTTTTCTCCTTGAGCCTTTCCACTCAAGTGAGAGGTGGGAGGCACAGATTGAGTGTTTTCCCCTAAGATTCCCCCCCAAAGGTACCAAAAATGTTATGTCTTCAGGTTTGTCAGATGTTTTCCTTGAGCTCTTCCTTAGCAAGTTTACTGTAAGGTAGGACACCTGTTATTACGTAGAATAGCAATACATCAGAAGGTACACAGAGTGTAATGGAAAGAGGAAGGAAATGAAGGAAGATTTGATCTGTCATCCTGGGTAACTGATGGAGCAGTCAGTTGATTTCCCTCTCTAGAAACAGGGCTTTCTATAGGAGAGGGACCATTTGTCCCTATAAACTCTGACCTTCTAAACTTCCTGTACTAGATGAACTTCACCAGTTCTTGGCACTCTCCTGCAGATCTCCTTTTTTCCCTTTTTTTTTTTTTTTTCCCTTCCCCCGCTTTAGTACCAGAAAGTCACAGAACTCTGCTTACTCTAGGAAAGGAGATGGGTGTCGAAGAACCTCTAAAAAGGAGTTAACGTACCTTACGGCAAGCCAGAGTTCTTATGAAGACTTGTTCATGACAATTCTCCCTGCCTGCCCCCCCCCCCATTATTCCTTGTATATCACAACAGTACCCACTTTGTGAGAGGATTTTTACAGTGAATCTTCATGCCTTTCCCCCCCTTAATAATAACACAGAAGTGCAGAAAAACTTTCTCTTCTTTTAGTAAGAGTTCTTGATCTGTTTGCAGAGGCTTGCCCTAAACAGTGTGAGAAATGAATGGAGAAAGGTAAGTTAGGACAGATTTCATGTAACCTTTGGTCACTGCAGACATGAGAAGAGAAGAAGAGACCTAATCCAGTAAATCACCAGTTTCGCACTGGACATTGCCTATCTTTATAAAAGTTCTGGTGTTTGGTGATGAGATTAGGTCACTTGGAAGTCTGCCATGGGGAATTTATCTCTGATTTCTGTAAACTAGCCATTAACTGCTGCCTTCTACGAATAGACTTCATACCTTTCATCTGTTTTGTTTTGCGTTTTTTTTTATCTCTTAGTAAAATATAAATGATTTCACTGTCCACTTGCATGTTTAATCTCTTCCAGTTTTATCGAGCATTAGACCCCTTTAAAATATGTTAACCTCTGTTTTGAAAGGAGAATATCCTGGGTTCTTGTGCTTTGTGTCCTGAACAACCTGCCTATGAAATGTAGTCCTCAATACCAAGTTAATCGCAATCCTGAATGCCTACTTAATCTGTCCACAAGTGTAGCAGTGGCAAACTCTTGCAGAGAAGGATTCAGGAAAGCCTCATTCAGAAAGCATGAAACACAACGGTCAGTATTTTGGAAGTTGCCTATGTGATTTCATAGGCAGTAACTTATTCTGCATGGTATGTTTATGTATATTTTTAAGAAAAATTCCTTGGATACAATGTACTGGTTTCCTGCATGATGCGTCTCCAATAGAATATGACTACATAGTTAAAAACCTCTCAAGAGGATCAGTCTACTGTAGGAAACTTTGTAGTGATATGAATCTGTTAGTTGTGTTTTTCCTCCCTTGTGGAAGCGGAGCACAGAGAATAAGAAAGGCATTTTTCTCCCCTCCCTGGTGTAACTGATGGTCATGCTCCTGTTGCCTTTGGCAGCTATCATAAAATACAGAAAGGGGTTTAGGCTTGAAGTACATCTTCACCCTACTTGAGCAGCAACCTTTCTTTTTGCTGTCATTTGGCAGGTTACTTTGTAGTCTTGCAGGCTAGAGGATTTTGCTATCCCATTCTGTGGTATTAGACTTAGAAAACAAAGTACTTTGAATGCTTCAGCTTAAAATCTTTAAGTCTCTCAGGTATATGTGCACTAGTTTTTAAAGATGACTGGAAAATAGATGCAAACACTTATAGAAGTACTTGAGGCAGAGTTGGTAGGAACTCCAAATAGACAACAGTTACGTTAAATTGCAGCTGGGATGGATTTCTCACAAGTGTGGAAATATCGGATGAGGATAATCTTTCACTGGACTATTAATCATTTACTTGCTTTCCTGTGTCATAGACAGCAACACCTCATTTGTTTCAACTCACTTAACTTATCCTTGCCAGGATACACATACTCTGTGTACCTGCTACCCGATACGCGTTAGATAGCATTAGGACTTCTTTTGAAAGGTGACAACAAGTGGACAGGTGAGAAGTTAAATAGTTAATGAGTGCTGATGTCCCTGGAAAACAGGGTAGTGAGCATAGCTCACTGTAAGTTTTATCCAGTGGAAGCTGTGCGTGGTCTTCTGAGCTACTTGCATCCCCAGAGGCTGCAGATGCGGGTTCCCCAGCCAGACACACGATGCAGCGAGGTCAGGCTGCCACGCAGCCAAAACTCCCCCACCGCTCGCGCTGGCTCTGCTGCCTGAATTTGTGCTGGCTTTCCCTTTCACAGCTTCAGGCTGATAGGGAGCGAGTAGTTTTAAAGCACTGCCAGCCTAGTAATCTGTTTTTCTTCTTTGCTTTCAGCCTTTCTTTTTTTTTTTTTTCCTGGTATAACAATAGGTCCGCACAGCAGATGAAGCTCAGAAAGCATGTCATGCTGACACTTCAGTGGGTGTCTTCCAGGGCTCCTATGTCTCTACAATAAGATGATGACAATGGTGACAGGGCTTCAGGATGCTGTGACAGAGGATCCAGGTCTTGCTGACCATCCAAGCATGTGTGCAGCATCTCTAGTTTCCAAAGCATTAGAGTCCTGCCGTGAAGCCTATGCTGCCAGTAGTCAGTGCTGCTGCTAGCTAAAGTTATTATAACAGCAGCAAATTCTGTAATCATCCTTCTGTTTGTCTCTATATGGAGTGGAAAATAATATTCAAGAGAGACACAGCATGCTATCCTGTGGTTATGACATTACTTCCATCCTAACAGTGCAATTTCATATCCAGATTTGAGATCCTTCTTCAAAGAGTTGCAGTAGTCTCAGCCAATCCGTAAAGTATCTATGATTTTTTTTTTTTAGCATAGACAGTAACAGAAAGCAGCCAAAAATATTATCTTCCCATGCTAAAGCAGACATTTTGAATGAATTGATGCCACAATAGTCTAGCCATTTCCAAAAGTAAGTTATAACGGAAAACAACCAACAAACCACCAACAAAAAAACTTTGGGTGTTTGCAAAGTGGAGTAAAATTCACAGCTTATGTCCAATTAACCTGTTTGGTTTTGTGTACCTAGATAAAATTTTCTTTTTAAAGAAAAGTAAGGAAGCAGTAACTTTAATATTGCATGTGATTTTATGGCCAAAATATTCCTATAGTATATGGGCTTTTCTTGTATGACTGACAACCTTGTAAACTATGCATACCCTGACTTCTTCAGGCTTTTCATTCTTAAAGTAAATATTAATTCTTTATATTTATATCCCTTTATGCCAGTGGTATAACTTGTATAACATTCCATGCATTTGGAAACGTGTTCTGCTTCAGTTTCTGCCTTAACAGTGACACTGCTTGCACTTTTGGAACAGAATAAAAGTTTGTAGTGGGGTTGTGTGTGTGACATTTTGAGTCACAGGGCTGGATCGTAGAGTCTTCCAGATATCTTGAAGAAGGATGCAATTCACAGCAAGGCAAGTTAGTCTTTTAAAAACAAAAACCAGAAAGTTTTTATTCTTGCCTCAGTGGGCTCTCAGGGCTGTTGCAGGTGGTTTATTTCTCTAGCTACTGGAGTCTGTCTGCCACTACTCCCAGGTCTGCACCCCGTGTTGCATCTCAGCCACTTCTTACCTGTTGCACATGCACACCATCGGCAGCTCAGCCCAAATCTTAATAGAAAACGTGGGGTGTTGGTTATATCCTTGCTTCCCTGGCTCCTTATACTTGCTCACAACAGTTAATGTGGGCACTTCGTGCCCTTATTGCTGTTGGTTCAGACTCTGTTGCTGTAAAAAAAAAAAAAACAAAGAGGAAAAGCAGCTAATAACCCTGTTCCTGAGGCAGGCACAGGCAGAGGTTTCTGGGTGATTTCTTTCCTCTCCCTTGGCCAGCAGGGACCTCCAAGGCTGTGTCCTCATGTTTACTGTATACACATGCCAGAACGGTGGGAAGTTACATCTTTGTGTCAGGACGTGTTTGACCACAAACACTTGAGTCTTCAGAAAAGCTGTCGGGACAGTTGTGCTTTCAGACTCCTGAGCCAGCACAGTCTTCATATCTGATACTGCTGTATAAACTTTATCAAGGGATAGGGATCTATAGGCTAAAGAACTGCCTATGCTTACTATTGTGCAACCCCAAAAAGTTCAAAAAGGATTCTGCAACTCCACCCCTCTGCCCCCACACCAGGGTCTGAAATAAGGCATTTGCCTAGCAAGGCACATTTAAAGTGACAACTTATATTTCATTTTTACTGTTGAAATGTGGAAGTTTCATTCCAAGGCTTAAAAACACATCATTCTGAAGTCACATAGGTATCCTTTCCAAAAATATCTCTTACTGACATTAATATTCCTACCCGCATTTTTGGAGTCTCAGGATACTTCCATTATTTATTAATTAATGTTGTACTGGGATGTGATGCTTCTTGTCTATCTCTCTGGCTTTCCCTCCTCCCTAAGTTTGTGTAAATCTTAATGTTTTATAACTGGGGAGAATTAAATCTGCTATTGAAATGGGCTTCCATCCATCCCTAGGAGTGCCATAAAATTTTAATGTCTTTGTTATTTAGTGTGCTGTATAAGTCAGGAATAATTTTCTGTTTTTCACAACACCGGACAATTTCTTTAGCTCTGTAGGATCCCTACTCCCTACAGTGTTCCCCTCTCCCGTAAATAAACTGATGCTGTCTTGTGGCTACAAAGCTATTCTTTTGGAGACAGATAGTTTCACAAAGTACACAGTGCGTGTGGTTAATATGCACAGCACATACTTCATTCATAATTTATCATTAACTTATTCATTTTAATTTCTTCCCAGTGGGGTCTGTAACACAACAGTGTTATCCTGTTTCTTTCCCCTACAGCTCTGGCCATCTGGAACAGTCTTGCTGCATGTCTTCACCTCAGCTACACTTTTCCATTTCTTAAAACACGTAAATAAAAATTATCAGATATAGAGTCCTAAAATTAGATACCCAATAAAAATGGCTTAGTTTTCAGAGTTGAAGGCACTCCTGAAATTATCACTGAAGACCATAAACCTGCCAGGATGGTCAGTAATCAGTGAAGGAGAAACCTGCATATCTTGTGACCTGGAGGTTTTACAGCCCCAAAGAAGGCTTAGGTTGATGCTCCTCTGTGTTTAATGTTTGCATTTGTGCGTTAGCGAGCTTTGAAATGCATCACCCGCTCATCCGCCCTTAAAACTTTTCGGTGCGCTTTGTGGAGCTGTCTGACAGCATGTGAACTGCATTTCCTTCAGCTGCGACTAAATCAAAAAATACACCCTGACCTGCTAGGGGGCATTCAGCCTGTGGGACCAGACCGCCGGGAGTCGGAAGTAAAAGCTGCTGAATGCCCAACAGCGGGGATACCAACTGCTTCACTCTACGGATTTGTTTCTGCTGTGCTGCACCACTTGTTAATGTATGCTTAGTCTATATTCTTTTTCCTACTAGCTCCTACCTAATGAAGACATTTCAGTGTTGCTTTGAATATTGAGGAAAACTTGTAGTAAAAATATTTAACTCCCCCCTTGGTTATTTAGCTGAAATAATCCATATTGTTACCAACAGCATTTAGGTTTAAAGCACTATAATTTTTGGCTTTGGAGCACGTTTGTTCAGCACACCTTACCCAATTTTTCTATCAACAGGACTAATTAGAGGGCACTTGATTTCTCCTCAGCTGTTAAAATGACCAGTCTGATGACAGTGCTTTAAAGCCTTAAGACTATGTTCCTGTAGAAGCATTAGTCCTCGCTTCTGGCAGTGGACCTAGAAGAAAAAAAGACTCCTCAGAAACATGCTATGAAGGATAACTTTATTTTGGCTTTGGCTTAGCAAAGTCTGTGACAAGGTGCTGCACTTCTTCACCATCTGTAAAGCATATCTGGTTATGTAATTATGTGTTTTGCTGGACAGACTCTTCCTTTACACTATTTGATAATTAAATTTAGTTCCTCAAATCTTCCTAGCTACACACAGAGGAATCCTACTAGGAATTGATGCCACCCCACCTGCGCTAGTTCAAAACACACCAAAGACTGCTTTCTCTTCCTGCGCAGTTCGCCCTGCTTGTGTTTCCTCCCAGCCCTCATGTTGCATAGATGCACTCCAGGTCTTTCCTCCTCAGGTTTGCAGCAGAAAAGGTTTTCGTAGACATCGTGTTGTTGAAAGTCCTGTAGTGGGACCTGAAGAGGCACAGTCACAGCACTTCCTCGAGGTGAAATAAAAGCTCACTTGGGTGTGTTTGGGAATGCCATTACAATATTGGCCAGGAGATTTCATCCTCTAACTTTTGAAATATACCCTAGGCTCTCCTTTAGTGGCTAGTAACAGTATTCATAAGTTGTACACAACTACCTTCTTCTTTTCTCTTGCTGCCTGTAATTTTGTCAGTATAGAATCTCTATTTTAGGGCTGGTTTTTGCACATGTGGAACTTTATTGGATGATGATGCATCTGGGGCACACTTTGCAATGTTTCTGTATATTTTGTAAAAATAAAGGCAAAAATAGGGGTTTCTATAAATGGGAAAAAAAGACTTTTGCTCTCCTATCTAATTGGAAGTAGGAAAAATATTTTTAATTAAAAATTTGGCTTCATTATTTTTTCAAGCGTGATGTATTTAAGTACTAAGGCACTTAAGGATAAAATACGATGTTGCAAAGGTGCAGAAGAAAACTGCAAGGAGTCTATTTGCAAAGGCTATTTCAGCCAATGTAGGCATGGTAATGCTTCAGGGTTGCCTATTAAGTATGGACCTTGGAGCAGCCGGTCTTTTACAAGCACCTTCAATATAAGTTTCATTTCAACATATTTTCAGTCTAATTGAACGAGTTAAGGAAGTTGTCCCAGGGAGCGACCACGCACTTCTGTGTGAAGACACCCAAATGATCTCATTTACTCAGTGCAGTTTAACTGGAACAGAACCAGAGCACCTAGGGAGGAAGAAGATGAGAGCAGAGTTATGGAAACTTGGGGAGGACACATCATTAAGAAGAAGAACAAGTAAACGGTGTTGATGGTACACAAATAGGGGAGAAAACTGATGGCCTACAAATGCCAAGTTGTAGCCAGAGGAGGTCCTCAGAGACTAGTAAGAGCAGTTGGGCCAGCATAAGGAAGAGCTATACCAGAGTTGCTCTTCTCGTATTTCAGCTTGCTAGTAATGACTGCATGTTCGGTTAGTCTGCAGAGGAAAGCATGACCCTCTGCAAGTGGGATCAGGGCTGTTTTTTAAGAGGGAGAGCTGTGGATGCAGCTGGAAGAGGAAGTGCAATGGTTACTGGCTGCTCATCACATCCTTCCTCCCAGAGGTTTTCATCCTCTCGCAGCTGCCAGCTGAGTTGGTCATGTGGATGACCCCACACCTGGTTAAGCAAAAAGGATCTAGGCTAGGTTAATTAGTTTAAATTGTATGTCTTTGGTAACCTGTCTTATGTTGATTGAAAGTAGCTGGAGAACGCTTCTATAGGCCCATCAGTGGGAGGATAACTTCTAGCAGCAGCAGGCTGCAGCGTAGGAGACGGTAACCTCTTCAGGTGCAGTGCTACTAAAAGAACCCAAGCAACTAAATGGATCAACAGCTGCATGGGTGTTTATAGGCAAAGCAAAGGAGATGAGTAAGGAAGTTACTAGGGCAGGCAGGGCAGCTAAAGAAACTTTTGGGGTGCGGTAAGAAAAGAGTCGTTAGAGGAGGAAAACAGAAGTTAAAAGCGGGGAAAATAATCCATGTTCTATCAGTGTGGGGTTTTGATATGTCCTCTGCAGGGACAGCTCTTGAGCTTGTGAGAATTAGGATGTTCTTGTGACTTATGGTAGATGTGCACGTAAAATATTTTATTTTTTAAACTTGGTATGTTAATGTTATCTATATTAGCATGTCATTGAAAACTCAGAGACTTATTTGGAAACGTGATAAGATTTAGCTTCTGTCATCATCTGAAAACTCAAATTTCAGATCAACTTCTGAGTGTTTGATGGTGGTTAGGAGTTACATTAATGTCTACCTGCTCCCTTTGCTAGTTGTGGGAAGCTGTTTTTCATTCTTAGCGGGTCCTACAAAGCTACCCCTTGTTCAAAAAAGGCATGTAATGTCATCAGTCACCTATCTAGTCATGGCCGCTCAAGAGTTAATTACCTTTCAAATATAATGAGCTAAAAGAAAGGAGAACCAGCACTGCTTTGCTCCACGTGCACACCTTGGTGGGTTTGAATCACTATAGTGCATCGCAGGGGAGATGAGCAGGGAACTGAGTGAGCTTTTTCTTTCCTCTAAAGCTATGAATCTTTTGCAAAGTTTTAATCAATTTCTACTCTGTGTTTTCCCCTCCAAATACCTTATGCACTAATGGGACCTATTGTATTTATTCACGTTGGACATTTTTACAAGAAAAGCTATTAAGAGGAAGGACTCAAACACTCCAATTTACCATGTATCCGGAGGCTTAACCAAAACCATTATTACATGAAAGAACGGAGGAAATTAAGAACAGGGCCTTCAGAATACCAAATGCCAGTACAATTTTTTTTCTTAATTTTCTTTTGGCCTAATTAATTCTGTCAGGAGTTTGAAAACAGTTAGGCACTAAAAAGGAAAAAGGGTAAAATAGTCTTACCTAACTCTTCTGTGCATGTTAAACGCTTCCATCATGCATTGCAGGCATCTTCTGAACTGAAAAAAAAAATAATATTAAAAATGGCTAACATGAACTCTAGTGGTGCTTCTGGAAAAATCCTGTCCTCAGTTACTGAAAAGCATGACCAGAGCCTTCTAGATAATAAGATAGAGGGCTGTGAAGGTTAAGGAATGATCTGGTTTAGATGATACTACGCAGAAGAATATGACCTTAAAAAAGAAATATTTGTTTGGGTGATTTTTTTCCAAAGGTGAAAAGTTGTGAGAAATGTTTTTAAGAGATCTAGGTTTATTCCCTTTTGTAAGATTAATCAAGAGTAAATTAGACTAGGTAGAAATGATAGTTTACTTGGTAGTGCCATTGTGCTTTCCCTCCAGCCTCCATCCCACTTTTTGCAGTCCATGCCTCATACTATCTCAACATCTGCACCTACTTTGATCACAGCATAAATATTGTGGACTTATGCTAATTTAGTGATAATTGCAGGGCACTTCTGCCTGTGTAATGGTGAGAGTTGGTATGACCCAAGAGGCAAAGCCATGCAGTCTGTTTGAATGCCTCTGCTTTTAAGCTTGATGAAGCACATGAAAAATCTTGTTTCCAGCAACATTTTAATTACTTCATGAAAATCTACCTCTTTATATGGAATTCCAGCTGGATATTGAAAAGCAGAAGAGCCAGGAACCTGCCAGCGAAGTTAGGAGGCAGTGACTTTAAATTTGCATGTAACCCTGTGCTTATTCCTTTACGGCAAGAGCAACTGAGTATTTCCATCAAGACATACGTGTCCCTCTTCTAAACAAGCCACAGTGACCTCTGATGTGACAGAATGCTTCCTATAGCAAGCTACTGTTTTTTTGGAGTGCTTGTGTGAGGTTCTGGTATGTGGCCTTTGCGGCAAAAGGAAATTTCAAAAGTATTAACGTTCACCTGCCAACAGAACTTCTCTTTTCCTCCCTGCATTAACTAAGTATCTCGAGTACACTTTACGCAAATATGACACTTTATTTTTTTTGCTGTTTAGAAGCTCTGGTTCTTTTGCCTTTGGCTGATAATTTTTGTGTATTATTTTTTGTTTTGGCTGGGTTTAGCCTGCTGTTCCCAGGCATAGTGGATTGTAGGTTTCCTGTGAAGAATCCTAGGAAAAATAGGAAAGACTACAAATTGCCTCCGCTGGCAATGTAACAAGAGAAAGCAAAATGGGATGGTAATTCTTACTGCAGTGCCACTGTGTGTTGAGGGCAGTCATTTTTGTCTCACTGGGTGTCTTTTTCTACATGTGTGCTTCTCTTGTGTCAGGAAAGCCTGTAAGACCTCCTTATAAAGGGGAATGAGCTTTTTAAAGCTCATTTCTGCAAACTCTTATTTTTAAGTTACGGACTGAGAACATGAATAGATGATGCACTGTGAAACAAAACTGAGACCGGCGTCAACATATGGACTCAGTCTGGTTAGCTGCAAAGGTACTAACCCTTGTAGTTTTTTTCTCTGTTGTAACAAGAGTCTTCATGTTGATTCTTAATGAGCGTGGTGGCATCCTGGTGGTGATCTGCCTCATGGCATGCCAGAGTTCTGAATCTTGCTAAGCTTGTCATAATATTAGGGGGAAGGCATTCATTCTATTCTCTGAAGAGTTTTACGGCCAAAGTGGGAGAGAGAAACAGGCAAAGGGAGGGACAGGAGATACAAATCAAAAGCAGATTGATTGGATGTTGACAATCACAGGAACTTCATGGTTGTTCTCTTTTATTTTTTTAGTTTTCAAGTTTTGTATATTTTGTGTGTTAGGGTGAGGGTTAGAGCAAAAAAGAAGAGCCAGGAATTTGGGAGAGGTGAAGGGAAGTGCTCAGTTCTAATCCCTTATTCTTCAGTTGAGACATGCTGAGAAAGACTCTCCAGCTAATGAGAAATGTCACTCCTGTGCCTTCACTTTGAAGCAAATAAGAAATCAGACATTTGCATAGGTTGGACTTGTAAATTTATTTCAGGCTTGTGATTACAGCAAGGCTATAGATCTTCACAACAACAGCACATCACTGTTAATACTTGCTTTGGGTGCACTTGCTTTGACTGTGGAGTCTTGAAAAAAACTCTGCCAAGAATGGATTCCCAGTTGTGCGGGTAGTAGTAGAACATAGTCTTCGAAAAAACAAATCAAACCCAAAACCAAACAAAAATGTCCAGCTCAGGGTGTACAGGCATGCAGTGCTTAAATGCATTACCTCGAAATTGCTGTCTACAGCTGCACACCCTCCATGAATTCAGAACTAGAACTTGGTAGCAGAAAAAAGGATAGAGATTAAACATCTTATGACCAAATCCCCTTTAAACAGAGTATCTTAATGTAACATGGCCTTTGACAGTAACCAGTTTTCTTTCTGTTTTGGTAGAATCTTTGTTTTGGCTTAGCAAATAAGTATTTAAAACAATATTTCTCTATCTCGTTCCTGTCTGAAAAATAGAGTGCAAGTACATTATTCACATGCGAAAGGTCTGTTTTCTTAACATAATAAATGTGATCCTGACTTAACATTGCTGTCTAGATGCCAACAATCTTCATTGAAGTGTGAATAATAAAAGAAAGATTCTGGCAATTTTTAATTGGCTGGTAATCTGTACATTTTCCTTTAATGTACAGTAACATTTTTATTGCTGTTTTAGTGGTCAGTTTATAGCTCTTTATTAATACAAACCATCGAACTGAGCGCAGTGCTTGTTCATTACTGACTCAAAAGCAGAGCCTCTTATAGATTTTCCCACTCTTCTCCCTTCCCTCTATGTTGTTTGGGGGTTGCCCTTTGAAATTCCAACTATAGGAATTAATAGTCTGTGTGTATAACAGGTTGATCTATTTTTTTAAAAAAAATAAGAAGAAATGGTAAAAATAAACAACCAAATAAGCCCAAGAATTAAGAAAGTGTGTTATGGATGCATAATGCTTCTCAGCTGATGAAGTTGGTCATTACTATCCTTTAACTGTTAACCTGTCTGTGCTTTATGGAAAGGAAAAGGCTTGTCGTCTTGTGTTTGCACATCTGCATAATATGTAAATGATCAAAGTATATTGCTGACTTTACAATGTACCTCCAATGTCTGTTTCAAAACTCTTATGAAAACCTTTGCTATTATGCTAGGACCCAAAGAAAAAGTGCAGTAACTTTTATCCCCAGACTGTGTCTATTTTCATGGTCTATAATGCTCCAGATTAAGATGAGTTAAGGTTCTTTAAAAAAGTTTTTAATTGTTGTGGCTTCTACAATAATGATATTTATTGCATGAATTCCTAGGTTTGGCTCTTAAAAGCTCTTAGAAATTTTCCAAATCACCTTGGAAAAAAAATTAATCTTTCTAACCCTCTAACTACATCAGTGACAACTGACAGCTATGGGTCAAAGAATAGAGGGACACCTGGGATCAATTATTGGTGTCTGAATTTGATTTTAATCATCTTTGCATGTGAGTGTGGACTAATTTCTTTGTCCTCTGTACAGATGTTTTCATTGGCTGCTAAACAACACTGTTTTGATTTATGAAAGATCATAACAAATTGTTGCAAAGAGGTTGCAAGATGTTTCTGCAGCTATTTGAATCAAAAATTATTTTCTTTTCTCAAGGTATATCTGGGAAAAGGGTGCCGCAAAATTTTGTCTTTAAAAAGTATATGAATACACTGTGTCCAGTAGTATGCATTGTGAAAATCTTCCTACTTCTTATTTAGCACTCATGATTCAGATGGCTTAACTATGTACATGATGTTATGTAGATTGATGTGTGAGCTCAATAAAGGCATACAAAGGGATAAAGTGGAACTTGCAACAGCCAAAAGTCTTCCTGAGTGGTTGCGTGTAGACCCATGTTCAACAGACTTTATTTTGGTAAGTTTCATCTCCAGGATTTTTAAAAAATAGACCAATGACAAATAGCATGTGCTAGTGAGCATGAATTTGGGGTATTTTCCTTCGAATTCATTCAGGCAGGTATTTCTCAGGAATAGGGATCGTGTGTGTTCCAACCTGTAGGGAGGAAAATGCGTTTTCTGTAAAATTCTCAGAGGTAGCATTTTTTTTGTTTTCCTCCCAGTTCTGCATGATGGATTACTCTTGCATATTTTGTACCTCCTTTCTCTAAAGACACTCTGTTGCCATCATTACATTTACTCAGTAAAAACAAACCAGGAGAACCCAGGAGAGTGAATGGCATGATTAACACTTGCTATTTTTTTTCAGAGCTGACATGGTTTGATAAGTACTATAAAGTTATTCTCACTAACTCAGTTTCACTTTCACTTTGTATGTCCCCATACATAGAAAAAGAATGTAGATGGGAGTCCAATAAATCTGTACAGATATTTTTACAGTGGTCTGAAATAATCACAGTCTGATTGCAAAGGACCCTAGTCAAAATCTGAAATATAGAAACACATTCTGATCTGTGAATCAGTAGGCAAATAACTAACTTCCTTTTTTTTTTTTTTCCTGGTAGAAAGCACTCAGTAGCTCGTACTAAACTATTTGTCATGTAGGTTGTTGGTTTCCTTTAAACATATCTGCTGGCTCAGGTAAATTTGGAATGAGCTGTTGAACGCATATTAAAGTTCTTCACTGTATTTGCTATTTTAAAATATTTCCTCAAGAGCTCTCATAAAGGAGCATATAAATGATTTCAAATTTTTCTCTAGCAATTTTCTAAGAACATTTTTTTTTTATTTTCCTCAGCAGGCATAGTTCAGGGCTTTACCTTGCATTAAAGTTATAGTGTAAAGCATTGCTGTGATACTGTATTTTTGAAAAATAGAGAGGTTGCGCCAAGTATAGGGATGAGGGACAGAAACCTCTTCAATCTGAATTCACCAACTGGAAAATAAACTGTTTGTGAGCAGCTCTGATGGAGTAACGGTCCTTAAAAATGGAAAATAGTCTTTGTTCTTTTATTGCATTTAGTTTACAAGATGAACAAGAACCAACAGGGCAAATAGAAACTCTTAAGCGATTCCATTTGCTTTATATTTATAGTTCTACAAAAAATACAAATCCTTTCCTTTGGAAGGATTTATATAGCCTCTTACCATCCCTAGGGCAGCTATAATGTACAGGATCTTACCCTTTCTTGGCAAAATTTGCTGTGCCTCAGTCCAACAATAAAACAAAGGGTAATGGCAAAATGAGTGATTTCTAGAGAATTTGATTCTGCAATTAATAAGGTCTTGTTCTAAAAAAATCTCCAAAGTTTAGAACTCCCACTCCAAAATCAGAACTAAAACTCATGTTAGATATCTATTTCCACTGAAGTTAGGTTTTATGCTTTCTGGGGATTATAGATCTGTATTTTCTGTTTTTTCAACAAACTTACTTATGGATTCTGCTTTTTTATTTCTGCCAATCATATAACTGCAGGAATTCCACTGCTTTGGGACTTTTTAATTGGCGACACCTGATGTATGGTATAAAATCCTGGCAAAACAGCAAACCTCCTTTGACTTGCTGAGAAGGGTCTCAGTTTTGAGGTGCTAGGTCTGGCCAGGTTCTCTTGCTGAAATAACTTCACAGGTGCTGTGCGGGATGACTGTCCACCCTGTTTGAAGGAGACTGGAGGACGGAAAATCTAATAATGATGTTCAGCCCTAAACAGAGCAAAGGTGATGCAAAACAAGCCATGGAGGGGATGAAGCTGACCTCTCCCTTTCAGGCTGTGACATTTGTTCAGACGCATAGCCTTGAGGAATTCAAAGGACCCTTTTTCTGTATCTTTAATGTGTTGGAAGCAGCATTATTTCTTTACCACTGCTCACAATCGAAGCTGGCCAGGAAGACCGGTGGTTTCTCTTAGGTGTGGATCTTGTTACTGTGATCCATGTGTATGATACCTTAAGACAAGATAAGTCCATGTAGAACATAACCATAAACCTCTCCAAATATGAGCTGGTGGTAGTATAGTTTATGAGCACCATATGTTACTGGTGCTCTGTGATATGTGTCATCTGCCTGGGGTTTGAGTGCTGTTTCAGTTGGTGCTTTGTATTGATTTGAAATCCGTTGCTTTTGAAATATCGTCTCTCAGGTTGTAAAGCTGCAAAAAAGTTAGTGTCAACAGTTTTACTCCTCTAAGTATCATGTTCTTTGTACTGTTGCCTATTAAGTACTCTGACTCTTCAAAAACATTCTTGCCCCTTCTCCAAGGAAGAATTAATCTGAATTTGACGAACCAGTGAGCATGTTGCTGTTAGGAAATTGTTGCATCCCCGTTGCAGAATAGGTACTTTGAATTCCCACCAATTCATCACACTCAAGATCTTGTTACAGGCAAAAAGAACACACCCTCTATGCAAAGCCAAGAATTTACCGTTAGTATAATTAAAATCTTAATTGTCTAATCAAAGGATTATTATTATTCCAGTTACAATAATACTGATCCTTATACTTCAAAGTAAATACAACTAAAATGATGCATACACGTTTTCTAGTATCTGCCCCTCTCTTTAATGTTGTACTTACCCTTCCACTGACACTCTGGGTCTCAAGGTCAATGTTTTCAATCTTGGCAGAAGGGGGAGTTGTCTGCATCCCGAGTCCATCCTTGGGAGAAGTCTTTCTCTTCACTTTAGGATCCGCTTGCAGGCATTTTTATGTTTGCTAACATGATCTACACCTATCTCACTTTTTCTTTGCTCTTTTGCTTACCCCTGCAGCTGGTTTTACCCAGCTTTGAAGGACTCATCCCTCTTCTGGCTGGTCACTGACCATTGGTTGCCAGTAGCTTATAAGCTGCCCTGGGACCTCTGGGATCATCCTGTGTCCATAGTGACAAAGCTACGCTGCTGTCCTATGCCCTCCATGTTGCTTTTTGGTTTAGGATCCCAAGTAGTACTTGTTAATTGCCATCTGCTACCTAAAAGTAAGCCTTGCACCATACAGGTTACAAAGCTAAGCTAAAGATAAAGCAGAGTGGTTGATAGTCACCTAACAGTCATTAGAAAATGGGTCTTACAACTAAACAAGCTCAACTGGCAAACCCTGACTGGCACGTCCTGAGACCGCCACTGGTAGCATAACACAAAACCAAGGATAACACTTGGCCTGTTTGAAGCAATGGCAACACCGTATTTACTGGGCAACACAGCTACAATAGAGTTGGCAAATGGCAGAAACTGTGGTGTTTGGGATTGCTGAGAGGGAAAGCTGGGGCAGGTGATGAAGGAGAAGTGTGTGGCTGATTCGACATGTGAGGGGTGAGCATGACATGAAGAAAGAAATAAGGCATTGACTTCTGTTGGCTTTTGTATCTCTTCAGATGTGAAAGCATAAGGAAGTAAGCGAGCGTTATCTTAGTGTAGAGGCTTTTCTGGTGTGACTTCAGTTTTAGAAAACAGTGTTTGATATGTTTCGGTTACAGGACTGTGGATTAGGAGGATATAGACCAAACACTAAAGAACAGCCAGTTCCAGAAGGTTTTAAAAACTGCCTTCAGTACACCTTGCTGCCACCCAGTGCTTCTTGGAGTGCCTCCTCTTTTTGTTTTCTGTAGTAAACTATAGCAGGTCTGTGGTCTGCTGAGACTTCCTCCCATCTGGACAGGGAGAGTGATCCCCATAGGTCCTGGTCCCACCAGTTATACCAAAAAGTGTGCTTTGCTTAAGTGAAATATGTTAACCAAAACAATGAGCCAGGGGACAAGTGCGACTTTCAAAGCACTCTGAGTATTATTGTTCTTTATCTAATTTTTCATTTTATTATATTTTGAACAAATTCTGAGTCCATTGAAAACTTGATTAATATTTGTAGCAAACGGAAATACTTCTTCTTGAAACACATGCACACCCATGCACACAGAGGATATTAACCGAGTAGACTTTTTGCCAGATGATATCTCATTCTGTTTAGCAGCCATTTGTGCTTCATGATAGCACTAAGATGCAGTCCATTAAATGGAATTACTGATTCCTCTTCCCTACTGATGATGTAATAAAAATAAAATACCTAAGAGTGTTAGTTTTAGAAGCTATTTTTGGAGCACAGCTAAAGACAAGTGTCAAACTGAGTGAGGTTCGACACAGATTCTCCTGAAAATGCCCTTTGGGGAATGGTTTGAATGCATTAGTCAAACTGGGGATATCCCAGGTAGCTGTTGTAGGAAAACCTTTCAGACTAAAGAATCTCCTTTTGTGTGCCAGGTTCTCCTCTAACTCAGCTAAAAGACTGAGTGGAACATGAAGAGGCATTGACACCAACACAAAAGACGCTAGATGTTGTTAAGGCTTTGGGACTGGCTCTAGAGAAAGAAGCCTGCTCAGAAATCTCTTCTGGACACTGCTAGCACATTCCTGAACTAGCATGGAGAAACAAGTGCATGAAGGGCTCATAAATCTCAGTGCATCTTGCATGGCATTCTGAACGCTCTTTTTCTACTGGCCACGCTCACAAACTGTGCTAGAGATAAGCTGTGTATCACATGCATTTTTTTCTATAGCTTGTCCACCACCTCTCTTCTGGGGAAAAATCTGAAAACTAGTTGACCATGTTGGTTAGGGAAATCTCTTCAGCAATGTTTCCACTGATTTAATCAGTCTGGTTTCCAGCACAGCTTCAGCCAAAATGTGGGTAGCCTGGCATCATTGCAGCTGCTGTTTGAGAACAGCAATAGGGAAGGATCGTCAGTAGTTTGAAGACCAGTTTGGTAATTTGGAGACCAAGCTAAAACTCCCTGTTCTGCCACAGACTTCCAAAGTGCCTCGGTTCCCTAACTGTAAAATATGAGCAACAGTACTTTTTTACAACCAATGTTTTGTGAGGAAAAATAAAATTACTAAATATTCTGAAAATCTGGGTGGGAAAAGAAACCATAAAACATATTTGATTAGAAAATCTTTCCTTTATTTTCTGGGGGGAAAAAAAAAAACAAACAACTTTTTATGAACTTAGCGGTGATTCTTTTTGTTTTGTTTTTTTTTTTTCCCCCTCAACCAGTCATTATGTCAATAGCGTTGTGACCAAACTTGGACCCACTGTGAAGAACCAAGTAGGACAGTGGAGTTAAAATTTTAAGAAATCCAGGACCTGGAATTCATTGCCACTAAATTATAACCCTTTCAAGAAATACTTTGAGAAACATGGGAACTGATGAGACTGTTCTTTAATGAAGAAAATCAAAGATGATGAGTTCTATAGCCAGTATTGAGCTAGTTGTCAGTAATTAGCTTCAGATGAGATTGTTGTCTTTAATGTTTCTTGACTATTCTTGGATGAGTTGGAACATACGATGAAAGTGTAATTACAGCCTTTGATATTTTGGTGGATGTCTCAATGCTTCCTGGAAGGAGTCCAACAGGTTGTTTGGCCAAGTGGTTTGTGGGGTAGCCAGTTGCCTATACAATAAAGGAAGAAAGAGAAAACTGTTAATTGTTCATGCAGTAAAAGGTCTCCTCACATATATTTCATGATGTGGTATTTTAAATGCATCTAAAGAAAAGACAATCTAATGAAAGAACAAATGCTTTTTGTCTTTTATGTGGATTGTGTTACTTGTATGCTTATTGTATTTTTTTAAAGTTCAGGCTTTTTAATGCTAATTATTAAAACAATAAGTTCAGTGTGTCTGGGGTGGGGAAAATGAACACTTTAAAGGATACAGTCTGTGAAAGCAGATTCTGGTGGGATGTATGTGTGTTTTGTGCTGGTGCAAGTATTGCTACTCTGGGATTACATCAGTGCACTGCAAACATGAATCAGGGCTTGAGTGTTTTAAAACCAATTATGTATCATTTCAATCTGAATGTTTACAGCTTAGTGAAGCTGTAAGCAGTTTTAAAACAAGATCTTGATTTTAGAGGCGTTTATAATTTCAGATTTCTCTGTCAGATTTGCATGTAACAAGACTTCAAGTCTTGTGTGGACTAGGTCTAGTAAGTTGTAGAAAGAGGAAAAAACATTTTGGAAACTGGGATAGTGGCAGATACAAAACAGAAGTAGCATTATACCCACTGTGATCAGGCGGGAAGGAGCAGGGAGTATTATCACAGATTCTCTTCTACAGAAGCTCTACAAAGGCAGGGAAGAGATAAGAAATGTCTCCCCTTGGTGAGCTACCTTAGAACAGCATCAAAATACCTGGGAGGTAGGTGTCCCCACTGAAACACTGAGTCAGCAACCATCACCTTGTTGTGAAGGGCAACTTCAGCTCTTCGGGGGTCAACAGATGGAGATCTGGAGAAAAACCCCAAACTTAGTTATAATTCAGGTACAGTAAGTGGGAACTGTGAACCCACCAGATGCCAACATATTTGAACCAGTGTTCCAGAGACCTTTGCCCATAATATGTTTTCCTTATGCTTTGCTGAATGACTGTGGAGGAGGATGGAGCGAAGGCTGCTGCAAGCTATTTCAGGGCTTTCACTGGCTACGCTTCTTGTAATACCTAGCGTATACAGACAAGCGTGTCTTGCATGTTGATCTCTCCTTGCCTTTTCTGATAGCCACAACTTACACTTCTTACTGGTAAAGAAAGAATAGTCAAATGGTGAAGTAACTTATTTAATCAGGGTCATGTAATGAGAATTTTTGCTCCTTGTTACAATAAGTGGCTTAATCTTTGTGATAAATTCCTTGAAAATAGAGTTAGTGTTGCTGTTCTGAATTACATCTGTTTAGAACAGTTGTCCCATAATACTTGAAGTCTAGGTCAATGAGTTCTGGAGGTATTTCAGAATTATATTTTACAACATAAAATTTAGACAATTTGTCTTTGTCAATTTAAACAAAATTGGATGACCTCATGGGAAGCAGTCATAAGCCTTAAATTCATCTGTGATTAACTGGATATTTTTTTTTTTCGTAATACCTTTTGATAATTGGCATGCCTGAGCTATTTGGAGCAGCAGATACTTTCCCACAGCAAATCCCGCTTCCATCTTACAAATTAGGGAGAGAGTGCGGCACTGCGCATTCCTCACCTTATACTTGCAGGTGGCAGTTTGTAGCTTCAGGAGTATGGATGGGGATCTGGGATCAACAGCACATGGTTACATTTTCATTCCAAAAGACTGGAAATCTTCCAGTTATGTTTGGTACGAGAATTTACCTTGGGCGGAACTGTGGTAATGATGACTATTCTAATAATCTTTCCAAGGATTTCTCTTGCATTTCAAAAACCAAATGGTGCTACTTTCATTGGGCAACATCTTGTTTCTTGCACTAATTGCCAAAGGATGGGGGGGGCAAAAAAAAAGGGAGGAGGGCTGCTACCTCGAAATCTTAGCAGAAAATTGAATTTCATGTGGACTTAAGCTTAGTACATTAGGAGGTCTTTCAGTATTAGCACACAAAATGACCATTTGTTATGGAACTATGGCTTTAGTCTAATGAATTGTCTATGTATTCAAATCATACCTGGTTAATTAAAGTTACCAGCTTTATTTAAGATAAATTACAGGTAAAACTCCAGTCCCTGCCCTTAGGTGACAATCCATGGCCGCCTCCTCTTCTTCCTCTCCCTCCCTACACTACCTTTTCTTCAGATAAGTTTTGAATACAGTATTTTGGAAAATATGTACACAGTAAAGCCATAGCTCTGAAATTAATTAGCTTTGGATTCATCTTCCTTAGATATTTCAAATTAGCATTATCTCAAACAGATCCCAGATCTGAAACTTTTTGTCTGTGGGTGACAATGACAAATGTAAAAGCATTCAGGTGAGTTGCAGAGGGAAGAACTGGGGACAAAAATCTACAAGTCAATTTCATCTGTAGAAACTGCATCACTGAAACATATGTCAAATGTCACTTCTATAGGAAGACATTTGCAAAGCTCTAAAAATGTCTGAGGTGTCATTTTCAAGCACTTTATTTCAATCAGCATGGGGAGTGATGTTAAAAATGAAAATGTAATTAATAGTTGTAACATTTTTGGAAATGTTTCAGCTAATGAAAATAGGAACCCTTTTTGCTACTGTTTTTGCTGAGTATGCTTATTAGATCTTTTGTTAAATAAGATTGTGTAATTGAGGATAAATGTGTGCTATTGTATTTTTATTTGCTCATAACCTTACTGTTCCTGTACACAGTAAGAGGATGATGTGAAACTAGATGTTTGAGCACAACAAGTGAGTTTGCTGATGAATAAAAGACCTCAAAACTCGAATTAGTAATGAAATCAATCCAGCAATGCAATTTAAAATACAAGGCCTTAACAGAATGCTTACAGTATATACAATTAAATTCATAGCAAAATGAAAGTCTAACTGTAGGTGCAATCACCAACATTAAATTTGTCTTTGTATGGGACTGGGGGGTCTAATAAATGACTAACTCGATCTGTTTCTCCTAGCCATGTATATGGTGATGTCTGTGCTGGATGCCTTTCATTTTTCTTGCCTCTTGGAGTGGAAAATGATAAATAATGCACCCTCTGGTATGAATTTCTGTTTGCATGTATTTGGCATAACACAGGAATCTTAGAAATGAGTGAACATTTCTCTCACATCTGGAACATGTCTAAATTATCACCAATAACGTCCCAACTACAAACGGCTGAACAAGACAGTAATGCACTGTGTCAAATGTAGTCCAATTCCTTTTGCCGTTAAATGAACAACCACCAAAAGACTGAAGTAGTTACTGTTCCTAAAGTCCTATTTAAAAACAAAGCAACCAAATTCAGGATAATGGCTAGTTTCTAGCGATGAGTTGGCTTGATTTTACATTGGTTTCAAGAGAGCCTTAGCCCCTGTGTTTAAGCCCACACATAACAGGTTACGTATTCTGTAATAACAGCAGCATTTATACTCTGGTGATGCTCTGTTAAAATGTGCCTGAGATCTTATGGCTGTGCTTCGTTTAAGTCATTCGGTCCATGGACTTGCTTAGCATCTGAAAAATATTCCCCTCTCAAGATGCACAGAACTTTGCCTAGCACTCCCCCTACCCTGCGAGCAGGTGGCCAGCACATTGGTGCAAAATGTCCAGCCACGCTGCTGTCTTCAATTAGGATGCATTCAAAGCTGACTCATCTGTTACTATGGGGCTCTTGTCAACCTGGCTGCTTTCAGCCCGTAAGTGTTAATGTGTACTTACCGCAGCGCAGTTGTCAATCATTCACACCAACGTCCTCATGGCAAGGATTTGCTCCGTAGGGGAAGCATTGGTGCTGTGAGGTTGGGACTGCCTCATCCAACCTGCAAAACTGAGGACCACCGTTTTCTTTCATGCATCTGTTCCTTTTATTTTCCATGGACTGAGTAACAATTTACCACCCAAAGAGATGAAGGGCTATATCCCATGCCTGTTGTGTTTGGATACCAGCACAAAGATGAGATGGTCTGTGGTGAAGTCTTGTGGTTTAGGAAATTGTACTGTCTATTATATTTTTCCAGCAGGGTAAATCAAAGAAATAAATAGAAAATAAGTTATTTTTCTAAAAATTTCATTTTCCATAACCAAGGTTGTATTCAGAGTAATTTATGAGCGTGCCTTAGTACTGTGTCCTCCACCCCACCCCCTGTGTGATTTGCTGCTGTCCCACTTTTAAGGAGCAGAGAATTGGGGGCTGGTTGATTTTTGTGGACTTTAAACTGTTCCCTGGAAGCCTTTTTACTACTGCTAGCACCCCCTCTTTCTTATGTAGATTCATTACAGCTGTTTGTGGTGCAGCATCAGCCGCTGCTCAGACCCTGTAGTTGAAAGCATGCCCTTCTGCAGCCCAAAGGCAAATTAGTCCATCAACTCAACTCTTACGGGATTGTGGCTCTTGATTACTGGGCTCCTGCCACAGAGGTGATTTAATATCTTTCGAGTCTATGTGGACCAGGGTTGATGGAAGGTCATATCCCAGCTCAGTGAGAAACATGCAAGTTTTCACTTTGGTTTTTTTCCCAGTCTAGGCTCTGGTGACACTGATGCAATCCTCACCTTTTATTTTCCTTTCCTGTTCCCCACTTCTGGCTCTTGTAGCTTTGTCTAGACTACAGATATGGATGCTATAGGAATAATGGGCAAGCGTGCATGTGCATGCACACACACATTTTGTGTCCTATAAACTTTGCATTACCTACGTGAAGTAGTCCTGCCTGAATGAATAGCATTAAATCAAAACAGGCTGTGAGCGGGGAACAACAGGAAATGAAAGAATGGCTAAGATAAGGTATTCAGCTGCATCAACTGGTTTAATAAAAATGTTGCTGGTACCTCTCTCCATATATGCTTTGCCTTGCCTTATATCCTTAGCTCATCACAGCTAGAACAATGTGGTGACTACAAAGCACATTGAGAGGTGGATTTAGGGGGAGAGGGTTGCACAGTGAAGGAAATGTTATCTGACCAAGTATCCTAACCTACTCAACCTGTCAGAAGCACCACGGCCCGTGGTTGCCTGCTGTGCCTTTATGCCCAGGTGTCATTTTCAGTTCCGCACAAGTGCTCGTTATGGTGTTGAGAGGGGGAGGCACTTACTATAGGCAAAGTGAAAGGGCCTGTGGGCCATCACTGTCTGCTCCGTGCTGCTGCAGGGGTTGCTGAGAGTGCAGGCATTGGCCTATCGATGCAGCAGGGTTATTCATCTGCTGAAAGCAACTAGCAGCGTTTCTGCTTGCTTTGAGGGTCTGCCTATAGCCCTGGTTTCATTTCTGTGACACCTTTCCTTTACTGGCTGCGTGAGAAATAGAATTCAGATCTTTTTTGTCTCATTAGATCACTTGTGCACGTGCACACAGAGAAAATATTGTCTTCTCATTGTTTTATTTGATTCATATCTGCCATGGTTATGTCCCTGTAGGTCTAAGTCCCTCAGAGATATAGAGGGTGAGATAATCTAGCAAAACCTAATTAAATAGCTAAGCTATTTTCAAACCCAGAATTTTTAGTCATACTTGGGGTGGAGCATGCACTTCAAATATACTTTCACAGGAACATTAAACTTTCATGAACCTCTGAATTTTCTGCTGCAAATGTAAAATGCATTTCTTCAACTGGCTTTGTCTTCTCCGTTGTGTGCAAGGGTGGGAAAACCCAAATTCTGCTAACACAAAACATACCCTGCGCACTCACTTGTTCCCCTGGCAGCAAGATGAGAGAGGGAATGAACTGCATATGACTGGTATTAGTCACACTGATTACTACGTCCTACTGGAAGGTATATTGCTCTGAAGAGGACGTTATAGGGAATTACACCCGCACAAACCAGGGCTGCTCACCCCAACATATAATGAACTTTCTCTGCGTGGCCTAAGAGAAACAGTCACAGAACTGAACTATTAACAGCAGAGCAATTAGGACTAATAGACAAAAGTAAAAATGTTTGGAAGTCTTACTAGGTGCTAATTCTGGGCTTCCCTTAGTCACCTTCTCCACCTCTTCTGTTCTTCTTTCAGTAGAGCATCTCTTTTTCTTTCTACAGCCTCCTCTTTGCTTATTCTTTTCATTAGTTTACCTCTCTCTTTGGGTCTGCTTCATCCTAATGTAAATTATTATCGTTTAACTGCCCTCTCTGGTTTTCTGCAGAGTGCTATCTTCTGTCCAGAGACGTTTTTACTCTTTTAGTAGGATGCCTTGCACAGTGGGGTCCTCTCTAGTGATGGGGGCTCCAAGGCTCAGTGGTAATGAAAATAATAAAGGCATGATACTTCATCATAATTTGCTATTATGTTGTTGTCAGTAATAGGGGCAGTGTAATGAGCAAAAGAGTAGACCAATTGCCATGTTTTGATGCTTTGAGCCTGGTTTGTAACAATTATCTGGCAAAAGAGCTTTATTAATGCAGGTTATGTGGAAAACACTTGGCTGACAATATAATCGGACCCAAAGAAGCCAACCTAATGGCACCCAGATGCTCTACAAAATCATTGGGTGATCTGAGTATGATTATACAATCATTTCTTCCATCTTAACTAGCCTGTGACCGAATATATTCCTTGATGATCTTCCTTACTGCACGGCTATGTAAAAGTTCCTGGAGCTGCAAAAGCTTTTTCCCTTATTGTAGGAACAAATCGTGTGTAAGCATGGCATCATCATGCTCTAGGAGAGGCTGCCAGGCTGGATTCTTTACTGTGGTATGGTTGACCTGCCACAGCTCACTACTGTGACACCAGCTCTTCGCGTTGCCATAGCCAGGTGTGCTAAGAGAGGTTTATGGCTGCCTTGTGCTCCTAAAGTGCTGTAAATTAGGCATTCTGAATTAATATAGTAGCAAATCTAACCCCAAATTTTAAAAGTGACCATAAAAGCTATTGCGTTATGTTGTGGGGTTTGGGCTTTTTTTTTGTGAAACACAACCATGTTGATGTCTGTTCTCATCTGACTGGTTATAGTATAATTAGCAACTTTAGTAGTGTAAGCTTGATATTCTTAGGTAGTTAAATCAAAAACCTGAACTCAGTTCTACACAGGTGGAACAAAAGGCAAATTGTTTTTAATTATAGGGCTTTTCAGCTTCATTTAAGTGCCACCACTCAGTCTTTATTTGCTGTCCTCTAGGATGTATTTAGATTTTTAGGGCGACTAATCTAGAATAGTTCATTAGTCAGAGATCTAAATTTAATTCAAGTTTACTTCTAATATTTAAAAATCTGTTAATCTCTGTGGCACTGCAATCTGGAGGGATTTTATTTTAAAGTTCATTTATATGTATCACCTTGGTTAAAACAAACTTTGTTTTAGATAACTATGAAAATGTATGAACACATTTGTGATTTGAAAGTGTGCGTTAGTTAGCCATGCTTTTCCATCATTCTGCTTTGGTATCCCCCAATGATTTCATTTAGAAATTGGTATCTTCGGGTTCCCATTGACCCATTAAATCTATGTTCTCATAAGTGGTTAAACTTTCAGTGTTTCTATTGAAACTGTTTACTTCTTTATTCAGGGAAAGGCTCCAAAAATAATTTGTTGTTGTTGTTCTGTTTTGAAAATAAGGAAAAAAATCACAGTTTGGTCAGATGCAGTATAGAAAAACAGTATATACTATTAAATTTTTTTTCTGCATCCTTTAGGCATCTGAACCTGCTACTAACTGTGCAAAGTACTGTATGACAAAGGACTGTAAAATAAAATTCCATGTATTTGGGCTAGGTAGATATAGTGAGAATAAAATGCAGTGAACATAAAAAAACGTAAAAAAAAAAAAAGAATGTAAAAAAATGGAAAAGGGTAGGCTATAACTGTCAAAAAAAGAAAAAAGCTTCCATTCTCTTAACTACCACATTCTTACCTGGTCTATGTCAGTTTTTTTTACGATGAGGATGGTGAGACACTGGAACAGGTTGCCCAGAAAAGTCATGGGTGCCCCATCATTGGAAGTGTTCAAGGTCAGGTTGGATGGGGCTTTAAGCAACCTAATCTAGTGAAAGATGTCCCTGCCCGTGGGACATTTGTTGCCTCTGTAAATACGAGGACACAGGTAAATACCAGGTACAAGGCCACAGGTTCTTCAGGAGCCTGCTCTGCAGAGGTACTGTGAATGTGCATCTTTTTCCTGTCTTTTTTTGGCAAGCCATTCTCAGCATTCAGCAGCCTGCAGATGATGTGAATAGATGAGGCCCTCACTGCACTCATAGAATCATAGCATTGTCTAGGTTGGAAGGGACCTTTAAGATCATCGAGTCCAACCATCAACCTAATACTGCCAAAGCCGCCACTAAACCATGTCCCTAAGCACCACGACTACCCATCTTTTAAATACTTCCAGGGATGGTGATACCACTTCTCTGGGCAGCCTGTTCCAGTGTTTGATAACCCTTTCTGTGAAGAAACTTTTCCTAATATCCATCTTAAACCTCCCCTGGTGCAACTCTGAGGCCCTTTCCTCTTGCCCCATCACTTGTTACTTGGGATAAGAGACCAATCACAAAGGATGTGGGGTAGCTGTTTTGGCTGGGTGTGCCAGCACAGTGCTGGCCTGCAGGAAATGGAGGAGAGGTGTTCACGTGGGAGTGGGAGGAATATAAACTGAGAGAGGATTAGTTGCACCTATTTGTGCCTATGCCAATGGCACCTGAAAAGTTTTTCTCCCCTGCTAGTGTTAATCACTCTGACTGCTTGCAAAGAAAAACTGAAGTCCCTTTAAACCCTTCTATTTTTAATTATTTTTATTAAATAGTCCGAATAAGCCACCCTGTTTTTAAACATCCTAACCCTCTGTTCTCTTATTTGTTCTAGTAGTTCTGCTCTGGTTTAGATAAATGTTTTTTGAGCTTGGCTGACCATTAAGTGTATGCAGTGATCCAAAAGAGGCCTTGCCTAGACAAAATGTTTGTCCCTCCTGGAAATTCCTCAAGGTACATCCAGGGTTAGGTAGCATAAACACGTGAGAGTCACCCTGTGTTTGGAAAATGTAGCCAGGTCATTCTGTCCTCTGCTGTTTCCATCTGTGAAGCTGTCACATTAGAAATCTGTAGTAATCCTGTTCCTGATTTTCTGCTTTTTTGTATCATTGTTTTTAGTCTATCCCTAAGATCACTGATTTTTTTATTTTTTTTATTTTTTTTCCCCAGTAGGATATTCTGGCCCTCCACTGCACTTACACTGCTGGCAGACTCACCGTCAAATTATTCCTGTTTGTGAAAATGTCACAAAATGAAAATATTTGGCTCAAAGACTGAACACTTGAGGATTTGCCCTGGTAACCTCCTTTTAGCCTCAGAGGTTCAATACTTCCCTGCAATTAGTAGTCATGTCCACTATCTCTTTTACAGTCCTGGTGCTAATCTCCACTTTTACCAATTGAATTAATAACTTCCTTTATGGCACCGTATCAAATGTCTCAGTGAGGTCCAGTGGATTAGATTTTCTGTGTTTCTTTTGTCTAGAAAAGGAATTACCTTATCAGATAAGATAAAGTACGCTAGCTGTCTGAAACATGTTTATGAGCTTGTCTGAGGAGCCAAAGGGACGGCGCTACCATCTGTAGGGTTATGACTTACTAACTTTGGAGAGTTCTTACTGATTTTTAGATAAGAACTGTGCTAATAAAAACCTCAAATACAATACTTTGCGTTATTGTTGTTGCTGTTGCCTAAACGTTACCTGTAATCTAGTTTTATTATATTGTTAAATTTTTACCCTTGCTAACATTGTTTAACCACTTGACTTCAATATCATGGAGTTTGTCTACTCCATATTAAACTTGGATATCTAATGGCAATATGATAGTAACTACTGTGTGAGTGGAGGAAAAATATGAAAAAAAGTTTGAAAGAGTTTCCTTTAGTTTAGTGTGCAGTAGGAGAAAGTCTCTATTATTATTACTTGGACTATAAAATAACCACTAAAACCCACGTGGCTCCGTTCTCTTGCTTTAGTTTCTCTGATACCCTTTCTAAAGATAAGACCTGCATCGTAGCTTTTGCATCATCTGGTCCAGTCATCATACCCCCCAGTTTACTACTGAAGTGTTTACTAAGGGGTACAGTAGTTATTCATCCTAAGGCTGCACAGTCTTTGCTCTCAGTCTATTAGCAGGGAATTTTAATGGGGAATATCAGTCTATTAAGTCTCAGGAACAGAGACAAAATTCTGTTGAAAAATTAAGAGAAACTATTTCCACTGTCTATCTGGGATTCTTTAGTAGCTGCCTAAAATTATCAGCTTGGCAGTAACCAAATATCATACTGCATATTCTTTGAAAAACAAGTATTTATTCATAAAGGTCTGAACAGAGTTGCATCAGTGTAATGCATCCACATCAAGGAAATACTGCACGTACATTGACCCTTACTTCCAGGGACTGATAAAACAAAAAAACAGAAAACATCCTATTACAATGTCAAACGAATGAAATAAGAATTCCTGTAAATAAATGGCCACTATGTAAATTACCTGTTAGAGCAATAAAACCACAAATTGAAGTCACCTCTGTCACTATAAACCTTAAAATTTTCAGTGGCAAATATAGTAATGCTTTTGCTTGTTAATGCCCTTGTGCTAATGTTCAATACTTAGTGGTGACTTTTCTGAAGAAGAATGGAGCCAGTTTTTACGTTGGTGAAAATTAGTCTGAATAAATTAGATTTCAGTGATCATCTCTCATTTTTTCATCCATGATGAAGTGGTATAGCATTGTCCAAGCTGCCAAATCTCTTTTCAAAAGACTGTCAGGTTTTCCAACAACTTTCCATTTTTTTTGAGTAACATTCTTATTTTCATGAGAAAACACTAATGGTTTGTGCAGAGAACTAAAACTGGATGCAAAGAATTATTCTTGCAAATACAGCACTTAACTCCCCATGTGCATCAGCTTCAACAATGGGAGCATTGAGAGCTCCTTGTGCAAGTGTTAAGTGTGAAAACCTACTTGGCTTTTGCAGAAGGTTCCCCCTACCCTCCACCTCTTGAGATTCGGAAGCTGACATCTGTTTTGGTTCCTTGACTGAGTGTTTGGTTGAGATACAATCAGTAAAGAATATCATTCTTTATCATTTATTCCTAGTGGTAGTTTGCTGAATACAAAAGCACATGCACTTGTCCCTGTGACTAAATGCTAAAATAGTTAAATATTGAACCGCAGAGAATCATTAAACATGAGAAGATGTAATACGTAGAAGCAGACCTGCATATTTGAGGCTGGAAGGTATCTTTTTGTGTGTATGTGTATGTATGTTTGTTGTGGGGAGGAAAATTGTACTTCTCTGGACAGGTTCCTTACCAGATGTTTCTTACTACATCAGATGATTGAGGAACCAAAGTACATCTGGCTATTAAAATATCTTTATATGGTTACATGATTTATTCGGAAAGCATGGTTGAAACTAGTAAGTTTACAACTACGTGAATAGCTCTTACCAGTATCTGGATAGAGATAGCAAGCTTTGGAACTTAAATTAGACAACAGTGCTGTTCTGTGCTTACTTACAGGGCATGTTTGTATATTTTTAAGATTATTATATTCAGGCACCCTTCTATTTACTCTATGCTATTTTGGTATTTTTGCTGAGAGTCAAGAGACTTAAATAAACCCAGAGTCTCTATGGATTATAGTTATGTACAGTTTTATACATGCTGGAAAGCTATAAGCCTTCAGGCTGAGATAACTGCATAATAAACATATATTTTATGAAATAATACCTTTAACACATGTTGCTAAAAAAAAAAAGGAGTGGGGAGACAGTTCATCTCTGTCTGCCACTACAGACTTCTATCAAAAATAAATTTAGAAGAGCTCCAGTTGTTCTCCCAGTTTTGGAAAAGAGACAATTTTATTTAAGGTTTCCATAAGGTCACAAGGACCACTTTTGAATATGTTCGGCAAGCCTAATGACACTGTGAGATCCAACTTCTAACAAGCTGGTACTCAAAGAGGAAAGAGGAATTGTCATTGGGAACACGGAAAGCATGCTTTACTTTTAAGACTTTGCATTTTGCCTGACAGTGATTGCCACTGATGAAGCATTAGGTACCACTGCGTTTGATGTTTGCAAGGATATAATGTAATTCAGTATTGTGGTACAATTATTGGGCAAGTATCCGGTCAATAGATCATACTCATTAACAGAGTGGCTGAAAAGGTGTCTCAGTGTTCCTTTCACCCTGAAATATCTACCGCTTCTGGTGTCAACTTTGGACTTGCAGGTGTTCAAGATCTTCAGCTTTCCTCAGTCCATCAGAAAGGAAAATGCCATGTTATTGTCACCTCCTCTGAGCAATTTATGGTATCTGGATATTATCAACAAAATATGCTATAGTAGCACAGGAATTATATATGGCATATAACAGCTTGCGCGGCCTAGTATGTAATGGCATTGTTACAGCTGCAAGGGTGTTATTTTGCCTTGCTCCAGTAAAGGATTAAATAAAAAATGTTGACTTCTATGTTATTGGTCAACTTAGCTAGAATTCATCAAAACAAGTAGCGCAGATGCGTTTTTCAGAGCTTAGTTTCTCCTACAGATTCAGGTAAACCTCAGTGCAGCTGTTCAAATAGACATTTTCCTTTAAAGTACTTCTTTATAAACATAATGGCTTTCAACTTCTTTTCTAGACACTGGATTAAATACTGGAGGGGAAAAATCTACCTCTTTCTGATCTTATTTGCTTTTGATATTATACTTAGCCTTTTGTATTAATATTCACTTGTATTTCTTTCTGGTCCTCCTCCTTTTATTTTGATACGGTTTTAAAAATTTTAAGTTTTGAAGCAGATTTCCTGTCCTGCAGATTAAATTCTAATGAGTAACTTAAAAGATAATCTTCTCCTGAAAGAAAGGTGAAACTTTACTCTTCTGAATTAAAATTTCCTTCAGCTCACATATCGTAGCCTCCAACGCAGTCAGTCTAGAACTATAAAAAGTAATTCAAACTGCCCAAAAAAATGAAGTTTGTCATTTTATTGCCAAAAGAGAAAATAAAGTAAAAAAGATGAGAATATTTCATGTTTTTACTGATAGATTTTTCTGAAATAATGCCCGATTTGCAAGTGGAAAAATGTACTTTGGCTGTCTTATGATCTCCTTTGCCTCAATGGATTAGGTTTCTTGGTCATACTACAATATTCATAATAAATCACAGCCTCTCTTCTTGGTGAGGAGAACAGATGTATCATGAGAGATGCAGTCCAGCCTGGAGAGAAGTGTGGTTGGTAACTTCCACAAAGCACAGTTACATATATATGAACAAACCCAAATATTTTACCAATATAGATTTGCTTTTTGGTTTTCATTTGTTATGTTTTCTAGTGACCTATCAGTATTTTCCCATGGAAAGCTGATAGTTTTTGCAGAAATGTGTCCGTTAGTTGGAAAAACAAACTTCTGTCAGTGAGAGTTTTAAGGCTGAATGAATGTTTTTCCATTGGTAATGTTGGTCTTTGGGAGTCAGTAACCAAAGTATAGCTACATTTTATTCTGGCTGGAGCCTTCTGTACAATGGTGGTCCTAAGCAAAGCATAAGGACAATGAGTATTCATACAGATCCATCTTGATCTATAGCTCTCACAGCCCTCTCCAGCTAACAGAATATTATATTTTATATAAGATTTTCTTAGTTTTAGGAATGTTAGACTTTCCTGTTTGGGTTGTTTTTTGTTTTTATGCGACTTCTCATGGTCTTTTAATTTTGTTTGGTTTATCTGGATATGCAGTTTTCCTGTTACTTTGGGTTAGCAATTGAGATGCATGTTTAACAAAAACAGGGCTTGAGGTGCATACAAAACCTTTGGCCAGATGGTGTTGAGAAATCCAGAATTGTACATACTGCTCTTGCATCCCTGTGGCTATTTGGCAAAGTGATTTCAGAGTGGAAAACACTTTAGGCTGACATCTAGGCTTTATAATCTGTGTATTTCTTCTAAAAATGCACTTTCATCAATGCAAGCAAAATAGACACCACAATGTTATTTTATACTTGTTTCTTTATACTGTTCTTTTCCTTTTTAAGCAACTTTTACTGAAATGTTATTTACGAGTGTTCTCCTGTCATCTTGATTCCTTGCATAGCAGCTCTGTATGACCATACTCCAAAGCTATGCGTGCATGACCATACTTGAAAACCACATTTTCCCAGGATATTGTTACTACAGAAATGCACATATCCATGCCATCCTCATTTACTGTGGCACATCTTGCATTCAACAACTTTTTTTTTTTTCTTAATGGTGTAGCCATGTTACCAGTCTTGATTTGGTTCCTTTTATGGGAGGGGAAAGGAAGAAGGACTAGCTGGCCTTATACCAACATCTGTGCAGGAAAGCAGCAAAAAAGTCACTCTCCAAATTTGTGTAGCTATGTATATACCAACTTCCCTGATGTATGGATGTATTTATGCATGCATACCAAGTATTTGGCTTTTTTTTGCACACGAGCAAGCATTTGCTACCAGTGCCAGTACTGTATATCATAAAGTTATTTCAGCTATACTAGTGAAGAGCAACTTGATTGCTGGCATATAAGAAGAGCAACTGCTCATGTAATACATCCCTAAACTCATTAACTTTGCTTGGAAAATGTTTTATGTCGGCCAGGTTTCAGAGGTGTAAACATTTAGTGGTTGTGTTTAAAGCACAGAAAAAACACACAATCCTACAGGTTAAGATTTATTCAAAGGGCTGCAGAATGATGGAAGTATTTGGGAAAGTGCAAGTTCTATGAACTTGTAAGAGGTTTAGTTCCTCTTACAGTATTTATGTCCACACGGGGTGACTACTTACTTGAATACTTGTGCTTTGACTGGGCTGAAAAAGTGACAGGCCAGGACGGGCTGGCAATAGCCACAGGGAGGAAGGATTTGCACATCAGCCTTGCACTGATGGCTTTGCCAGGAAGTCCTGGATAATGCCAGCCCACCCCCTGTTCCCCACTGGTACCCTATTAGAAAGGACCCCGGCTTCTAGCGTCCAGCAACTGCCTTTGAGAGTACAGCATTGTCTTCCTTGTTCTGAGTTTTAATCTCTCAGGACTGGAGAAACATCACACCATGCGCAGGCGTAGGCTCAGTTTAAACAGTCCATTCATTTCACGTTGTAATAACCTGCTCGTGCCCTTGACGTTTCCAGTGAATAGAGAATTGGGACATTATCAGTGACTAGTGAGGATGAAAGGAAATACTTCACCTCAGCTGTGGAAGCACCAGCATCTGTTATATTTTAGCTGTTATCTTTGGCCGGGGACCTATAACTGATCTCACAGCTGAGACAGGAACCGTATGCATAAAGAAATGCGTTTTAACCCTCTCCTCGCCCATCACTCATGGGTGCTCGCCGCATGTGTTAATGTGAGAGCCATTAACACCCCCTCATCAGGAAATGCCACTTAATAGGCAAAGGGTTAATGACTAAATACAATATTTCTGGTGATGATGCAGGAAGAGATGCTTTCTTTCTGTGATCACGGAGCAACAGTGTGACCAAAAGACCTTATCCAAATTAGTCAGGTATCTGACATACGCTATGTGTAGCTACACCTGCTTCTTTCCAGCTCTGTCTGTGGTTTCACCTGATGTTTCATCTACTCTGCCAACAACTATATGTACCAATAGTATCCAATGAATGGACCTATTTAACAGAAATTTGGGTGAAAGTCAATTTGTTAGTTTTAATGTTACATTGGTGGTTTAGCAGGTGGCTGATGCATTTAAAGTTGATAAATTTGCAATTGAAGTGTTTTAAAAATAAGAAAATCCACTATTTTCCAGAAGACACAAAGTTGTTATTAGCAACATGTTGATGTCACTAATCATTTCTGAATGCTGTGACTATCAAATGGGCTGTGGAATTAAAGAATGAAAGCAAAACATCAAAACACTTTTCAGTTAGAGACAGCTAGATGAATGTTTTATGGTTTTGCACGCTCATTCTGTTTATCATTTCCCACAACATATAAGCAAACAAAATCTAGTTATCTTAAAGTCACCTTGTAATTGTCAGTCCAGGAGTTTTCTTTAACTTCTCAATATGTAGCTGAAGCTAACAACCAGCTGTACCATAAGAGCTCCTAAGAATTTATTTGGCAGAAAGGGGGGGGAGGGGGGCGGGGGGAACTTGAAAGTTCCTTACGAGACAAACCTAATTACCATTGATGGGATTTTCTTTTTTCCATTGTAGTTTAAGACCAGCAGTGTATGCTGTCTTGAGGTGACTGTACAAGTCTGTCTTAAATGGTCAGGGAAAAAATAAAAACAAAAGCCTAAGGCAAGCCAAAGTAAATATTAATTTTGAAACTATGAACTGATATCCACAATGAAGTAACTTCTTTGGCAAACACCTGCAGTTTTGCTTATAGTGAATAGGGAAAGAAAGGATTTTTGATAATTGGGATGAGAAGCAGTGATATGAAACACACTGTAAAGAGGTTTCACGTGCAGCGAATTAAAATGTAAACTTGTTATATTTCCAGTGTTATGATTGACACATTCTTTGGCTTGACTATGTAATCTCTATTTGTAGAAATGACAAATTAGATACCCTTTTTTTGAATGTTTGTAGCCCTTTGCTAGCTCTCACAGCTTAAAGAAAAATTTGCAATGCCAATGGATAAAGTTGTTTCATTTGGAGGGTAATACCAAGAATTCCCAATATATTGTTTCTTCATGTGGCTCTAGAAAATGTCATTAAAACTTTTAACGTTGTAAAGCCTATGAAAATAGGGATAGATAAAGCATTAGCCTGTGCATCACACTATTCTTTTCTTTTTTAAAGTTAAAGCTTAAGGCAAAATGTGCTTTCCAGGTGTGTCCCTAGTGAAGCAATAGAACACACTATGTGGCATGCTAAATTGCTTTTTGATGATCAAAATTCATCACCAGTTCCTAGCATTTAGGAAATAAATTAGGCAGTTTGAAACAGTACAAAAGGATTCTGCTCCTGACATTTCCAGTGCGATGTTAACAGCAGTAGGGAGATGTGCCTGCCTTTCAAATTGGCTGTTGGTAGCCAGTTTCTGCTCACAAGACAAATAACCACATAAGAAAACGACTTTTGTTAAATTGGCATTTCAGTATCAGCCATATATGACATTTAGTGTGTCAAAGAAAATTTAATTTATTCGGGTCCTACAGGTATTGAAGATTCCAGGGAAGGAAAGATGCAGAACCTGAAGAAAAAAAACCCCATAAAACACAAATAGCCTAAATAGACAGTTTCCTGCTCCTCTGTTTCATTTTGCATAGCTAAAGAGGAAATAACCAGTTCTGCTTCATGTTGCCTATGGCTTCCTGTTAGAAGATCCTTTTAGTAGAGATTCTTTGCTAAACTTAAGATTTCTGAGTTGAAGTTCCCAGCCTTTTCCTCATTTCTTGCCTTCCACCCTCCTTGCTCAAGAAAAAAAAAATTCAGGATAAGTTGTTCCAAAACTTAACTCAAGATTTTCAAGCCTGAATCTTTTCAAGGTTGAATTAAGGTAAAACACATTATTTGCTTCTGTTAAAATGACTGATTCAGCCGCCAACCAAGCTGCTGAGGAGGGTCATCTTTTGAGAAGCTATGGACATAAAAAATGAAAGTAGAACTAGCAAACGTTTTCTCTGCTGACATCCAGGCAGTCTGGCAGAGAAGATGGAAACTGCTGTACTGAAGCCCAGACAAGTCGGGGGGCAGATGGAGACAGAGTCTCTTGATAGTAAGAATATTCTCTCTGTTCCTCCTAATGATTATTTTTAAATGGCAGGAAATTTTAATGTGCATTTGTAATTCAGCAAGGGAAGGGGGCTGCTGCATAGATGTATCAGAGTGACAACATGTATTGCAAACCTTTGCTATCTTTGCCATTATAAATGACTTTTACAAATTAGTCTAATGTAGTTAAAAAGATACTCTGAGATACTGAGCAAGAAGGCGTAGGTTGAATTGTAAAAGGTACCTAATACCCTTTGAAATCAATGACAGACAGGTATTTACAATTTCTTCCAATTCACAATGTTGTCCCACCTTGATTAGTCCTAAAATTAGTCAAGGGAACAGACAAGGATTTAGTTTCAGCTTATATTAAAACTAAATAAATAACGTAACTACTATTTTCAGATATGTTTGTTCCCTTTGTTCACTGTGCCAACATATAGCTCAGCTAAGCCTTAGGATTAAAATAAGTGATCCATGATAGTAATTAACAGATTTATAAATCATTCTGTATGATCAAGCCATTCATAATTTTTCCTGTCATATATGGGACGGCATATGCTGTTGCCAAAATGTATTACAAACGTAATGAAAACAAATAGTCCAAAATGCTGAGAAATCAAACAAAGTCTTATTAAAAATAACTTCAGTCACGGATCCAAAAAAGTAATTATTTGCACAGTTCCTATACCCCACAACACCTGAAAATTAGGTAATGGTTAACATATGTTGGATTGTAGGCCCAAACCCAAAGTCAATTGTTGAAGTCTTTGCCCTGGAGGAAAACCATAAATCAGACAGGATATTAGAAATGGCAACTGACTAACATTGCTCAAGGACCAGGACAGGCAGAGGTGCTTCTAGCTAGTAAATTTGGCAAAGTCAACGCAAGCTGGTCAAAGGCGCTCTGTAGAAGTGGCTCCACCAGTTATGGCACAGATGTCATGGTGTGTATGTGCACTTGTGTACAGAGAAACAACCAGGCTTTCAAGCAAGGTTTGGATTTAAAAAAAAAACCCACACATACAAAAAAACCAAAACTCCAAATAATCTCTTGCTGAAATTCAGCCTATTGAGTTTGAAACAGTTCTCCAAGGGTGAGTTCATTAAAGGGCTGAAATATTTTAAACTGTTTCAGTGGGAATTTTTTGCAGTTGTTCTCTGTGATTCTCACTTTGAAGCTGGTGACCATGGATGTTGGAAACGTTGGATTGCTTCTGAGGCGAAGATTGAAAGAGAAAACTTTACTCAGTACTCATTAGACCACATCTGGAGTACTGTGTCCTGCTTTGGGGTTTCAGGACAAGAAAGATGTTAATAGAATAGAGCAAGTTCAGCTGAGGGCCACCAGGATGATGGAGCACTGGGGCAGGTGCTCTGGGAGCGGCAGCAGAGGCACCTGGGCTTGTTCAGCCTGGAGGAGAAGCAGCCCTGGAGGACCCCATAGCAGCCAGTGCCTACAAGGAAGCTACTGAGGAAATGCCACCAGCCTCCTTAAGGAGGTGCATAGCAGGAGAGGGAGAGACAGTGGGTATAAATTGAAACAGGGCAGGTTCCCATTTGACACAGAAAAATGGTTTTTACTGTGACAGTGAAGCATTGGACCAGAGATGCTGTGCGGTCTCCATCCTTGGAGGAGACCAGGTTGGAGAAAGCCTTGGTGTATGGTGGTGTGAGTTCAGATTTGTGACTGCTGCTTTGTGTGGGATAATGTGCTGGGTAGATGGCCTCCCAAAGTCCTTTCCAGCCTGAAAGGGTCTCTGATCCTAAATGAAGACAGTGGAAGAGAGAGGGACAGCAAGTAAAGGGTGAACAAAATTACTAGTAAAACTTATGTACCTTGCTAAAACGAAAGAGTTTGATCTGTTTATTTTACTTAGTAACCAAAAGTACAGAGTGACATAATTGATTCTGACCACAACAATCCCCAGGCTACTACAAAAATTGTAGCTCAACAAAGTTTTGCAGTATGTAATGTCGTAACGCCGTGCACTTGTGCAGAACTCCTATCCAGTGATCTCTAACCCTCTACAAACCTGACTAGTGAGGACTTAGCACAGTCCTTTGAGGCAAAGGATATATTGCTGCTAATTTCATTTCTGCAGATGCAGCTTGCAGAAAGTTATCTTGACTGAAGTTGTGCTGGGTTTGACTGTAAATTTTTGTGGGGTCAGGGGAACTGGAACAGATCAGGTGTACTGAGAGCACAAAATGATGGTCAGCACTCCAATGAGCAGGCGTGGAATATATTTCTTTTTCTGCCTATCTTGGAGCAGCTGATACATTGACATTGAGCCCTGCTCTACTGGTGAATGAGGACTGGGTACAAAGTGTGGGTCTCAGCTTCCTACCCGCTGTCCTCGCAATTGGAAATAATGGGTATGACCTCGGCTTATTTCCCACTGATGCTTGACACAGCCTGGCCAGTGCTGGGTGGAAGAGAAAGAATTAAGTCTCCTTATGCTTTGGAGTCACAGAAAGGAACCAGTGCAATTTAGTCTGCAGAAAGTTAATGCCAGACTACATCTCCTAGATATGGGGTTTTATTCTAAGAACAGTTTGTGCGTTACTCGGGCAATAAGAGGTGAATGTTTTTTTTCCTTGCCTTAATACAGTTTTGCCATTATTCACACATAGTCTCTGTCTACACTGTCTGTATACAAAGAAATCGACTTCGTATATCAGTAAGATTTATAATCTCACAATCTGCTCAGGTTACTTTGTGTCTATCAAGTTACTATAGCATCACTTTACATCATGACAGTTTGTTTAACCACTTTGGGAAACCTTTTGGTTGCCTAGATCTGAGACCAGCGTACTTGTCTCCACACAAAAAAAATGCTATTGTGGAAAAAAGCATAAAATACTTATATCTTCTGTTTAACTATGAAAAGCCTTTAGGTACTTTATTAACTTTTTCCTGATAAACAACAATTTGAAACTCTTCTTGCTTGACTTTCTGGTTAGGCTTAAAGGAAAAGTCAAGGAAAGAGATATTCCTGATTCATCCCCTGCAAAATCAATGGGTGCATCATCACAGGTTTTTCTCTGCTGGCAGGCTCAGCCCCTATGTAATCTACCAAAACTAAAAGAAGCACAACTCAAGCAGGTGTTCCCCACCATTCACAGACATATCCCTGCAGACAGCCATGTGAGTTCACCTAAGAGAGTACTGAGCTTTGGGTTTGGTTAAGTTTTTGCCTTTCAGCAAGTCTAACTTTATTAGGGGGGAGGCATAATTAGATGAGCTAATAAAGCTGGAAGAAACAAACAGTTGTCCTGGGTGCACAGTCTGTTCTCAGAGGCCAAGGCTGATGATAGTGGTCAAGGTTAAAGCAGAAAAGTGACTGACTGAAGAGCAGCGCTTTTTTGATCCTGATTTAAAATGCACAGTAGGCAATACCGACTGTGGCGGTTTCTTGAATTAAGGATGCACTGCTGTTTGCCTCTCCTCTTGCCCCAAGCAGGAGAAAATGTGGGCTGTGTTTTGTATTCACTGTCGTGGACAGAATTGATTTCAGAGTCTGGGTGTTAAAACTTGTTAAAAATTACCTTGTGTTCAGATTTCAGCTTTGTCAACCATTAAGTTAATATTATTTTGATACTTGGCTTGGAAATGACTTAAAGATGACCAAAGAATCCATTTACTTTATTTTTTGAAGAATAAGACTGACTTTAAATGTGTAGCTGTGTAGATACAAGGTGAACATAGCTCCATTTCCTGCTGCTCCTTCTTCTGGTTAACTTCTGGCAGATTGCTTCTTCTGGAGCTGGATCAACCCTAAGTAGGCAGCACATGGAGCTGAAATTCGCTGTTCTGCACCTCAAGTTAGTGTCCTAACCACCAGCCTATTATGTTCCACTCGTGCTGGAATATAAAACCTCAAATGAGCACTGTCCAATTTGGCTGGGACTAAATGAAATTTAATTAGAAATGTTCCAGCTTTTAAAATTTCATTTATTTTATGGACGTGTTGTGATTTGCCTCAATTTACTTTTTTTACATAGAAGGGTGTAATCCACTGAAGTCAATGTAACATCCCTCAAGTCTTATAAAATAGTCTTAAGCCTGGGTAAAACCAGGCTGATGGTTTCTGTGGGTGGGCTGGCTGGAGCCTGTGCTAGTGCAAGAGGGGCAGAAGTCTTTGGGGCTGCCCCAGCCGAGAGCTGTAGCTGTGTTCCCATCTCATCCTTTCCTTCCTTCCTTTTGCCCGCCCAGTTATTAGGCTTAGCTTCAGGCCCTTGAGAAAAAGCCTCATTCTCAGCACAAGATCATGGCGCGGTACTCTCACAGGGAACGTTACCATCTGGTGTCAGCAGTTTTTGTCGTCCCAACTCTTGCAGCAATTCATATTTTCCGGACACATGGGTGGCGGGATTTTCTGTGGCTGATTTCTTTTGTCTCTTTAAATGCTCATTCTTCATTGTGAGCCTCATGGGCAGCGGGCTCTCCAGCCAAAGCGCGTAAACATGGAGGGGGGCTTTTCCACTAGTAAGCTTTTTACAATACACATCTATTATTCAAAATAAGGACGGCAGTTTTATAAGGCCTGTGAGTGCACATTTCCCAGTCTGCTTCTTCTTAAATTACCAGGAATGCAAAAATAACCAATAGTTTGACCTCTTAAATCACAAATTGGATAGGCTTACCATTAAAGGACGTTGTAAATGTGTTTCCCATTATTTAGTTCATTTGGTGTGTTCAGCAGTGAGCTTTTGGATGTTTTGGGGTTTTCTTAATTCTTTACAGAAATCATTTGATAACTTTCTTTCCTGGAGTTTGATTAGGTCCTCTGGACCTACAATAAGAGAAACTGAAGACTTTATAATGAAGGTTGGGTGGAGTTATAATATTCTTGCTATAAAAACTAATGGATGCATATTATAAAGTATGGGTATAATGAATATAGTGACCTTCATAAATAAGATCTATCCATCTTTTATATTTGGTGACTGGAGACAAAGATTATGCCAGAGAACTATCCCACCTTGAGACGTGCTGTATGCAGTTTACCAGAGATTGCTTTTCTGCCTAGGAAGGAAATAATTTTCTGGGAAATTTCTGCAGAGGGTGGGATCTGTAAAAATTCTGCATGTTGATCTGATCTTGTTCCCATTTAAATCAATGATAACATTGTGCGCTCTTTGTGGAAGTCCTGACTGAGCGATGTAAGCATGTATCTTTTTCATTGCATCCTGTAAAGTTCCTATTTGTCATCCTTGTATCTCATCTAAGTTTTTATTCATTGGTTAAGCTTTATCTTTTAGTAGATCTTCATAACCCGTGATAAGCTTTTTAAGAAGCAGAGGTCCATTTGTTGGGGACGTTTCAGTATAGTACTGGAAGTGAGGGCAATGCTCTGGTTTTACAAAGTGTTTGTGAAAAGCTTTTATAAGAGCACTTACAAAATTTTTCTGTCTGACACTGCCTTGTTTGGAAATATTTTCATTATTTTTAGCTTTTAAATTTTTTTTGCTACTTTTATTTAGAATTTTCCTAACTGTAATAAATCACAAACAGAACAGGAAGGAGTTTTACTGGAACAAGACAGTGTCAAATATGTTAATTTAATAAAATTCCTGTACTTCAGATTAATCAGGCTCTGTATAAGGAGCGAAAATGTGTATCCTCAAAGTCACACCTGTGTTTGGAGTATGAGTCAGGAGAAATTAAGTGGCTGCGTATTATTCAGCCTGTGGTAAGCTTGGTCCTCTGTAGCCCGTAGCTAGATTGCGATCACATTTTGACTGTAATCAGCTAGGCTCTGTTCCTGCAAAAACTTGAGTAGTTGCCTTTGGTTAGTTAGACATGTGTTAAAGCATCTGCAGAGTTAGAGCCTGCTGTCGTTCTTGTCTGTCTTGCATTTGTGTGTCGGCTGAGAGCGAGGTTCCCAACTGACAAGGACAGTTGCCTTCCTTACCATTGCACCTCTCGCATGGAAGAGGTGCGGCCAGAGGCTCTTCTGTGGATGGCGGGCTTGGAAGGAGATGGGTGACTTCATTATAGCCATGACTGTGTTTTAAAAATATTTAACTCGCGTGGCTTAATTGCTACCCAGTTGGCTAGAAGGGCATCAGTGCAAAGGGCGACCTTCTGTTAGCCAACTGGGCTTTGAAAGTCTAGTGCATAGAAGCCTATGCAAAATTAAGTCCTGATCTCAAAGGATGAGAACAGTTTACCTTTATTTTTCATCTGGGGGGCATATAAAGTGGCCTGCTGTCAGGCAGAGGAAATGAAAAAGGGATGAGATAGACAACTGGAAGTGCAGGTAGTTTTACTGCTTTTGTGATGAAACTGTCTTCTGCCTTTGATTCCTTTAAGGGGAGCAAGCAGTATGGCAAACCCCTACTTCATTTCAGTGCATGCAAAGGTAAAATGTGTTTCATTAAAATGAGCTTCTAAATGTGTTTCATTAAAATAAGATTTTGAAAAATACTTAGATGATGACGATTAGATTCTCAGAGATAGTTTAAAGAAATGTGCACAGCATTCTGTGAACAGATAAAATGTCATCTGTAATTCCTTGGATATATTGCCTGTAATATGCACTGTCATCCTCTGTTTAAAGTCTTATCAGTAAAGCATATAGAATAAAATTGTTATCAGTAACAGAACATTGTTCTAAAATGGCTGTGTCAAATGAAAGACAGGACCAGAAATAGATAGCATTTAACTGTGCAGCTGCTTTTAATGGAGATATGCAAGCAAAACTCACATAATGAATGTTCTTAAAATTTTGTTGGGCTGTTTCTAACTTTTTTTAAGTGAACATATTTATAGACGTTGTAGAGTAGATAAACCTAAAGGTTCAGGATTCCATGTTAAGTGGTTCCATAGGTTGAAAGGCTACTGATATCTCATGGAGTAGATGATTTTCCACATAATCAGTCTGTGACCAATTCAGTCTACAATACTGTATGGAGGAGGCAAATCTCTGAGGTGACAAGCGGCTGAATATGAGCCGTCAGTGTGCCCAGGTGGCCAAGAGAGCCAACGGCATCCTGGCTTGTATTAGAAATAGCGTGGCCAGCAGAAGTAGGGAGGTGATTGTGCCCCTGTACTCAGCACTGGTGAGGCCACACCTCGAGTATTGTGTCCAGTTTTGGGCACCGCAATACAAGAGAGATATCGAGGTGCTAGAGCGAGTGCAGAGGAGGGCAACGAAACTGGTGAAGGGCCTAGCAGACAAATCATATGAAGAGCGGTTGAAGGAACTGGGACTGTTTAGTTTGAGGAAGAGAAGGCTGAGGGGAGACCTCATCACGCTCAACAGCTATTTGAAAGGACACTGTAGAGAGGTTGGTGCTGGTCTCTTCTCACAGGTAATTAATGACAGAACAAGAGGGAATGGCTTCAAGCTCCAACAGGGTAGGTTTAGACTGAACATTAGGAAAGAATTTTTCACAGAAAGGGTGGTTGGGCATTGGAATAGACTGCCCAGGGAGGTGGTTGAGTCACCATCCCTGGATGTGTTTAAGAGATGTTTAGATGTGGTGTTGGCGGATATGGTGTAGGGGAGAACTTTGTAGAGTAGGGTAGATGGCTGGACTCGATGATCCCAAGGGTCTCTTCCAACCTAGACAATTCTATGATACTATGATTCTATGATTCTAGGTGCGTTGAGGTTTATGTACATATACAATACAGATAAAGGTGTTCTGCTGTCACACCTTTTCACTGGGTTTTCTCTATGCGTTTTTAGTCAAGTAATTTGAATTTTCTATTTATTAGTATTTGGCCTGTACTCCCTACTTACTCAGTGTGTTCCCACTGTACAGCCAAATGCAGAGCAAAAAGACATTCTGTGACCCTAAGAATTTATCATCTTTGCATAAGACAAGAAAAAACGTACGTACACAGTAGAGGAGAGTAATAAAAGCATATTTGTCCACAGGACAGCAAGTGGTCTCAGCATGCAAGCAACTTAACCCTTGTCAGATTATTTTGGAAGATCCATCTGTAAAACAGGGATATGAGCTTTGTGATATGCATATACTGAAATCCTGTGTAAATACCAAGGTTTCAGTGCAGCCTGGCTATTCAGGCAATAAATCTTTCTGGAACACCTTTTTTGGCCTGTAACCGCTCAGACAATGAGTAGAACTGGAGTTTGCTGGCAGCTGCTGAGGACAGGGTCCATTGAAACTAACAACACATAGTTAATTAATGCCAGGTCTGTGCACTGATTCAAATTCATCACACAAGCTCATAGCTGTATTTATATTCAGATGTATTACCCATTTATACCATGTTCCAGAGAAGAAGGAAAGTTATACATCAGGGTCTTCACCAGGCTGGTTTCCACACTGAAGGAAAATGGTAAGTAGTAGAAAATTAAACATGTATATGTTGTTAAAACAAAATCAGATTTGATTAGGGTATTGGCTTTTTTTTTTTTTTAACAAAAAGCACTGGGGCAGACGTTGCAAAACGAAGTAGGGGGGTGGGAGAAGGGCCGGGGCTGAAATTTACATTAGGAAGCCCTAAATAAAGACATCAAGAATCAGGTTATTGCAGCATCCGAAAGAACAAATGGAAATGAGTTTTTAGGGTCACAACGGGTAAGTGCACTTCAAAGCATGGCACTGATTACATGGAAAGAGTAAAACAGGCAGGCTGAGGGTTATCTGGTGAAGCAGTGAATTCCTGTTTCAGCCTGAGGAGATCGTTTCTGATAATATCCCTGGTGACCTGTGAAGCTTCTCCATTAGTGGAAATGACAAGAGGGGGTGAATGACCTATAGCATCACCTGCTTTTGCTTTTGGTAACAGATGCTAATGCACAGCATCTTGGTGGATAGAGGGAGGCGTAACTCACACTTTTACCTCCCAAAGCAATTCCAGCCAAATGTCTGTCATTGTCAATACAGCTGTCACACTGATCCTTGTGGGTAAGAGCTAATGGTGGGTGTTCGTTTATTTTATGGAACTTGTGGGGGTTTTATTAGTATGGGTTTTTTTAAAATAAACTACTCAACAATTCCCTTTATAGCCAAGCAGCACATTAATGCATAGAGTAATAGTGCTATCAAATCCTTCTACAAGGCAGAGGAAAGCAATGCTTCTTTTTTCTAGGAATTTAGCAGCATCCAGTAATCGTGGTGATATATGCTAGGTTCAGACGTTCTCCCAGGGAGAGAAGGCAAGGGAATAATAACAGATGCTAGGCTGGGTATTGGTCTCTTGTGATAATAAAAACAACATTGAAGGTTTCAAGTGGGGAAGGCCTAAATGCAGAAAGTGTTGGAAGATCTGGTTGAAGATTAGTCTTAAACCTCACGTGGGGGAAAGGGAGGTGAACTCTTTTCCATAAATCATCCGAATACTTAATTTGATATCAAACATGAACCTTAACATGTGTCATATAATCTGGTTTAATACACATGGGTCTTATTAAAATAGTGTGAGCCAAGGACTGTGCTGATTTACACAAGTCTGAGCAAGTTCTTCGCAAGGCAAAAAATGTACCTTAATTTAGAGCACTTTCATTTAGAGAGAGAACTTTGGATGTTTTTAGCAATTCTAGTAGTTTTCCTCATTAAGGGGCCAATCCAGTGCCTGTTGGTGTCATTGGAAAGACTCCTATTGCTTTGCTAAGGGAAATTCATTCCCCAAGACATGGGTGGTTATCTGAGGCATGGTGATTAGGCAGAGAGAGAAGCACTGCCGGCGCGACTGTGACCCCAGTATAAACCCGGAGCTGCTTTGGACTGGAGTATAAAGCTGGATGCTATGAGCCCTTCTCTTTTCCCCCCCCCTTTTTTTTTCCTCTTTTTTTTCTGGCTCTTTTGCTTTTTTTTTTCTGTTTTTTTCTTTTTCCTTCTCCTTTATCCTCCTAATTTTTCCTCTTTTTTTTTTTCCCCCCGTTCCCCATCCCCTTCCCCTCCTCTATGACTAGTAACTCTTAGCAGGCTGACCATTTCAGACCACATGTGAAGTCTTTGGTTTTGAGTGGGGATAAATAGTTCACATTTGGAGTAAGCATACCAGTTATGTTGTAGCTTTGTGACCAGTACTGAAAATCAGCAGGCTGAGCAGACCACTGCCATTGAATGAAGCTCCCTCCGTTGGGATTACCAGCCCAGCTTCTCCTGTTTGTAGGCTTCAGGTTCTGCTTCATTAGTACATCATTAGGCACCACTGAAAGTACACGCAAAAGATACCAGTAATTACAGTGCGCTTAATAGGCTGACAGAGGAAAGAGAATGCTCAACAAAATCAAGTAAAGGAGGCAGGCTGATTTCTTGAAAGACAAGTCAGCAGCAAAGTACGATTTGAACCTTCAGCTAACAGACAAGCCTTAAAAAAGCAAGCAGAGTAACTAAATCAAAGTATACGAAGAGAGTCCATTTTTATCTAACTGAATTTATATCAGTTTCACTGCAGTAATTTGGTATCATTATCCATGATTTATACGGTGTAAGTTAGGTCATACTCTAGTCCATTGTGAGGTGTGGTGTTTGGGTTTTTTTCCCAGTTAAATAGTTCAAAAGTATATTTGGGAATCTAAACAAATAAATATGCAGGAAGATGTGAGAAACTTCTGAGACTGAGTGAAAGAGGAGGATTCAATATGCAAAATATTCTGAAGCACAAAACGCACGTAAAATATTTGTGAAGATACATCAGTTCATAAAACAGAATCTATAACAGCTTAAAAATGAAGGGAAGTTAAGGAATACAGGAACTGCAGGAATCCCTGCAGCAAGAGAATTGCTAGTTGTGGTTGAATTTAGGAACTTTCAAGCTGCCCTGCTCCAGTCAAAGGACAGAAATAAACTTTTTTTATACACTGACATTTTACAGAATTCCTACAGGAATGCTCATTTAAAAAAGCAACAAAAAAAAGATGATGATTCTGGCACACTAGAAACATCTTAATCTGACCTATGAGAAAAGATTCCTGGAGAAAGTTGGAAATGACAAATATCTTAATTTAAATGCAGGGAAACTCTGAACTTCTGTGACCGAGGCACAGGGAACTCAACACTTTTTAAAACCATTTCTGTGTTAAAAATATGGATGATTTATTGCCATTGTTAGATGTCAGGAAACTTTAATCTTCTGGGATACCAGATCACTATTTCTGATTAATCAAAACAAATAGATAAAAATAAGGTTTTATCTGTACAATACAGTCGATCAACAGCCTCTTTGTCCCATTTGAAGCTTCACTTTTTGTATTATTTCTTACATCTTGAAAGTATTTCAATCCTTTGTACATTTTTTTTTTGTGGCACTGAGAGAGCTCCACTTCCCAAGTGTTAATCATACTGAATAATTTGTCTTGTGATGGGATATGCTCCAACACTTAACCAAAGGAAGGAGTACAATTGTGTTGAATTCAGCTTCAACAGAATCAGGCTCAAGGTGTTGCAAAATTTGAACCTTCTGCAAACGCTTCACAGTGGCTTTGAACTGGGAGAAAAATAAGAGCTATATGCTGATACCTTTCTTTAGGCAGAACAGTTTTCTTTACTCCATAAAAAGTAACTTTAATGGGATTTTCCATAAGCAAGGTATTAACATCAGGATTATAACAATGTCTCATAAATTTGGTCAAAACTTACACATAAAAAAGGTGTTTTTTTTCCAGAGTTATAACTGAGACTTTAATTGTTCTACAAAAGGGTTTGAAACTGCTTTAATCATATCACTTGTTGTTGCAGGGAAACATCAAACATCAGTCACGGGGTAATAAATTAGTGTGGTTCAAAAAAGCCTGAATGGTAGCATTTGGGTACAGCTATTTTTTCGTAGTTTCTTTCTGTTTAAGTATTTGTATTGAAATGGTAACAAAAATAAGTGTATTGTACTTAGCTGGAAGGTCACTGCATCAGATAGCTGATTAAACAATCAGTATTTTCCACTGAAGGGACTGAAGATGAAAATGTCGGAGTGTGAGCATGGTATACTAGGACACATTAATTTTAGAAACTTCCTTTCTTTTGGGTTACTAAACAACAGGAGAAATTACAAGTTCTCCTGAATAGAAGAGTACATTCATATAATAGATTGACTTTTGAAGCAACATTGATGATGTAAAACAAATACAGGATGCATAGTTTCCTAGACTGAACGAGAAATACGGCAGGTGACTTTTTTCCTTAGCTCTATGGCTCTTTCATTCAACATAGTGTGCTGCCTGCTGTCTTTTTCTGTCTGCATTCTTCATACCCTGTCCAAAAGTTGCACAATCTCATTCTTTTTAGTTTTTAATTCCTTCTCAAATACTCTATTCAATGTTACTGTATGTAACTTCCCCTTTAAATCTGTTTACCTGAGTGACTTGCAGGTAACTTTTTTTGGAGGGGTGGGACATGTGCCTGCATTTTTGGTTTAGAAACATAAATTTTCTGAAAAAGCTTGATACTTTTCCTTATCTGAAAGCAAAGCAATCAGTACAAACAGCCAGGTGAATGGAAGAACTTTGGTGAAAACACAGAAAATAGAAAGCTTTGCGAAAAGTAAAGTGAAAAGTAGACTGAGAAGTTATAAGAATGCTTAAAACTTAAGTAGAAGTTCTATCTTTTTAATTGAGGATTTGTAGTACACGTTACTTCCAATATCTCTAATTCACCTTCTGAGAAGTGTTTTTGGTTTTGGGTTAAAATTCTTAGTAGTTATTGTCCTTCTTATATGAAGCTCAGCAACTGATGAAATCTTCTGTAGTGAAGATTATATATGAATAGGAAAGGATATGGTAGCTAACAGTTGTAATTAAGGCTCAGTTTTGGGTTTTTTTTTCACTTCTGCAGTTAAACATTAAAAAAAAATATGATACTGAAGGCATTCTATTTTATGGTGGCTGTTAGAGGACAATGAAGCTTGCAAATGTCATTTCATGGTATGAGAAAAATCAATGGCAGTGATAGCCCATTTGCAAAAAGTCTGTTCAGACACTGGCTTTGGACTCTTTTTTCATGCTGATTGTGTACCCAGATAATTCTATTTTTTTTGAGTGTAAACGTCTGGAGAAACTGATCCACTGCATAGTATTTCAGCTGCCCTAGAACTTGTTTCATCGGTGACAGAGTTTAGCTTATCTAGATGAATACTTACACTGAAATAGAAAAAGAATAAATACTATTAATTGAGGGAGAGAAAATATCTATATAGTAAAAGTAGAAGTTGATCTCATTTGAGCTGACTATTATGGTTACTGTTACAGACTACCTTGCACAGGAGTTTGATTTCCATAGAAATTCTGTATTTTCCTGATCCTGCAAATGAGCAATTAAATTCCAAAAATATACCTTGTTCCTTGTATTTTGAAAGGAGTAATTATGTGCTTAATGTAATGCCCATGCTTAGTTTTGCTAAACCCATGTACTTCAGCTGACTGTAATTTTGATTAGTCAGAAATATTGCTCAAAAATCCTTTATTTCAATATCTCACTGAAAATGTGATTTATTGGAAAAGATTTTGACTAGTTTACATATGTGGTTTCTATAAGTTCATTATGTTGCAGCTGTTACTTGCCATCCTAAAGATGCTGTTATGAAACTTGGTAAAAATAACAGAGAACAAGCAGTCCAGTCTTTAAAGATGCTGCTCATTGTCGTGTATTTATTTCACAGCGATGTCAATGAAAATATAAAACTTTCAGACCTTGCAGTCCTTAGGCAAAATCTCATCAAAGAAATCTTTGGCTACAAAATACATTAAATACAAACACAAAATGTAGGATTATTTTTATATATTTTTTTATTGCTTGGGTTTTTTGAGTCAATATGGATAGGTTTGTAATCTCAGCATTCTTAAATCAGCATCTTCCTTACTGCACATTTTCCATGGATGTATTAGAACCGTTCATAGACTTTTGGGTTTTTATGTGTAAGAACTGCTACAAACACACACACTCATACAAAGAGAATAATGCACAATTTAGGGAGTCACACTGTAGAAGCCATTCAAAAAATGTAGGTCCTTCTGGAAAAAAAAATCAGGTACAATATTTGCTAAAGATTAAAGAAAGTTACTCTGGAAGTCTAAGTTATAGGAAAGGGGAGCAGAGGAATTGCTGCTTGTGGTTTTTTTTTATTCTGTATTCACAGTGTTGAAATATTTATCAAGCATAAAATCTAGGTAACTCAGAAATTTTATAACAAAGTAGTAATCTCATGGATTTTTTTAAAATAGTGTTTCTTACTATTGCTGAAATGCAGGCATCTTAATCTTGACTTAGTAAAATCCTGCATAAGGCGTTTTAATCAAGATAATACATGCTAAATACAGATCTAAATAATTTGGTTTATTTTAATATTTTTTATTATACTTAATCAAAATTTTCCCTCATAATTATACTTTTGAACAATTCTCTTCTTGTGTATGCTGAAATGTTTGCTAGAGACATTTAGATTTGTTACTTATACTCTACATGCTTTTTCTGAATTGTTTGTCTAAATTATGTCAGATGCGGTTGTATATTTTCAGTGGGGTAAGCCATGGCATGCATATATGATCAGTTCAGTTGTTAACAGTTATTTTATTGGGTTCAAAATTGTTCAGCATGCAGACCAGAGAATGTTAGATTAACGCACAATTTTACTGTGAATGCGAGCATCTAAAGTCTTTATCACATAAATCCATTGCACGCTTTTTAAGACAGTGCTTCAATGTCTTTCCCACTCCAGCAGCAATTTTCTTCCTGTTTCTAATCCTAAAATGAACCTCTGTTGATGTCTCATTTTATTTTTCTTAAAATTGTCATGTTGGGGGAATATTGTCAATTTACACAAGCTTAAATTTTGACCTGTGGTTTATGTTCCAATATTACTACTTTTGCTTGAGGCATAGACTTGAGGACTAGAAAGACCTCAACTGGAGGGGAAAATATTCCTATGCTAATTTGGACAAACAGCTTGTCTGTCTTACTACTTCTCTTATTTAACTTGCAAAAATGTGATCGATAGCACTTACCTATCTCAAACTTTTTTTGACTAGCACTGTATTAGAACATTAATTAAAAAAAATGCTGCACTTAATCCATTTGGCCTCTGGATGTAGACTCGGATAGCAGCTCTGCAGGCAGGACTTCGTTATAAGCCTTCCTTTATGTACATTATGTTGAAGCACAAGTGAGGCTTTGCGTAATCATCCATTGGTATATATAGAGAGCTCACAGCACAGAGCACTAAAATAATCTTTTCTCTAAATGTGGTGGGGCAGTAAAAAATATTTTTCCTGTAGTTGCTTCTGCGTTGGAGGCGTTCGCAAATTTGGAACAAAAAGCTTTTTTAGGATTTGATCCAAACAGATAACGGATTATAAAGTTGTTTAAAAAAATCAAAACCATTTATAACACAGTTGCCAAGTTTGAGAAAGAGCCCAGTTAAACCTATTTAAGTCCCCTCTCATATATCATTAGAGATTTCCCATTCAAAATCTCTCCATTAATATTATTTATGGACCATTCAAAGTAATGTTATTTTATGTTTGGGGGAAATAAAACTTTGGGGATTAAATATTTTACTTGTCAGTGTTCACTCCAGTAAATGTATTTTTCCCTAGCTAAATCCTAGAGTTCTTAAGATAATAGCTTGCATTTGTAAATACTTGTATCTGTGACCCTGATCTCTCTTTTCTCATCAAAAATGAAATAATTATATTTCACAAATGGGTCAGCCAGCCAACCTTTCCTACATTGTCCCATCAGTTCTATTTCGGTTTTGCTGTAACCTGAAGCTGACATTTTATAGTAAAATTAAGAACACAGCTATGAAGAATTGACTCCTGCCAGCAAGGTACTGGCTATGACTTTATGAAAGCAGAGATAAATTTGGTTCACTTGTATGCCACTCACTCTTGATCAAATCCTGTTGGAGCACAGGTGGACATGGTAGTACAGAGCACAATTTCTCCTGGTCTTCACAGATTTTTAGAGTAACAGTGGCTGGCCCAGCTCCAAGAGTCATCTCCCAGCTCAGTGTTTTTGTGAGAAAAATCAGTTCTCTCCGGCTACAGCCCTTTTGGTTACTGGCACCACTGCTAAAGACTGAGCGACAGTTTTTGGTTGTGGTTTTTCCAGCTGTGACATATAATCATTTTATATTTCTCTTGCAGACATCCTGAACAGGAATGCAGGTGCTTGTGGTACATGGGACATGAACAGCAGCCTTTGCGAATCTGATCTACATATGAGTTATTGCATATGCATGACACAGCCTTTGTACGTGTACATCGTCCCTGCAAGGTGGTTCTAATGAGTCCAGCAAATCCAGCCTGGGACTGAGTCAATTGCACGCTGTGTGGGGTTGATTTTGGTGTGTTGAGGAAGCTTAGCATGCCTGGTGTCCACTGCACTCCTTGCACGCTGCAGGTTACCTGTGCATAAGACACGGTGCTGGTCTGTATGTGAGAGTAGTGATTTCTTTAGGGCTGAGTCTGACAGCCAATACACAGTCAATAACCAGTGTGCCTCTGGTTTCAAGCTAAATTTTTTGTCCTTTCTGTAGTACTACACATTTATCAAATAAAAAGTACTGAATGGGTCAGAAAAGCATTTCCAAATTACCTGTGTAAGCAGAGGAAGAAGACAGTTTCTGGCTGATCCCCATGATTAATCATACAATGCAAAGAACCTATGTTCAAAACCCAACAAATTGTGGGTTGCTTCATTGATGCAAAGTAGATATGTGACAGTGTACAGTGCAGGAACAGAGAAACATAAATTCTAGTTTGATTTTATATTATGTACGTTACTGGGAGGAAAAACTGTACTTGAGCTGGAAAGGGATCTTTCGTCTGTTATGTTACTATATATAAGACTTTTTTCCTTTGAATACTGTGAATGTATTTTGCATCATGACATAATAAATTTGTGTTGCTGTGGAAACACAGTAATGTTATTTTCGTTGTCCTAGGAAACACAGAAACAACACCTGATAGCGGCTGTCATACCAGTTTGGATGGATGATTGTTTTCTCTTCTGTCCAACAAAATCTTCCATTCCCTACCGTACCTGAAATAGCAGAGTTCCTTGTGATTGTTATCATTATCCATCCATACAAAATGGGACAGACACGCCATGCATGAAAACATTCAGTCTCTGCGGTAAGGGCTTTTCAGTCTATGGCACTGGTCCAGCAAGTCACTTTTGCCCGTGCTTAACATCAAACCTGTTGAGAAGGGCCACTGAAGTCAATGGGACTGCTCAAGTGCTTAAAGTCAACTACACACATAAGTGCTTTGCTGGACTGATGCCGAACTGAAAGTAAATGACCTGCCCATGGTTCAGAATGCGCGTTTGAGACCTTGAGAAAGTTTGTAGCTATTGATTTTGTTTTTAAAATGGGAGAGGATGTATTAGCTATTTGTAAGTTTCCATGTTTCCAGCAACTCAGTTGTGAAGGAACATTTTATCTTTTGGGGGAAAAAAAAGAGTTAGAGAGTGAAGTTGCAGGGCAGCTGTACACTAGGGAAGTGGATGCCTTATACCATGGCAACGTGTGTGTGTTTGTGGGGTTTTTGCGGTTGTTTTCTGGGTGTTTCAGCAAATGTTCAGCTTTTGTCTCTTCTGCTGCTCTTCTGTGAAAAGGAAAGCAACGGGCTAACATTATTATTACTACGTTATTTTATTATCAGTTAAGCCCTGTGTCTAGTTTCTAGCTTTTTGACCATGTGCAGTTAGAGACAGAGCTTTGATTTTTGTCCCCTGTGTCTCCATAAAATCTGTTTTCACAGAATCCTATGGCTGAATAATTATCTTTATTTTATAAAGAAACTTAGATTAATTTCATAATATTGCATGCAAATATCAGACGTGTAAATATAACTTCTCAGTAAAATCAGGTTCATGCTCTGTTACACATGGTTAGAATAAAATTTCTTTACTTAGACCATAGATTTGTGTCTTATACACTCTTGCTCCTATGTACATATATACTTACTCATGTTCATTCTCTTATGACCATATTTGAATGCCTGTGGCAAAAACAAAAGCCAAGCATTTCAGCATGTAAGAATATCTTTAGTCTATATTTATCCAAGGACCCAAGTTCCTGGAAGAAAAAGTTGATAGGTTCAAGCATGAGTCCAGTATAATGATAAATTTTGACTCCCAATAGATTGCTTAGTGCTGAAAGAAAAAATACTCTGGAATCCTGCTAGCCTTTTTCCCAAAGGGCCTGACCCCAGTTACTCCCTGTTACTGGCTCCATATAGCATTGTCAGTAAGAATAACTGCTCTTTACTCTGTGTAAAGCTTTGCAGTTTACCCAAAGAACAGTGTGTGTGTGTGAGAAAGAGAAAGAGAAGCAGGCAGGGAAGGAGAGGGAGCAAAGAGAAGCAGATGGATTATGTACTTCAAGAAATGGTTTCTTTTTCTTTCTGGAAGTCACTTCTTCCCTTATTATTGTTTTAGCATTCCTTTCCCCACAACCACTGTCGTTTCTTGCTCACTCAAAGACAAGCCATGTGCAAAACAGAAGACGGACTATGCAGTAGCCCAAGTGTAATCCTTGAAAAAATGTTAAGTGTCTCTGAGAAGAAATATTTTTCTTTAGAATTGATGTTTGGTGGGGCCTTTGTTCAGGTAAACAGGCCGACAGGAAAGAAAGAAGAAAATGTAGAAAGCAGTTAATAAAACCTGTGATGCTTACATGCTGTATCTGATGGAGGAAGGGCATAGTTGTCTGAATCTTCAGAGATGGCTTGGGTGTGGTGGACATTTCTGGCTTCATTCTCGGTGGACACAGCGTTGGGTGTCAATAGCACGCAGAGCAGCACATCTGCATTTTCTGGCCTGGGATAGTTTATTTCATTACTACATCCGTTTGGGGGGAATAGAGAGAGAGTGAATCTGCTCCTTAGGGGAGGAAATCCAATGTAACACTTGTGCCAGAGTTGTCCAGTGCTTAGTGCACAAGCTACGTATCGCTCAAACCATATAATTGAGAGCTGACTGCAGTTCTCTTCCATATTAAATTAATTTATATAGGTTTCTTCAATAATGCGTTTTAATTTTATGGTGTGAGAGTGAGAAAGTAATCTTCAGAGGAAAAGTGAAGGCATTCAGTAAAACCTGAGGATGTGTGCGATGCTATACTACCGCCGTGCCTGTGCAAAGGGCGTTCCAAGGACACAGCAGAGGGGCTGCCGTGCCTCAGTGCCAGTGCTTCCTGCAGAGTGGGGGAACCTGCCAGGGGTTGATTCAGACCACCTGAATTAAGGGCTCGGCTTCCGCCAGGGCTGTCAAGAGCCCAGCTTCCTAATGTAAGCACTTGGTTTAGATGCTTTGTAGGAAGCCTGGATTCCTGTTATATTTCCAAGCTGAAGGTCTGTGTCTGAAACGGGTGGATCTCCATGTGTTGTAAATCAGCGTAGCTCGGTATCAGGTTTGATTCCGGATGACATTTCCTAGTGTGGACCGAGCAGTTTAGCACCAAGGCTAAATTTATTGGCCTTATGATGCAGAAATCCGGACAGCACTGAAGCTAAAGGCAACTTTCTTGGGCTTCAGTCTATGATTCAGCTGCACAGAGATTAATTTAATCTCCTGTTAACTTCAAGGGGTTTGGGGGTGCACATCCCTAGAAAGTATTTATTTGCTCTTCCCTGCTGACCTTCCTCAGTAACTTCTTTCTGATTTGTTTTCTCTCCTTCATAGCTTAACATCTCTACTGTGCCATCCCGCAACATACCTAGCACTTTCAATTTATCAAGCACCAAGGAACTCCATTTGTGTCATTCAAACCACCCCTTGAAATAACTTCCTTCTGTGCAAAACTTTCCCAGTAAAACTGTTTTCATCTCTGGTATTATGCTCCTACCTCTTTGGGTTTTTTGCATACTTACCTCGTAAGATGTGAGAGTAATTTAGATTTTAGTGTCTTGAATCATGTCTTTATCTTGCATCTTGGTGAAATACTAGATATAGTTACATTTCTCTACCGCTTTTATTCCTTGTTTCTTTGATTTTCCATAAAAGCAGCTGCCAGTCTACATGGTGGGGGTGTGTGTGCGTGTGTGTGAATGATGAAATCATGATGAAAGTGAACACATATAGAGAAATAGTATCCTAAGAAAGGACTGATTTCCATTGCAATCAAAGGAAATCTTTAGTGTAGTGTATGGGCACAAATAAAGATTTTTATGATCTGTAAACTTCATAATAGTCATAGATGGTGTCAAAAATACTGTTTGATATGATAGGCCCTAATCCTATATGTGACAGCTCTCTTTGCATTATGTTGCCTTTTTAGACACTTGATTGGGAAAAAAATATTGACCAACCAAAACAAGCTCAAGAACAAAGACCCAAAAAGCATGACAGGAAGGAGGAAGAAATTTAGTCCCTAATAATGAGGTGAGATTAAAATACATAAGGATTCAGTGATGATGAAAGAACGATATGCTATAGCCTACAGATTTTGAGGGGATGTGCCACAGAAAATTGCAAACAAGAAAAAGGAAGCAAAGCTAAAAGAAGTAGTCTATTGGGTAAACTGTCTTACAGGAAAATTCATTGATTCAATTGTACAAAAGGGTAAACGCACCCTACCCTATTTAAATGTATACTCAAGAAACTATAGAAACCTATCACAAAATACTGTTGTCTTTACAGGTGTTGCCTGTTTCTTTGAATAAGCAATAACGTAATATTGTCTTTTTCCCAGCGTCAGTGCCTCAGGTTAGTTTTTGTGCACCATAAGCTACTGGTTAGTCTTATTGTAATGCATCAATAAGATTTCCTTTCTTCCTTGATAAATTTGTTTCAGCAAACCAATTCTCCAAAGATTATTAAAAATGGGGAAATTGTCAATGACCCTGGAATTACCATTTGATTACTTTTTATCATTTCCATTTGTGCTTAAAGTTTTCTTCTCCTATTCTCAGTACTCCTTGAAATAACATAACCGTCCCAACAGAACGACGTGTGTTCCTTTCAGTGGTCAGTCCTACTGTTGTAATCATTTCAACCAAACACTATGTAAGGTAGTGCATAAAATTTCTGCCCATTTATTTCAAAGTTATTTAGCATAAACACTCTGGCTGTTCTCATCTGGAAAAACTCCCACTTACTTCAATAGGGTTAGGATTTCATCATCTATAACAATTTGCTTTTGTTTTTCTTTTCAAGAGGGTAACAAAGATTATACCATTGAAAAAATGTAAGCATAAAGCTGAAAAAAAGTACCTTTTCGAAGGATAACCAAAATGTAAGACATAGTTCTGAGTTGCTGCTTGGGAGGTTTAGGTCAGAGAAGTTTGGTACTCATATTTTGTTCACTGATATTGCTGTCTCATATCTCATGTCATGTCTCTGTCATACTTAAGTGCATGTTGGTATTTTCTTTGGCTTCACGTAAAGGTGTGCTTCCTTTGTTAGATATGTATTCGTCCTTGAAGCAGTGAAAATGAACAGTGCCTCCTGGGTATCTGATTTTAACCAAACTGTTATCTTAGTCCCATGCAATGTTTTCCTCATCTCTCTTTCTTTCCACACTGCCAAGTGTCCAGTAGGAGTGGACTTGTAGAACAAAACCCTGCTGAGGATCTGATGGCCACATTTTAGGGTGTGTTGAGTTACTTTGGTTAAGCTCTAATTTGCTCCTATAGACTGACTGCCCATTAGCTGTTGGAGTTCACCTGTCACCTTAGTTGCATCCAAACTGAGCACAGATTGTTCTCAAACGGGAACTGAAGCATGCGTAAGTGCTTCAAAAAGCCTGCTCCTGAGCGAGACCATGTGTGTATGCACCTTTTTGCCTTAGAGAAGTACTTACCAGTAGGATTTCTTTACTTCTGTCTTGCCTTTCTTTTCTCATAAAATTACTGTCGTATTACTCTCCCCTCGTAGTTTTCTTTTTGCACTGTGATACTTCCTCTTTCCTGCTTCTGCAAAATTCCTTCACTGGTCTTTCCTCAACCCATTTGGGTTAGAGCTGTATCCTTTATCATAAAGCAAAAAAGGAGACATTTGTTTGTAACATATGGCAGAAGATACATGCTCTGTTAGGTCATTGTTCATCATGCAAACAAGTATTTCTAGTCTGTAAACTGGTCTTCTCAATTATGGGTACTAGGAAAGCATCTGTTTCCATTTTCACATGTTCACTGATTTATATTTTTTAATGAGGAAGATCACAATTAATGTATACCAGAATTTGGTTAGGTATTATACTGATTAAATGCAACCAATTTACATGCACCTAAGTCTCACTGGCACTTGTTGAGGACCAGGTTTTGTTGTTATGATAAAGAGGGTGGATGGGTTTGCTAGGTAAGCAGATATGAATACAAGACAGCCTAAAACTTTGTTGGATATTTATTAAAATGTATGTGGTTTGAATAGTCTATAGTTTAAAACAGTTAAACGGTAGTATTTTTATGTAATTTATATAGGCTAAAAGAGAACACAAAACACAGCAAAAAGCAGATATGCAAAAAAAGTATGGTGGTAGGCAAAGGGACAAGTTAAAATGAAGGAAAATATTATGATTTGCAGATATAAAAGTGAAGTGATATGGTCAATGATCCAAGAATATAAAGGACATCTTAGGAAACTGCTGCTGCCAAAAGAAAATTTAAGCAAACCAACGGACCCCAGCGTCTCAAGCCTGAGACTGACAGGAGAGCTGCAGATTGTCTTCAAGTTTTCTCTGGCTGTCTGTGTCTTCTACAAGCTCTTGTTGTCTTCTGTCCTTCCCACAAATTGGGAGTTAGTAAATGAAGTATTATCTCACTCAAGGGAGAAGCAACCTGAGATAATCTAAAATGAAGAGGAGGGGAGCCTGAATGAATTAACAGTGACGAGCTGAAGGCACGGTACTTGCAGATGAGTTTAACAGTTGGGCTACTTAACAGCATAGATGTGTATTTATAGCATTGCAGCCAGAGGCATGATCACCTTGGAATTTGATGGGTTTTTACACATAGAAGTTTGCACTGACAATAGGTTGGTCTGGATCAAGTATTTGTCTTGCAGGTAATACAGGCTGTCACAGGTAACTCATTAGAGTGACAATGACCAGGCTTGCTAATTGGAGAGAAAGTTCAGAATATGGCGAAGAGCGTGAAGGCGCAGGTTTGCCATCCTCCCATCTCAAGGTACTCATCTTCATGCTTTGTGGTACCTCGCTGTGCCCCACCTAATAGCCAGGAAGTAGCTATTAGCTTATCATTATAACTAAAATTAATATGGGATGACAATAAACAATACACTGTGGGACTCATTATTTGTCTTCCAGATGCAGGGGGTGAAGAAAGTATGGGAGTTACTGTTTACCTTACAACACTCGTATTCTGATGGCCACAGTCCAGGCCCTGACTAATGGTTTTGAAATGTTAAGGACAGAAGTTAAACAGGCATCTAGATCTGGGACCCCACAAGGGAACCCATGATTAGTGCGTGGAAGGTGAAAAGCAAGGGAAGCGCTGAAGCTTGAAACCTGGCCAAGAGCATAAAACCCACTGGGCTTGTGGCAATTGCAGGTAATAACAAAGGGACGGTGTCCATAGGAGGGTAAAAGAAATGGTTCAGGGAAGGGTAAGTCAAGAAACCAGAAGACTGAGGAGGGGAAATGGAGGGCTCTGGCATGAGAGGGTTTGCTGGACATTTCCGTCAAGGCTTAGGGAAGGCACCGTGACTGAGTAATGGATCTGCACTGAGACTGGCCAATACAGGCGCCTTGGCCGTTGCTGCATAGGACCATGCAGAAGAATGATGGTCAGCGCAAAAGGAAGCCCTGAAAAGGGTTCAAAAAAGCTAATGGGTAAGAACATTAAAAACCTAGCAAACACTGCTGGGAGTTTGTTTTATAGCTTTATTGAAGCAAGTTTTCCAGGTTTCCAGAATGCTGTGCTCTTCTTATACTGTCTAATTTTTCATTATGCATCTTTCTTTTTTTTAACTTATAAACTGAATGTAAACCAGAGATTTCTCCAACAATCTGGCAAACTCTGGTGACTTTGGGGCAAAAGCTCTATAGCATTCTAGTGCTCTCTGACTTTACCCAAGTATCTTAAAAAGTAGGTTATTTTTAAATTTCTGTAGTAGAAGTATATGCCGATAAGTATTTCACTGTCACAGCTGAGGTCATCTGAGGTGTTGCTATTATTACATTGCAAAGATTATCTGGATTTTGGTGTAATTATTCAGTTTAAAAACACTATTGAGCAACAACATGCAGGAGTTTGGGACAAATGCAAGCTTGGGCTGTATTTTTTAGCTTTTTAGGAAAGCTGTACTATCTGAGTAGTAACAATAAATTCAAAGAGGAAAGGTAGCAAACATCAGAAATGGAAGCATCTTACTAGGCCATGAGTGAAGAATTATAGCCTGTGCTAGGAATATAGACAGCTCTCCCATTTAATTCAAATGACTAATAGTATGAATTTTCTACATCGTGAGACCGTGGTACTTTCTGTCAGAGTTCAGCTTGAGAAAATATCTCGTCACTGTCAAAAGTCCTTGGAGAGGAAGTTTCCTTGCTTTTATTCTTGCGGAGGTTTCCTTGATTGTGTTACTTATGAGACCAACCAAAGTCAGGCGCAGTTTGCTGGACATTGTACAAATGTGGTAGGGTAAGAGACAGTCTCCCTGCCTTGAAGAGATAGTATAGATAGAGACAAAATGGGAACGGAAGGGAGAGGGCTAGTAAATAGCTGTCAATGTCGTGATGATAAATGACATGTTAATTCTCTCTTTTTGGCATGGAAATATTATTCAGGGATTAGAAAGACAAGGAAAAGAGGGGAGATTTGTGGGAAACAATAGAGGAGGAGAGGAAGACAAGAAGGGCAGCTGTGGAGCACAGCAGAAGTGAAGGGACTGAGATGAGAGTGGAGCAAGCTTAGATCAAGCAGCCAGTTGTCAAGGGCAGTTTAAGTCCAGTCAGAATCAAGAAAATATTTTTTCGGTGTCAGCAGTCCCTGTTTTAGTTTCTTCTACAGCTGCTCTGCTGGCTTCAGTGCCTGGTTGTTCCCTCCTTGCAGTTTCTTTTGCAAAGCTTGCATGGCTCGAGTAAGAGATCAGCTCTGTGGGACACACATTGCCTTTGACAGTGGGTTGTCCAAGCCCCTGACATGGCGTGCCATGGCATGCTGCAGGGCAGGGAACAGGCTGCGGCAGCTGGGACTCCCACCCTCTCGTTCCTCCAGGCTGAACCTCCAGAAGCTGCTCTCAAAGCTGGAGTGAGAAAGCTCGAGGCGTTTAAGTGTAGAGAAAGTGTCTTGCACTTGAGTAAAAAGCATGGCACAGTATGCAGGATTTACAAGCGTTACAAAAGTAAATGAACTCTTTTTATACCCAGTGTATTAGAAGTTTATCAACAGGCTTTAAATTCAAATTGTAATTCTGAAAGTATGTCTGCTGACGATATGGCAGGTGCAAGTGTCGCAACAGCAATGTAACAATTACAGCAGTCAGAAGAATTTATTTAATGAAAATTGTTGAAAAGTTCAACTCAGAAGCCAGGACGGTTGCTAAAAAGTCAGCATCTCTGAAATTCTCACTTGATTTGTCCTTATTAGACATCTCAGTCAAATGACAAATCCAAAGTGTCCCCCATTTCACAACTGGCAGCCTAGGGCTTCTCAATACATATTCCTAAATAAAGTGTTTTGTCTCTGCCAAGCGATTATCATATAAAAAAGAATACTGGGAAATTTGTTTATTTTCTTGGCATTGTAAATTCAATTAAATCATTACAGCCATTTTAATGTGATCTCATTCAGAGGCAAGAAGATTAGTTCAACTTACTGCATATACAGGAAAAATACAGTAGAAATCTAGCCCTTAACATTTGATATATAAGGTTAAATTCATTTAAATGCTTAAGACTTTTTATTAAGTTTAAAATATAGATATTAGATTGTTGGATCTCTATTTTTAGATTCTGGCTGAGAACATGCCTTGCTTGAGAACAGCTAAGTAGTGTAAAGATCTTTCTTCATCCTGTGCATTGTTTAGTATATTCCAAAAACTTTTTAATATATGTTATATATTACGTTGAAATGGCTGTCTTTCCTTTCACTCCTTCACCAACCAAAACCCATTCCCAAATATTCTTTCACAATTTGTGTCACTAAATACAGATTTTTGAAATTTTTTCTCGGTTTTCCTAGCGTAGGTGCATTTGCGAAACAATGAAAAAGGCTTTAAGGGACAAAACTAATACAAGTAGAAGTACACTTTTTTGTTAGAAATATGGTTTCAATGTTTGAAAATTTTCCAGAGCAGCTGAAAATTGTTTAAATTACACAGAAGCACGGTCCTTAAAAGCATTTTTTTTTGTTTTGAGGGAAATGGGCTTGTTAACAGAAGAAAATAAAAAAGGGAAAGTGGTTTTTAGTTTTTTTAGTGGAAAGAGTAATATAAAGAGCTGATTAAAAAAATAGTTATTTCTGCCACGATATTTTTATCTTGAGAACTGGGTGAATTACCTTAGGATTTGAAATGAACTGTAGATTTTGTCCTTCTGTGTATCTCCAAGTACTTTTAGGATTGTTTTGAAGATGGTGAAGGTAACAGAAATAGCAAGCTGCAAAGAGTAAGGGATGCTTCCAGATAAACTCTGTTATGAGTCATTGACCTTGCATTCCTTTGACAGATAGACTTCAGTTAAGTGCCCGTAAAAAGGGAAAGTTTTGTAAACTCAGGAATAGGTAAAGGATAATATGTAAAAGCTCAGTCTCCTGTTAGCGCCCAAGCATAGCTGGGTCCAGAGTTTGTCTCCAGACTTGGTCAGTAAATAGCGGGAAAGAAAAGCTGGTGGGCAGATGTAGTCTGGCTTCCTAAAAAATACCTGAAAGGCCCTTCCACCCCAGCATGAACCTTCCCAGTTCGTGAGTCTGAACACCCCTTCCCTTTTCACTGCAAAATCAATCAAACAGCAGGGAAAAAAACCTATCCTAAAGCAAAGCAACTTTCCAAAAACTAAAAATGAAGAAATTTAAGGAAAAAAGATCCAAGAAACTTACCCTGAGCAGAAATTTTGCCCCTTCAGGGGAAGGAGCGATATGATATTTCGGTAAGAGTTCTCTGCTTTTAACGGTTTAGTGTTGGCCCGTAAAGGAAAGACTGATAGCATTAGAAAGAAGGGAGGGAAGTTCTTAAGGAAAAAAAAGCATGACAGTCATATACAAAAGAAGCTTCTGTGTCCATCTTGCCTTTTGAAGGCTGGCATCCTTTTATGGTCAAAAGCTATACAGTATTCACTTAATTTATGAGTGGCAAGTATTGGTTTCCTTCAGATCTCATTATATTTCATATAATGTGATGAGTTCCTGTATTACAAAGCTTATTTCGACTTATTTCCTTTTCCTGAGTTGGTAGATGAATGGCTTTTAATATCCACATGAACAGACCTGGCATGCAAACCACCAAATAGGTGTCATGGCATCGGTCAACAGGGCCCGATGTGCCCAGTCTTCATGGGCTTGTGCAGGATTTCACCCATCCATTTCAGAGTTGTCCCTTTGTCTGAGCAGGGAGATACACATCCATAACCTCTTCTAAATGTGGCAGGTGCTTGCTCTTCTCCCCCCAGGAGAAATTAACAGCTCTGCTGGACTGCACCTCTCGGCTTATCCATCATGTCTCCTTGAGGGCTGCCTTGCATTGGCTATGAATTAAATCACTCCGCCTTTCCATGTGGGATGCACCGTGCTCCTGGGAGTCTGGTTGGGGGGGTTTCATAAAACCACAGGTGCACATGGCCTCTTCCTTTCCAGAGGAGATGACTCCTGGTGGGCCGTGTGGTGACCACGCTGTGTCACCTTGCTCAGCATGGTGGGGCTCATGCTGATGTCTGCAGCCCAGCTTATTTGGCCACATCAGTGTGTGAGCAGCTCCTTGGAGAGGCACCTGTCAGGACGAAAGAATGAATGTGCCCCTCCAGCTTATTTCCACCTTGGGCCGCATTATAATAAAACAAGTACTGTCAGTTGGACCAAAGTTGAGCCGAGCTGCGAGCTCTGCTTCTCTGGGAATAGGTCCAAGACCACCAACCACCATGTATGCAGAGCATTTTACCTTCATGTCATCAGGACAAGCTGGAGTCCCCTTGGTCATGGCTGGATGTGGACCAGGGTGCTTCAGATGAAAAGGCATGGGTTTTAAAATTTACTTGACAAAGTGCCTTGTTCTTCTCCCCCTTCCTAATTAATGGTCCTGTCTAGACCCTTCTAGCAATCAGCTCCACCACCTCCTTGGCTGGGCCAAAGCCTGCACCTGTCCTCACTCCCCATAGCAGGCTGTTTTTAATTCACAGCCCCAAAGTCTCCCTTCCCTCGGTCCAGGGCTAGGTTGCTGCATTTTCCAGGCAATAAATAAAAACAAATAAGATTGACAAATGAGTTTAGCATATGACTGTCATGCATCATTTATTTAAAAAAAAAAAAAAAGCTAACTGGAAGGTCCATCTACTGCTTGTTTGTCTTGCCCATCTGGGAAATGGATTTTAAATTACCACATCGCTTTAGGAGCAGTTAGTAATCCCAACATAGCAAAGTCATATGTTTTTCATGGGATGGGAACAGCAGATAATAAGAGTTTCTGCAATTAGCTTGATACCAAGTGTGATGGCAAATACACTTTAAAGTATTGTTGTCATGAATGGAATCGTGTAGCCATAGATGAAAACGTGCAGCTGTACCTGTCTAGAAGACACTGAAGCACTGCCATCATCTTGCTTGCATTTGCAGCTTGATTCACATTCTCGCTGTAAAGATGGAATAACTTACCAGAGCCTGTTATGCAGAGGATGAGATTTTTTGCTCTTGGTTTAGTACGGTATTTTTCTAGCCTCTTTTTGATTTGCAAACTCCTATTTTTTTTTTCCAATTTACTGACAATAGCTTTCTAGCTTAGGCTCTCTGAACATGGCGGTTTCATGGATCAGAAGCCAAAAACTGTTATAGTGCGAGGCAGGACAGTGCTGTGTTTTCATTTTGCTTGAGGAATCATTAGCAGAATAATCCCACCTGATGTTTGTGTTTCCAAAGATAGTAGACTTTTAGCTGTGAAAGAGGATGCTGTTTTGCTAAGTGCTGTACGAATACAGAACAAAAAGTCAGTCTCAGCAACAAAAAGTTTAGGCTTCAAGTACAGACAGATGTCTGCAGACTGGGGTGGAGGAATGGGTAAAACAAAACAATAGGGTCATGCTGGTGGTTCAGATGCTGTCACAGGTGCTTGTGGGTATCCTGGTTGCTTACGGGGAGACTCTTCCAGAAACAAAGGGTTAATCTGAGTGAAAAAATCTGGTTGAAAATTTAAGAGCAGTCAGTGAGGGAGGCATCGTCTGGCAGGGCGCCAGAGGGAGGGAGTGGTGCTCAGGAGGGCATGAGAGGTGTCCCTCAGGGACCAAGGCAGCTCTGTACTGGTATAAAGAGGTATAAAGAACAGAGAACAAGAACGAGATGCAATGAGAGGCAGTGTGTGAAGTGTTGATTAGAGGGGTACAAAAACTGCACCATGCCAGGGTTAACTATGGGAAGCTTAAATTATGGAGAGTGATAGAGCTCCAAATATTGATTTTGGGCAGTATTTAACTCACTCTCCTCTCCCTGCTGTCTGTACCTTCCCTTTTGTGCACCAAGGGTACCTACAATTCACCTTCTCTACCCTTACCCATCTGAAAGCTATAGGTCTGGTATGAACTCAGTGTCGAAGCTCTATCTTCACTCAGCGGCGAAACAGAGGTAGGCAGTGGACAGCCATCTACAGGAGCAGGCTCTAACATGGGGCGGGTGGATTATTTTCTCAGCGTCTCTTGTCTGTATGACTAATCTTGTCATGACACCTAACTGTCAGACAGTTAAAATTAGCTGAAAGGAATCCTGTGCCAGGTCTCCTCTTTGACTAAATCCTAAGTACCTATGCATTTTCTAAGCATTAAAAATAAGATCTTTAAAAATGTTGTAAACTTTGAGTTCCCAGAGCTACTCAAAACTACTGTTTCTAGAGATAATGTATTTTCTGACCCTTGTACAGAACAGAAGGAAAGTTAGACTCTGTTTCCCATTGCCAATGTTACTCTCCTAAGAACTGGAAACCATTTCTGTGTTGGGAGCTTAGAGAGGGAGGGCTGGACTCTACAGTTCTTGCTATGGCTTGAGGAAATTTTCTAAATATCAAGGTTGCAATATTATTTTTTGAGAAAAAAAAGATGTAGCACTGATAAAGAACACTTTGTTAGTATAAAAATATATTTTTATCTAGAGATGACCAAATGTAAAAATCTATGATCAAAAATGTTTTCTACCCCCAAATGGAAGCAGTAAAAAAAAATAATAAAAAAACCTTTTCCACAGGTTTTCCCACCAGCTGTAGTTCTGATGAGCTTTAAACTACAGCATTTATTTGAGTGTCTCCACAGGTACTAATTTAAATGTCAACAAAGCTGATATGAGCATTTAACTGCTGATCACTTCAGCAGTTATCGTGTTTGTCCCAAAATCCCAAACACTTTTACCAGTTTCCCTAGAAGCAAAAGCCACAGATGTCCCCAATACAGCTGTCAAGAACCTCCTGCTACCTCTCTCCAGAATCACAGAATCACAGAATCACAGAATAGTCAGGGTTGGAAGGGACCTCTGGAGATCATCTAGTCCAACCCCCCTGCCAGAGCAGGGTCACCTACAACAGGTTGCACAGGACAGCATCCAGGCGGGTTTTGAATGTCTCCAGGGTGGGAGACTCCAGCTATTTGGTAATGCTAACATATGCTTTCAGCAAAAGGGACAATGATACAAAGGGTGATAAGGTGATTGAAATGTGAGTGGCTTTCAGTGTAGAAGTAGCTTGATGTGGAGAAGTTACTGGTACTAGATGTCTCCTTCATCCAACAGGAAAAAAAAAAATCCAAATAAAAACAAATGGGGATAAGCAAGATGTATTTAAATATGGAACAAGCCACCTCCTTTCTTGGTGACTTCAAATGGAGATGACTTTGAAGGAAATATTATTTGACATCATGTGCAAGTGGTGCTTTAGGAAAGTGTTCATGACTGTTTAAAAGGGCTAAGTGGCCAAAATACAGTAGCTTACAATGCACAGGAGTATTATGATGATCTACTGTTTCTTTCTGACATGAAGAATTTTAAATTGTTGCATCAGGTTACCTTCTCTCAACCTCTCATTACTTTATAGCACTTCATTATCATCTTCACAGTAATTTTCTTTCTAAAATAGTCAATAAACCCTCAATCCCATAATAAATCGTCCTCATTCTCCTCCAGGGATCTTTTCCTGCAATTGTTTTACGTTCTTGCAATGTTGTTACTGCTGATCTCTGAAGTCTTTTCAGTTCTGCTTTGAGTGTTTTCTGGTTTTGCTTTGATTTTTCAGGAAAGGTGACCTGTGCCACATGGTGACACAAGGACATTTGAAAACATTACTGAAGTGCTGCACCTCAGCTGCTGCCACTGACTTCTATAGGACTTTCTGCTTATGGGATCATTGGTAAATCAGCTTCTGTACACTCAAAGCACTTATGTTTCAGAGATGTATTTTGGGAAATAATTTTATGAAAATTTTAACATTCAGGAACTTTGGGAAATTTTAACATTTATTTCAAGCTGTTGTGAAGTTCATCTCACATTTCCTTGACAGTTTGTGTCCTTGATTTGTTAGTGCGCAGCAGATACTAGAAACTGTTCAGTTCTGCTTTACTCTACATTTCATGGAATTACTTTGATTTAAATTCTGCAATTTGGCAGGTAGAGGTGGAATATTCTGGAAAGAGTCTGCAAATCCTATCAGTCTATTTTTTTAAAAAAGGCAGAAATGTGAATTCTTAAAAAATAAAATTAGATTTGAACTCTTGGATGAAAACTAATTTCCTGTGTTGTTTCTAAAATTACTCTGATAACACAGCTGAGGAGCTCATTAAATACACGTTTGGTCATGCACAAATGAACTGCTTTGTTCAGATGTGGAAGACTACAGTGGTGAAGTTGACCCTTATTAAAGGTAAGATGCAACTTAAGTAATTCCATCTTTTGTTAAAATGTTTATGTGCAAAACAAGATTTCTTCAGGTGAATGTCTTCCTGTTTCCTTATTCAGACAGGCTGTGTCACCAATGGTGATAACGACCGTCAATACATAAATGATATGACCAGATTTACAGCACCATGATGGGGATTGCCTGTTTATATCCACTTATTTTCAATAGGTAGTTATCACAGTGCACCCAGGGTGAAAACCTATTGCTGTAAATGCTGAAAGGTATTCAATGGTGCAATGTGTACCCTGATGATAATATTATGGTCTTGGTGTCATTCAAGCATTCAGATGAGTACTAAAGCACTGAGGTATTTTTAGTTTGAATTGTTAAGATAGACCCTGTACAATACAAGACGAGTGCTAAGCGATTGCACTCTGTCATGGGTGACTTTTAGTTTTCAGCATTACACTTTAGAGGGAAAATGTCTTAATTTGATTTCTTCTGCTTTTTGAAGATGTACTTAGTCTGTGCATTGCGCAATATGGTATGTAATTGCAATTATATAACCATACGTTTCTACAAAAGCTTTTAATAAATGAATCTCAAAATGTTTGAAAGTTGGTATTTGAATAAACATGAAGAACTCTGGATTCTGCTTCAAAGCTTCTGAACCTTTTGAAATATATATTTTGCGCTGCAAATCTCATGAAAACAGGCTCTGTGATGGAAATTATTATTGTAAGATTCTACTTGTTGTCAGGCTGGAGACACTATGAGAATTGTATTTTGGCAGTTCCACGCCTGACTGTGCCAGAACTAAAAATCCAGAGGTGCGGAGAAATGAAAATTAATCTGATAAATTCATAGGTTTTGATACATTTTGAGGTCTCACTGGATGTCATGGTAGCAGACGGAAGGCCTCCTGCTTTACAGTCATCCTGATGAATTTCTAATGGAGAATATTTATAACTTGCAGACTGTTCCTCCCGTAAACATTGATCTCCACACAGGTTAGAAGGGAGCTCCAAGATAAAAAGCACTAGCTTTCAAGTAATTAAAGTTTCAATAACTTAATCCAGTAGTTCTCCAAACTTAATACAATATTGCCAGTTAATACTCTGCTGTATTGGGAAAGGCAGTATCACCCTCTTCTGAACTTAACTCAATAGAAGAGTTAAATATTATTTGAAATGGAAGAGTTAACTTTCTTTGAGAACACATTCATGAGGACTTTCTTTTATTGTCCATTGTTCTAAAGAAGTGTTGCTACAGTATCCGTAACTGCCCCAGTAGTGAGATAAAGACATTGCGCAAATGATTTTGAGGTGTTTTTTTTCTAAAGCTTTGGGTGGTCATTGGATTCATTCATGTGATGCATTCCAAAATTCCTGGCAAATTTGTTCCGGAACTATGCCATTCATTACTTTGTATGTATCTATATATCTTAATGGCTCCATTAAAAATTATTGTCATCAAGGAAAGAAACAATATCTATGCTTACAACTGTACTGAATTATTAAATGTTTGATTAATAGTTGATTTTAAAAAAAGTTTGCAAGTCTATTGAGTGAATATTCATGAATAACATAACATACCCTCAGAAATAAAGATTAATTTATAAGAAATAGAAAACAGGAATATACATACCATAGCAACTACACAGGTAAACATTTCTGATTTGTTGACTACTCTGGAGACCTTTGATAATAGCAGTGGAGAATTACAGTGTGAGTTTTGTCAAGGACTAAAAGACTGTGTCCGGAAATCTTTTTGTGTTAATGATGTATTTTTTCTCCTATTTTGCTAAATATTTTTTTCCTAAAAAGAAAAAAACCAAACCATCCTATGCTTCTTAAAATGTTAATTTCCTCTAGAAGATTATTTCCTCTGCTTCAGGAAGTTGGCATGCAGCAAGCCACTTCTAAATCAAGCTGCAAGCCGGTACTGTAAAAAAACCAAAGAGTTTATTGGTACCAGACATTTGTAAATAAGTAATTGACACTCCTGCTATAACAATAAGCAATTCCAAAAAAAACAGGGAGCTGCCAGAGTAAACAAGTTTTCAATGAGCTCCATCCAATGCTGTATATCCATCAGGGTCAGGCCCATCAGTGGTGGTCAAAATAATAACTCTGGGACCAGCTGGAGTTCTGCAACGCAGCAGCCGTCTCTGCTTTTGTCTCTTCCTGCCTTCTCCGCAGTCTTCCAGTGGGATCCCTAGGCATGGGCAGGATGCGAGCAAGAGCAATGTTGCCTGGAAAATGTGTCTGAGGGATGGTGACAAATCCAAAGCCTCAGGGATTACTCAGATTTGGAGACGCAGAGGACCAAGGTGAGAGGCATGCTGCTGCCGTGGTGATATAGGCTCAACACTTCAGCTTTGGAGGGACCCAAATCACTCAGTCAGGCCTCCCCACTTTGGGTCAGTGCTGTGGGGACATGGCTCAGGAACACACACAGCACGTTTGCCCTTCCTCCATTCTTGGTAATTGGGTGGCGTAGGATGAGCAGTCACAAGTTTTTGCAATAGCATCTAATGAAATTTTGCCACATTTTAGCACCTGACAACAGTCATATAAAGTTGAAGGTAAAAAAATCAGGTAGTAATGGATATAGGGTCTGTGTTGAACTGTAAGCACTCATTAGTAGCGGTGGGTATGTTAAAAACTGTATCGAATAATAAGGCACTTGAGCAGAAAGTTTTTGTTCATCTTAGTAAACATTGTGGTTTGAATGAGGGAGTGCAGACCTCTAGACTAACATTGTTCCATCATTCCTGTCTAATGCAGCACCAGAAAGATGCCATACATGACGCTGGTGAGCTAGGTAAGAAAAGCACACCTTTATTATTAGTGTGATTTAAAAACAAACTTGTGATGGCTATGTGTGGAGTGAAACAGTGTCTAGTGCAAAAAAAAACCTGCGTTCTCTTTGTCAAGGACTTAGGGGTGAGGGTGTTTTGGGGTTGTAGGTTTTTGTCCATCGTCTGTCATCATTCCTCCGCCATAGACAGTTATTTTCAGAACACTCGACTGACAAGCCAAAGCATTAGGTTTCTTTATTTTTGTGTAAATGTGGTCGTATTGTCTACATAAATCTCTTAGCAATGAAGTTTTTTTGGAAGTTAGATGATAGATCTCAAGACTCCTGAAAGCCTTGGCTCAGAGTATCTGCTATATGAGTTTCTGCTGGCTATCTTTTGGTAAATGGTTTTCCTAGAAGGAAAGGAAACTGGAAGGGATGAAAAATACAAATTTATTTGAGAGCATTTACCTTGCTTATTGGCAGTGATCATACAGGGCTCTGAAGGGAAAGCAGAGAGGGCTGGTGGGTTGGTGACAAGGAACAGTTTAGGAATGTCTCTTCTCAGCCTCTGCCCAAGACAGTTCATGGTGCTTGGTGGGATTTTTTTGCTGTTGTTGAGACAACGAGCAGGAAAGTCAGAATACACAGGAAAAGGCTTGAATTCCAGTGAATTGTGTTCACCGGAACACAAGGTGTCAGGTGCTGGATGTCTGCTGTTCAAAGTGTTGTTATACAAGTAAGTGCATAAATCTATTTTAATTGTTTTCATTAAAAAAAAAAAATGTCCAAAATCATAAATACTATAGGTTGCAAACAACATAAGACAAAGCAAATAGTACAGTAATATAGATACATACCCACATTTATACTGTAAATCAAATATATGCTGTTATGGAGTAGAAATCCATTATTTTTAGGAAAGTTAATTAGTATTTCCAGAACGATGTTGCATTGCTGAGGCTATTCTAGGCTAATAGGAAGAGTATTTGAATTGTTCAGCAATAATCTCTTCAGTACTTGTTTCATGACAGCAGATTTCTGTAATGTTACTGAGCCAAAGTCAGTCTTAATTTCCTTGATGAGTGACACAGTGAGTGAGAGCAATTATCTCCAAATATAGCTGTTCTTTTATTCTCAAACTTATGTATATTTCCCCAAAATATTAACTGAATGGCTTCTAAACAATCAAACTTCAGTCTTGTGAAACTGCTTGCATGCTATTCAGTTCAGCTGTGTTGCTCAGTATTTGTGATGTGCAACAAGCTGCCTGTGCCTATTGTTTTTGTTCCCAGATTAAATCTCTGAAGGCTTTGGCAGTCTCAGCCTCCGTTGAAGTCACTGGGCTCTGAAGATGCTCACAACTTCATTATGTTGTTGTTAAAGGTGTTAGAATTTTCAAAGGCCTACCCATCAAATATTGCAAATAACAGTAGCAAAACCTTTTCTTTTTTGTACAAACACTAGTGCGGCTTGGAGACCATTCCATCCTCCAAATATACATCTGTTTGAGCAAAGGGTTACCAGAAACAAGTAATAAGGATATTGAGACCATTGCTCAATAACCACAGCCATTATTTTGCAATATTTATTGAGCTCTGTGGGGGGTTCCTGGGATCAGAACTTGGCTGGTTTTAGTAGCAATATTTTTGGATTCTTTCATATTATTAGAGCTGAATGCTGTTATCTGCCATTTCAGAATTGCTAGTTAGAGATCTTGCAGGAGCACATTTGTATGCTGTAACCTACAGCAAAATGCTGTGTAATTTGAATACCAGCTTTACCCACCGTGAGTCTCTCTGGTATGTATCACTATCCAGGGAATGTGTCTGGGCACCTTTCCTATTTAACCTGGTTGATTGAAAATTATGCATCCAGGAACATTATTTTCAAAACTTATTCTTGAATATTTAGGTGTAAAAGGTCCCAAGAGAAGCATAAAGATAGTTGCCACTTAAACCAGGTTTGCAGAAGTGATGCATGGGGATTTTAAGATGACCTACATGTGTTTTATCAAAACTCAGCCTACATAGTGCTTTGAGACAGAAGTACCATCAGATGCTTTTTCTTGTACAGCTAAAACATATGGTTTTGTTTTTTTTTTCAATAGATTTGCATCTCTTTCCAGAAAGAACTATTTTTCTTAAGCAGCAGGTAAGGAAAAAAATATGGGTGGAATATTTGGGGAGGAATGGGAAAGAACATTTAATATATTTAATCTTATTATACATTTTTCTACATTAAGTCAACAGGCTGCAAATATATTCTGCTACAAAGCTTTGTGTAAGAAATATCTCTATAAGAAAATACATCTCATTAAACATTTCCTGTAAATAAATTATCCCAGATAACTATGTTCTGCAAGAGGAAAAGGGGGGTGGGCCAATGATAAGAAGAGCTCAAAATTGCTCAGACCCCATTTCTGCAACCCCCTACTCACGCTGGGCATCACTTTTTTTTATCTGTAGTCACAATGAGAGCAATAGAGTTCCTCTGCTGAGTATGTGCTGCATCTGTAAATAACACTTGCAAAATTGGTTTCTGTAATTTTTTAATATCTTGAACTTATGCTATTTCTGAGCTACATTCCTGTTTCAGTTACACTGGAAAAACTCTGAAATAAGCAGAGTTGCAATGACAGGACTGCAAGATAAAACTCTAACTGAGACTACTAAAAAACAGAAGACTCCGTCTCTGAGCCGTCCCTCTAAGTCAATGTAACAGGGAGAGAGGTGTCTGAAATTCTCTTCTTATTTAGGCTCTTATGAAAGATAAAGGCAACATAGCTGAGGTCTGTGTTCTAATTAGAAAGTCTGAGTCAGGTGGTGTAGCTAAGCTATAGCTTTAAAACAGCCACTGGTAGAGACACGTTAGTGGGAAAAGGTGTCTTAGGTATGGGTGACATGGTCTTCAAAGTTAAACTACATACTGGTCTACCCGCGTTGTTCAGAACTGATTAAACAGAGAAGTCCCTTGTATTAAAAAACATGAAAATAGGTAATTATAAATGGTAATTACAGCTTAGCAGTAGGTCAATTATAGAATCAGACTTCTTTAAAGAAATATCAGTCTCTTTACCAATGTTTATACAAAGGAATACTTGCAAATAAAATGAAAATAAGATTGAAAAGACAAGTCAAGGGAGAGAGAGACTGTCCTTTTTTTAACCAGCACACAAACAATGTAGAGCTGTCAGCTGTTTCCACAGTCCATGTACTTCCATCATTCCTGGCAGAACAGTTCTGAGAGGACATCAAGTTCAGGCTGAATACATGCTGGAGGCTGGTATGCTGTGACATCACATGATGTTTAATAAGTCATTTGCAGTCGTACCATCTTTTTACATCCTTTTCTGCAGGAGAGGAGTTGCTCACAAGAGCCAACTCCTTTTTCTTTGCCGCCTCTAAGAAACAAATCCGTTATAGTTCTGCAGAGCGCCATCAGCAGTAGCCTGTTGCTACAAATAAAATGTAAACATTTGAGTTTGTAGCAGTATGCTCTAAATGCCTCAACAATTGTCTACATCACCTGTTATAACAGCAACAGTGGCACAAGTTCCTCGCTCTTCGTGTTAGGCATTTCAACACTGCTGTTTCTTTTGGACATGTCTATAATGCAAGTATGCTTAGGCAAAGAAAGTATATTTAGGACTAATGAGCAACTGCCTGTATATAATTCTGGATTCAGCATGCACATATTTGCTTCATCTGTTCAACCCAATGTATACTAGCAGTAAACTGAGGCAAATACAAGCGATTAAGTGCCATACTATGACATTGAACTACATAAAGCATTTCAATTTACCTACATATCGGAAACAAAACCCTGTTTAAATGCCTCCTCTTAGAGAAACTGCTGCTCTCTTGAAACTGTGAGATGGCAAGTTTTCACCTCTTTCATGAGGGCCTGCAAAACATAGCACTCTTGTCCTGCAGGAGTGCTTTCTTTGCTGAAATGTCAGCCCTGCATGATAAGGGCATGCGGACATTCACAGTAACTTTATTTCCATTCCTCACACCTGCAATGTGACCAATAATGTGCTGACAGATGAGTCTTCCCAGCATGCACTGCTTCCTATAGGAGTAAAATGTATACAATTTATTTAGCAGTCATTACCACGCTGAAAACCCACTGTAGCCCTAACACTGAACCCCTGAAACATCACGGGACAACACAGCAAGGTAAGTGACATTAATTTCCACTGTACTTGTTTGCATAGTAGCATTTCCCACAAACTGTAGAAGTTATTTACAGAAGAGCTGCACAGTAGGAGAACTCCAGCTGCATTTGTGTTTACCACCAGCTCAAAAAGAAATGCATTTGTTGTGACTTCTACTCCTACCCTAACTGTTACTTTAGCCATTCCACTTTCATTTGCAGTCCTTATTTCCCACCATGCCGTAATACATTAAATACGTAAAGCCACAGTCACTTAATACTAATCTTCCCAATCCTCATTCAGATTTTCTGGCACACGTGAAGTCTTGATTTAGAAGAGGAGGTCGCATCTTTCCATACTTTGCAAGACAGGCCCTTGGCACAGTCACATCGTTGGAAAATCTCCAGTCCATGGGACCCTTTCTTGCGCTGTTTGGTGCATACCTCCCCCTGACGCAACACAGGCTTGCAAATTTTGGTCCAGAAATGGCGAGCACAGCAGTGTCCCTCAATACAGTCTGACGACCGTAGGCAGGGATCGCCTTCATGTCCTAAAAAGAGCAACCAAACTATTTTACCTCATGCGAAAATGTGAAAGTACAGATTCAGTACAGACTGACAAAAGAAGCTCAGAAAAAGGAGAGATGGTATTTCCATCTGTGGATATTTGAAGGATGTAAACACAAGGGAAGATATGAATTAGGAAGGTTCAAGTGAGTAATTAATGACACCTGCCATAAGACTTAGTACAGAGAAATTCAGCTACAGGATTGTAAGCAGAATTACAAGGGCTTAATTACATGACTGTTACAAAAGGAGGATGTGTGCAATCTTGCAGAACTGAAAAATGGATTGTCAGTCCACCTCTGATACAGAGAAGAAAGCAGATGCTATTTCAACCGCAGGAATCGTTGTTTGATGTTACACCAATTTTTGAGTCATGCTGGGAATTCTCACCATTAGACGTTCACTCCCTGTGAAATTACTGCCTATTTCTGGTTTGCATTGCTGTACCTTAACAGCAATAACATGATTCATAACATGAAGGAACAAAGAGGCGTAGTGCAAATCTTACCTTTTATGTGTGACAGCTTGGAGCGTGGCCTCCCTAGGTTTTGCCATCCCAAATCCTTGCTAGCATAATGATTGTTCTTTTTGTTGCGTGGCCCTTCTAGGGCAGGGATGTGAGGTGTAAGGATGCTTTCTGTTACTGGTATGCAAATGCCTGTGAGGAAAAGACAATCAAAGATTTGAACAAGAGGAAAAGCAGCCAAGAGACATATACACACCAGGATCAGGACCATGACCGTGAAAGTGCTGGGGCTTGGCCTCAGTGACACTCAGCTCTAATGACACCTGATCCCCAGCACCCAACTTCACCGCAGTTCTGCTTCACTCACAGTCAGACAGTCTCGCTGTCACTCTGGCTTTATGGTCTGAGCACCTGGAGACTGCCACATAGACATCTCTCTCCAGTCTCAAGAGGAGAGTATGGGAATGCAAACACTATGGTTACAACCCTCCCAAGGGAGCGAAGATCAAGGATTCATTAAGTCTTTTGGTTCCTTAAAAATACAGGTTCTGTGCAGTCTTCCAGTGAATGAAACCACATTGAATGTAGTGCTGTGATTCCAGTCAGCAGCAGCAGCATTTTTGGGTTTCCCCACCCCAAAACTGGAAAAAGTCTGGTAGTACACAAACCTTAAACAGAGAAATACTATTAAGGAAAAAGAAGCGGAGTGGAACGAAGCAGAAAATGAAGTTTTCTTGGTTTAGAAAAAGAAGCATAGTCACTGCTGCAGGGAACATGCAGAGAAACAGATGCTATCAAAATGCTGATTTTATGGAGGAAAACCAAGAAATGACTGACGTACCATTGTTGCAGCGGTTCCCAGGGCAGCACATGCCGTCTCTGTGGCAACGCTTCTTCTTCCTCCGACACATCATGCACGCAGACGTTGCTTGATGAGGACTATGACAGTATCGCCCAACTTCGCATTCCTTATCATTGGTGCAAGGGTAGGCCTGATGGGCAAAATAAAGGTTTACAGTGAAGCACTCCTTTGTACAAGCTGTGTATGCAGCCTAATAAATAAATAGCTCCCAAAAAACAACAACAAAACACCACCACCAAAACCCTCAAACAAAGAAACTAAAAGCTGACATATCATTCCCCGAGGCCAGGAGATGCAGGTAGAGATGCTTCACTGCAGCCATATAGCAATCTTTAAGCTCATGCTGCTGGTGAAGATGTATCTGCTTAAAGAATCAGGGAGATACAACCAGCTCCCTGGTGGTTTCATCTTTTCTTGCCTCGAACATACGTTGGCACAAAAGAACTCATATTTTTGTGGGTTCAGGCCTCTGATTCATAGAAGAGAGCTTAAAAATCCACAGTGAAGAATAAATGGAGCCATAAGACTCCCCTCAGTTCGTAAAAATCCTGAAACACACCCTGCAATAGGTAACATTTTAATTTAAACTCCAAGGAGGCATTTGCCTTTGATAGTTGTCAAACACACTGATGGATAAGTTCACTGTTCTCACAGTGAACACCTACACCACATTGGTACAAGCTCCTTTGCAATTGCACCACCCCCCATTGGCCCTCACCAGTTGGACTCCTTGGAAGTGAACAAACATCACTGGTCAGCTTTTTTCTTTGATCACCTTTATTTCACTTATGGGCTTAGTATATGCCTTAGATTTGCCACCTGCTAAACACCACCCTAGGGTGTGCAGCATGAAATATATTATAGAACACAAACTGTCTTGCACATATAATTCCCTGCAAGCAGCGACGCTCGTATACTATTCTCATATATACATCAAACCCAGCATTATCTTACAGGAAAACTGACTTTTTAAAAAAGGGTGTGAAAGCACTGTATTATCCCATAAAGACAGAGAAAGAAAAATTTATTCCTACAAAAGGAAAAGACGATGCTTTAAGGAGACATAACAACGCACACTGCCACATTCCAGGATCCTTTCTGCTGACTCCCACACAGCTACAACTATGTTCTCTGTCTGCATCTAATTTTACTGCCTATTAAATTAATCATAGATTTTTTTCGTTCTTCAAAATTATACTTGAGGAATTTGTTTAGATAAAAAGATGAGACTAAATTTTGGGCGCTTCCTGGAAAATTATGTTTATGCTTCCCTCAACTAATTTTCTCCAGCATTTTAAATAAATCAAAGTAGTGTTTTTACTGCTTTCAAAATGACTCTTGCAATTAATTAACCACCACAAACAAAAAGCTCAACTGACTAATTTTCAATGCAGGCTGATTACTTTTCTAATAATATTTTAAATCAAGGCTTGATTATATTGTTCTCAGAAAAGAAAAACTTGGAGGCTGTTGAGAATTTGCAAATTGTTAAGATGGACAACTTCTTGTTTCTCTGTCTTTGTGCCATTCTGTTGAGAATCGCAGAAGAAACAAGAGGTCTGATAATAAAGCAAGTTTCTCTAGTGCCGTTAGTGGGAGGGGGAACCATGCCATCTCCCATGTGATTTCATTAGTTGTTTTCTTTGTCAAAATTTACTTCACAGTACTAAAAGTACTGGCTGGATATTTCCCAAGTGGTGCTGCCCCATTACTTCTGCTCTCTGAATATGTGTCTTTGAAGAATGATTCCAGAGCGCAGCTGTTTGGAGTAACCTGACGTATGTGTGAGTCTTTCTCCCTTAAGAATAAACATTTCCTCTTGAGTTCATCCTCGAGAGGATGAACATCAAAGAAGGCCAAATCTTTTAGCTAGGAGTAGCAAGCACTTACCTGTTTGGTACTCTTAAGGCACAAACGGGTTCTACCTATTCTAGCAAAGAGGAACTAAAATGCTCTGCCCTCAATCTCATCACTCCTTTCCCTCATTTTTGCAGCAAGAAATCATTAACATTGACTTACAGTTTATGACATAGTTACCTTTAAAGTAAGGCTTCCCTGACTTAAATGAGACCTAACTAAACTGAGGATCTTACAATGCAGAAAAGTGGGTTTATATAAACCTGTGCAGGGTTATACCGAGTCGGGAAAATACTAACAATGCTAGCTGGGGGAAATGCAAATAAAAACCAGACGAACTAGCTAAAACCTGGAGATGAAGGCATTTTAGACCCTTGTCTGTCATCAAGACCTTCATAACCGCATCTTTTTTCCAATATGGGCATGTGGTATACACCTGCAACTTGTCAGCAAGAAGCCTACTTGCAGTTTTCTGTTGGTTCCTCAAATAGCTTTTTAAAAAAAAGAGTTCCCTGATCCTGAATGGTGCTAATGAATGCTCTCACATACCATATCTAGTGTCTGGTTTACTTTTGGCTTTTAGGCTGAGTGACATGTCAAAGATATTTTAAGATATGCATCTAATTGCCAACTCTCAGCTCTGTCTTTAAGAATGATAAAAGTAACCAAAGACAATTTCAACATTAAAAATTGCCAATGAAAGTGACATTACTCAGCCTTTAGTCCCACTCTAGAGCCCCATCCTAAATAAAGTTGACGCTTTTGAAATTAAAAAATAAGCCAAAACATTCACCTACCTAAGGCAAATGACAGCAGCACATCAAAAAATAATTTTGTGTTGCATGTAGCTCAGACAACAACTGGCAAGTCCATTCAAAACCCCAAAAGACCAGCTGCCAGCCAGCTATATGAAAAACGCTCTTGCAAATGCCTGATGCCATCAGTTGCCTTGATCTTTCTTCCAAAACCACCATCCATTTGATATCCTAGCTATCAATCACGGAGCCCTGGAAACAAAAATGCCTTCATAGCCTTGTGTCTGTCTCCTAGTCACTAGACATTCATTGGAATAACTCCTGCTCTCAGCAAAGTAATTTCTATCGCTGTGCAGCATTCAGTATTAAAACAAAAAAATAAAACAAAATAATACAGTGTGTACATAGCCTTGGCTAACAGGAGGGAAAATGTGTTCATAACTGTCCCAATGTTGGCAGTAGCTGAGACAATCTATGCATAAATATGGATATACATTTTAAAATACAAGATAATAGAATACAAGATAAAGAAAACATACTTGTAAAAATGTACATACTAACAAGTGTGTGAGTCGAAGTTTTCAAAATCTCCTACAATGCAGTGCCTGAAACACAGTCTTTATGTTCAGAGAACTGCAGAGAACATTTCCTATATACAACGCAAAGACACAAATCAGTCCCAGATGGAGAGGGAAAATGAAAGCTGTAAACCAGCTCTACTTCCCCAGCAATGATAACTAATTCTACAAGGCAGATCATCCCTTCACATTCTTCAGCTATACATATCATTTTCTGGTCGTAAATCTCTATCCACTAAACACAGCTTTGATATTATGGGAAACCAGATGAAACCGAGATAAAATATGTAGCACCCCCTGAAGCTGCATTTAAACAATCTTATTTAATTTTTTTAGCCCAGATTACAGGCGATCAAGTCATCTGTAGCATGACATAAACTAGATTTGTCTGTGATAATGAGTCGCATTTTCAGAATGTGTTGTCTGATTAAAAGCATTGCTCGCTGAGATGTTTTCTCCTCAGTCATTCCAGTTACTTTTGTATCCTTGTATAATGCATGTCCAAAAGTGTACAGCAAAGATGTACTGAATTTTTTGCAATGTTGGAGGATTCAGGCTAGATATTTAAATGGCTGCAGCTCATGCTGTGCCAGGACGTCCCCTGCATCAGTCCACCAAGACTAACCTTTGCCAGCCAGGTCATAGCAACACGTGAACGTTAAACTTTTCTTTTTGAGAGAGAGAATATGAATGTCCATTCCTGCCATTCCTGAATTTATATTCAAAATGCCAAGAGCACTTGATAGAAATACTCAATGAAAACGACGCAGATAACAAAGGAGAAAAGTTGGGGGGGTTTCTAGTCAAGCAAGTCCTTCCAGGAGTACTACTGAGGCTCTTCCTTTTGCATTAACTTCACAGTGAGGCTGAGGAAGAGACTATCTAACCTTTGTGACTAAGTGGCTAATGCCATTCCCTCGATTTGAGGAGCATGCAGGAGTGAGGTTTATTTCTACCTCTGTCTTCCCCTTTTGGCAGAGGAGACCTAACAGCACCTTTTCTTGGTGCAATGAGGTTTTCTTGATATTTTTGCTGGAGTCATTTACTGTCCCGTACATTTCATATGGTCATCCTGAACCACAGAGTTTCATCGCAAGCTGGAGCAACACTAAGTGGTGGGACTGTTGTGTTATAGAATCAGTCAGTCCGAGTCTCTCTGTCTGGCACTATAAAAAGTAATGGAGAAGCACTCCAGGGAGAGAATAATAAACAGAGATGCTGTAATGTGCTGAAGGGTGAGTGAGTAGACTGATCGCAGACACACTTTATTGAGCTTTGGGAGATAAGGGCTTGAATTTCAGCATGGCCTCCAGCAAATATTTGAAGACAATGTTCCCAGCCAGTGTCTTAGTCACCAGGCTCTCGTTTGCTCATATTATGATGTCGCTTTGTTTTTATGCTGAAGCTACTCCACGCTGTACTAGCTAACTACGTCAGAGAAAGGCAGGAAGAGCCACTGGCATATTTTACGTAGGCTGTGTCATCACTTATCCAGCACAAGCAGTCCTAGACACTGCTGGCTTCAGACCCACCTTCAACACTGAGAGGAGCTGTGCCTAAGTAAGTGATTTGGTGGAACTGATATNAAGTGCAGAGTCAGTCCTGGCAGGAGATCATGGCTACTACCACTCCCAGCAGAAGAAACAGCATGGAGGTTATTCATTACCCTTTTACTGTGGATGCTGAGGAGCACTCAAGATGAGAACTAAAGTCTAATGTACCACATAAATGACAATATCACTGTGGTTACTGTACTGGACACACAGCCAGCTTCTGTCTCATATAATCATCCTGTGATGGTACCGGGGACTGAGCTGAAGAACAGGAGAAAAGTCACAGCCAGTTGTACAGCTGGAAAGTAAGAGAACTGTAGAGCTATCCAGGTCAATCCTTCATCACTTTCTCACCTGGCAAAGAGGCAGTAGCTATTGCAAAGGTGAGACAAGTGGCTCAAGAAAATGGACACATACGTTATCCCAAGAATGGTCTTGCTTCCTAGGTACCAGTGTGTTAGAAATCAAATTTAGGCTACTGCTCACAGTCTTGTACATACAGAATCCCTAGTTATTAATACCCTATGCAAACACCCGTGCCACTAGGTTATGTTATCACATCTAGCAGAAATGTCTTTTTCTGCTGTCAACTGACTTCTCTTTTATATCACACCTATATAATCTTTTATATTCACACCATGCCTGTGGGACAGCTTACCGCAAATTAATTGGCACTGCAACTCAGTCCATTACTCACTTGTTACTTAAGGAAAAATAGGTTATTTTCTGTTTTTCAATTAATTATACTTTTATAAATTTTAAAATAATGCCTGTAAAGTAGATGGAAGCTGACCTCTCTACAACCAGTGTGCTAACTAGATGATCAAAACTGGCCTGAACTATAGGCAAGAGGACAGAGTTTCCACCCTCCACATAAGAGATGAACAATAGAGCTCATTTGCCCTTTAGTCTTGGGACTGTGCATATTGCTTAATATTCCACAGCCATCAGGCACGATGAAGCAACCAACTGGCTCAATCATGGTGAGAGCCTCTCCTTCCTGTCCTGTTTCAGACAGGACAGAGCTATCTTACTGAGCAAGAACTTGGTCTTGGTCTCCATAGAGCAAACAATTGAAGTAGCCACAGGGGTGCCGAGTCTGCTTTTGCTTTTCTCTCATTCTCTGAAGAATTAGTTAATCCAATATAAAAGCATGCCAATAAATTTGAAAATGCAAGCATATGCTTTAACCAAACAGCCTGCTGTCAAGACTAATTACAAAGAACGCAAGTCATTGTTTGGCTCCTTGGTTGGGCCTGATTCTGAGTTGGGATCTCAAATTTGGTTTGGCTTTTAGCTGATCAACATTGGTGGGACAGTTGCATGCAACATGTGGCCTGTAGAGCTAGATGAATACACCACACGTGGGATTTGTCCCACCCATCTCTTTGGAGACAGAATGAAGATCCTCTCCATGGAAGTCAAGGAGAGGACCTAACATGATCTTACAGGACACAAACCTTCATAATGATGGAAATAAGAGCTCTTCATTCAGAACAACATAAATGGGATAAAGCAAAATGGAGGGGGGGAAGGGGAAGGTTAAAGCTTTTTAACAAACAAACAAACCCTGAACTATTCGTGGGTTGTTTTCTTCCCCACAAGGCAATTGAACTACTTTCTCATAGCTTCTCAAGTGTATTCAGACAAATTCACGTCTAACTAACAAACTTCATCCTAGCTTTCTCTTAGCTGCTAAGCAAACATGTAAATTAAGATGTGGATGGGAAATGACCATCATTTACTACTATTTTGTTTTTAATCCCAAGTGAGAAAAGAGTTTATCAGCAGCCATCTGGAGCAATGCAGTTTTCCCACAGCACTGCTGATGTTGCTTTTTTCTATTCTTAGCTCAACACAAGCATAGATGATAGCGAGGGATCTCACTGTGCACAAGCAGAAAGCCATGGTTAATTTATCCCACGGAGGAAATCATGCTGTGCTCTCAGACAGCTCCAGACATGGATCCTGTCTCAGACTGATCTCACCAGAAGCTCTCAACTCTCAGCCACACTGCTGTGGCACAGACCATTCCTGAAAGCAAAACTCACAGTAGTCACAATGAAACAGATTTACTCCATTCAGTTGCTATAACAAGTTTAATGATTCAATTTTTCTCACCAAGCCTCCTTCTTGTCTCTGACCCACTTGTCTGCCAGACCAAGAGAGTAAAGCACCATATTCCGCCTCTAGATTAAGCACAGGCACTTTCTTCTAGCAATAACTTACTTTTAACTCTTCAACTTAAAACAACACTGCTGTTCATGAGGTCTGATTCACAGAGTGCTACATCATAGAGATGTATACTGCAACCTCCAAAGATCATTCCTTCAAACTGTGTGGCTAATGGCCCCAGAAGCCTGCATTATTAAGACAATAAATATTCATGTTTTAAAATAATACTCAATCCACTGCTAGAACACCAGGGAAAGCACATTTCTAAAACATGCAGTAGTCCAGCTCTCATGATTTGCTAGAGCCAAAGAAAACTCGTATCTTAACAACTAAAAAACAAACCTCACTGAAGTCCCTCTGAACTGACAAGGCTGCAGGACTCATGTGGGTCCCGACTCCGGCCTTCCTCTTCCCAACAAAAATGCCCGTTCTGCAAGCGGTAGACAGTTGCATGGGGAGCTGTGCTTAGGGGGAGCATGTAGCTGTATTTGGCAGAAAGAGAGTCAAACACCTTAAAATAAACACGGGAGCTGTACTGCCCTGTTGCACACAGAGCTAGGCAGTGTGAGAGGTGCCTCTTCCAGTACAGAGAGAAAACCTCCAAAGACTTTTCCCTCTCACTCATACTGTGACCCCATGTGATGTCCTGGCCCACATGGTGGATTTCAACAAGCATTTTGGGTCTACAGCAGAACTTCTTATTCAACAGCTTACAATTCAACACCTTTTCTTACAGAACTACCTATATTTTGTGTCCTACTAGCAGGAGGTAGTGACTGTTTAAAGCTGACCTTGGCTTCAGGCAGACACACAGACATGGTAATCTGAAAGACTGCAAGTGGATCAATTAAATTCCTGGGTATTATATTATCTGAATTAAACTGGCCTTCATTTAGTGCATTTTAGACGTGTTATGAAAGTATAAACTCCAAAGGTCTAAGGCACTTAAAAGTAATCCACCTTACAAGTTTATTCAACTTGATTCACCTTCAATTCCTCACCTAGATAAAACCTGGAACGAGTTATATTTCCAAATGACTTAAAGGGCAGCACACTATGCCCAAAATATGCACAGATGTATGTTGTTTATACCACAGAACAGCATAAAACTATCACCAAGATGCAGCATATATATTGTAGTTCCCAAGACCGCACAGCTATGGTTCTATCACATCTTTAAGGCAAATTATCAACCTTAGATCCATATTGGTGTCAGTCTGCTGAATCCTGCCATTTCAAAGGAAGCATACCACGTTTCCGACCCCACGCACAATGTGCATACACAGGTGCTCAAGTTTTCCCTCCCACACATCAGTGCTTCCTTCTTTGGAGAGACCATGAGCCTCCTACACTGCTTGATTTTGAAGGAGGCTTCCTGCTCTACAGAACTGGTACCTTACAGAAGACATGATTCAAGAAGGTTCAAAAGTTTGGGGAGCAGTCAGTTTCACCCCAAATTTTATGGAATTTGTCTCAATGTGTATGACTCATATTGTCTGGTGAACTACCAGCAGCAGCATTACAACAGAGAGCTTCACAACAATGTTAGGTAATCTTTGAAGTCAACAATGTAGTACTAAATCAATGTGACAGGAAGCCTCTAGGTCTTGATTTTCTGTCATTTTCGAATGCATCACCAAAGACTGCTTGAAGAATAAAGGTTTGTTAACACGCACTTTGTTCTATGTCCAGCCTTTTCAGCAGACTCTTCTTGCCCTTTTATCTCTGCCTTTTCCCCACCCCTTTTCTGATGGGTTTGCTTTTTAGTTTTGTCTCTAATTGGCTATTTATCATCTGTTCCAGAATAAGATTCTTCTGGCTTTTTGATCAACATGTTTACTGTGATGGATGAACAGTGGGTTGCCAAAACCAGTTTTCTCTCTGGATCTATTAACTCTAGAAGTATGGAGTATTTTATTAATCTAAGAATACTATCCAGATGGAAACCACTAGTCGATCCTATGGCTCACAAAGCACCAAGCATTAAACCACAGGTAGACACTCACGTACTGTGGTTAGGAGTAGAGTAACACTGCTGGGAATTGGCAGTAAGTTACTGTTCTAACACCTGGGTCTGAACACCCCCAAATCATGATGCACTTTCAAGGTGGAGCTTTTATTGGGAACCATCTCTGCAACCATGTATTCACAGCAGGAAGAAGGAGATGACAGCTTTACCTTCTGTAGTATAGCTACTAAGGAAGTAAACTTCCTTTGCTTTTAAACATTCACAAAATCTAGAAAAAGCAAGGAAGAAATCCTGTCTTATTGAAGTCAATGCAAAAACTCCCTTTGTCTGCTACAGCGCCTGGAGAGAGAATGCTTGCACGTTATAAACATTTGTGCAATGTCTGCAGTCCTCACCCTGGAAATGACTCTTAGGTATTCCTTGCAGAATACACTTTGCGTTGCAGAATGCAAAGCATTTAAGACACTAGTTTTCAAAATGCAGTTTCTCTGGCCCTCATGTTTAAAAGGACAGCCCTGAAAACATGAGCTCATGTCAGCTCTAGAGACAGCCAGATGCCGTATGTCTGAGAAGGATGAACCACAGTCTGCACCTCAGCAGACCACTGACTGCAATCTAACATTGTTACCGAATGTCAGCATTATTGTTTGTCTCCCTGATGGTCACTTATGTGAGAACACCTGGCTCATACGCCTCTTTCAATCCCCAGTTCTTTCTCTACGCATTAGTAACCACCACTGTCATCTGATATTCAAAACACCTTCCCTCTTTTCCTGCTACACATGAGCCCCTCTGCAACGTGATGGCTGTGACTGATCCATTGCAAGGGGAACTGAGAGGGACCAATTCCTTTGAACTCCAAAGCACCTACAGAGAATTAAAATCAGACATCAAAAATCAGTCAGCCCAGCTTTAATATCAGAACAAACAAACAACGCCAGGGCACCTGTGCCAGTTCCCACTCTCCAGTCTCTTGCACCACAGAATTCAGAGATGTGGCCACAGAAGTTCATGAGTTTTAAGGACAGGGAAAGAAAAAAAAAATGGTGGAGGGGTGATATTTCTTCAATTCTTACATTTGTTTGGCATGAGTGAGACTGAGAACAGGACAAGTCAATAATGTAACTTGGGGGCTTTCCCCTTCATAACAGGAAGAATTACAATACAAGAGCACAGCTCCTCATCCTGACTCGTTCTAGGCGCAATTATGCTTGTACGAGGAGCCAGCAGTGTTCATGCAGTGGGACTACCTGCAAAAGAGCAACTGTCCTGGGAAAGGGCTTAATCACAGCCCCCTGAGGGCACAGGCAACCTCTGTGAAGTGGTTAGACTCACATTGCTGTTCAGCTGATTTCTCAGTAAAAGGAAAAAATATAATACTAGGCTATTAAGGCAGATTATCACGCTTTACCCAAAGGAGGCCAAAGATGGCAGAAAAGGAAAGGACACCTAACAGCATCATTAAAAAAAATCATTGTACTTTTATTACAGGATTAAGTTAGAGCTGCCTACCCAACTCCAGCCTGTGGTAAATAACTTAGCAATCAAGGTTTCAACACTATTTACCCTTTTTTCCCTTGTCTTTTAAAATGCTCCTGGTTAATTTTGCACAAACAAGAAAACAGGAACAACACAGCAAGGCAAGCATAACTTGTGAGTAAAACCAGATGAACACTAACATATTTACATAGTGTAATGACTTCACTATTAATTCAAACAAACCCAGGCCCCAATTCTCAGAAGAGAGAGCTGAGCACATGCAGTCCAGGAGGCAAGAACAGGGTGGCTTCAGACTACGTTTATGTCTGCAGCCCCTGAGTTAGTAGGGACTGCTCTTAGTTTCAGTCTGCAATAGCCACTGGGGGACCATCTTTCATTCCGGACGTTGTACTCTGACTACACCCTCTTCTCAATCTTATGGGCCCCTTTCCATTTTCAAGCAAGACTTGCCTCAGTGCAAGTGTCTTGCCTAGGGACCATAACACAGAAGAGACAGGACAACAGGATTTCCCAAAGTATCTAATTCACAGAGAAAACAACTAATGTCATAGAAATGAGAGAAAGAAAAGAGTTAAAAAAAAATCCAGACTCAGGTCCAGTACCTACAGGGGACAGTCATTTCTTGATAAAGGTACCAAAAAAAAAAAAAAAAGAGTCCAAAGAAACAGGAATAATCCTATGCCATTTCTGAATCAAGCCAAAATGGACATTTCCTATTCTAGTCTTTGTCAGCATGCAATTACCTAGTATTCTGGCATTTAACATTGAATTAACTATAAATCTGTTCTCCACCCTCAAAATAAGCTGTTCTGCAGATGAGACTTGTATTTATCCTCTTCCCTACTAGGTTTTAGCATATCTTCTGGACTTATGTTCTCAAGCACTCTCTTCTTGTCTGAAAGTAATATTCTTTATGTGGAGTTACGGAATCTCTTCTTTGTTCCTAGATGTCTTGGATGCTGATCAACAAAAGGTCATTAAAAAGTTTAATCCTCTATGTTTGGCACTACATCAGTCTGAGAGCAGTTTCTTTGTAACAGCCTTTGGAATAAATATCCATTAAAGACTTTTTTTTCCTTATACTGGTCACCCACACTTTATAGTGGGTGGCCCTTTCGTTTATCCCATTACTATATTTCCACTTCTAAAGCTAAACCAGATGCAGCAACCTGATACTACTCTTTAGTTCACGCAACTTTATTGTAATGAAAACTTCCGTGTATATCTGATACTTGTTAGGAAAGCCAAAGAAACAGGAACCATGGTAATATTGCACCACCTTCTTGACAACTTTTATTCTGCATGAGTTGGATTCTCCAGGGTACTGCATGCTTCATTAGCAAGCATTTTTCGCATTTGGATGCCCCAGAGTGCGAACACAGAGTCAACCCATATCTGAACTCCTCTTGTTGGTATTATTTGCATTACAACCATACCCAGAAGCAGTGTCTAGGTGCTATGCTTTCTTATAATTCTGCATGATCAGTTCTTTAACTGCTAGTAGTCTACATAAGCAAGACCAAACAAGGGCAGAAAAGATTTTAAGGGTTTTGGTTGGTTGGTTGGTTTTGTTTGCCTTTTTTTTTTTTTAATTTCCTCTTTTTTCTTTTAAACAGATGGACCCAAGGTAGTGGAGATTAAATGGCTTGGCTATGCCAAGGCCACGTAAGAAGTCCACAGTACACAAGTAATTGTCTTCAACTTTCATCCATTTAACTGTATGATTCTTTCCTTTTTCTGAACTGTACCCTTCCTTTCAGATGTGCTAAATACAAGTGAATGTGTCTTTAACAACTATCTCCTCTATACAGGCATAAAAACACAAATCAAGGTGGCCACATTTACCAGCCAAATATGAAAAAATGTAGTCCTACTTTCTAGTCATACCCATGGAAGCATATGTTACATAAATAAATTGATTGCCTAAAGCATATTTTACAGATGAACTTACTCAGCCCGTTTAACAACTGCCAAACAATTTTTAGAGCGTGGATGTGTGCAGAGCTCTCCTCAAACTCCATGCTGAAACCAGCCATTGATGATGGCTATGTAATTACAGCAAAGGCAAATTTCCTTCCTTACCTTTTTACTACAGTGTTTGCTGGAAGAAGTAAAGGAGATGTGATTTATTGCTTTCCCTGTACTTCACATGCCACGCCAGAAAAAAAAAAAAAGAAAAAAAGAGGAAGTTTTAATTAGGCAGATTAAAAATATTTATAATTAAGTCTTGGGTAGTTCAACTAGCAGCAGTGGAATTATTCAAATGCTTGATGTTATTTATATGTTTATGCTTGTGAGAACATAAGCATATTTGTTATAGTTTACTGTACACAAAACATGATTCACCTCTTAGGGAACAGATTATTTTCCTAGTTACATCGCAAGAAGGCAGAAAAGCAGACTAGACTGACATGAATGAAAAGAACTTTTCACAGAAAAGTAATGGAAGTAACACTAGATGGCTTTCCTCAGTCATGAGAAGGGTATTTCCCAAGTTAACCAATTTCATTTCATTTTCCTGCTCTTCAAATTCTCCAGGAGACAGGACTGCACAGAATACTTTGCACTCGAAACAAGTGAGACAGTACATTTCCCTAGCAAGCTGCCCTTTAACATGTCTTTAACATTGCACTCTGAAGAGCACTCAGACTTGAGGATTCCTCTCCGCCTGCACAGAACCAACAGTTATGTCAGTGGCGGTTACACACCTACTCTGCCAAAAGAGCTGCAAAACCCACTAGACAGCTCTTTGTGCATCCAAGTGTCTAAATTCACCTAAGCATTTGCATGTTTTGTGAAAACACACAGAAAATGCACCCTTTCCTACAGACCACACAGTCCCGAAACAGGCACAATTCCCACTGGCTCCAGAAGTTTCTTCCAAGTACGAAAATGAGTGCCTAGTGTAACAAAGCACCACTGTTGAAATGTTAGAGAATTTCCTAAATTTGGTGCATTTCTTTGAAATCAATTCAAAGGATCATATAAGATACAAGCAAACAGCACTTTGCCTACTAAAATGATCTCTCAAAACTGAGGCACAGCCTTCCAGCTACTTGCTGCCTCATTAATTCAAGTATTTAGCTTCCTGGGAGTCATGGTCACCACAATATAGTGGAGAGGAGCTAAACATCAGGTTTTGCCATCATTTCATTAGCCAGTCTCTTGCCGACTTTCCTACAAGCGTAGGAAGCGAAGAGAGGAGAGAGTACAAGACCTCTGTAGTGCTTTGCTGCTACGACTTCACATTTTGACCCCTGTCCAGATGAGTATGAGTAGAAATGCCCCTCCCTGGAAACAGTGAAATGCCACTGTCATTGCTATTCATTTTCCCTGGTATCAGTGGCACCAAAGCTATCAGCTTCTACTACAGCCTGCTTGAGGGGTGCTAATGCTCCACATGCTCAGTGTGGATGCAAAGGCTAAAGGAAGGAGGAGCGACTCACTCCATCCCCAGTGCCTGCAGGGGAAGGAAGAGCTGCTACAGACTCCCAGTTCTTGCTGTGGGAACCTGCTGCTCTGAACACTCCTGTAAAACCCGCTCCAAAGCCTGGACTCTCTGAAGCCATACTAGAGTTACACTGCTACAAATACTTTTATTTTTTTGGACATATATGCGCCTCATCTAAATATGATGCTTCAGGACTTGGCCCAACGGTAAGACAGTGCTCTACCTTAAAGGCTTAACAATTAGGATATATATTGTACAGAGGTAAGCTTTGTCACTAAAGGAAAGATATACGTTTCCATCAGTATAATTAAAATGATCAGTCAAAATTTTTGGTTTGAAGGTATCAGGCTATCTTGAGCTGCAACAATAGTGCATATGAATTACTTAATACTTAGCTTAAGTTTTAGATAGCACATAGTGTACTTACAAATATTTCATGTAATGTAAGTACCTTTATCCAGGTGCAGTCAATAGAAGAGATTCTTTTCTCAATTAAACCAATGCAATCATGCTGAAGCCTACAGGTTGAATGTGCAAGAGAGCATTGGGATCACTGACACCAGTTTTGATACTGAGAGAAGGCCCTCAGTAAGTGATATCATAGAAGTACTGCTCATCAGTTAGGCATCTGTATACTTCAGAGTATTAACTGACTGTGCAAATACAACTACATTGCCATTTTGACATTTTTCTAGCACTTTCTGACAGAACATAATCGCTCTGCTCCAAAACATCCCTCTACAAATCTTCTCATTTTTTCTTATCTTGCACTAACAAGATTGACCATGCTTGATCATGAGATCTGGAAAAATAAAGGAAGCAGCACATGCTAATGCAGTTAGCCCATTTTTCTTTAAACAGAGGACAAAGTCTGTCTACACACACCCCTTTGCAATCAGTGACCTCGCTATTTCTTTCCTGTATTTTTAAGTCCTCATTTTAAAACCCAGTGAAGCAAAATTGAAGGCACTGACAAATTTCACCATTAGCAGCAGTGCTACTATCTGTCACACCAAGAAAACACAGCTGTTTGTAGAGTGATGTCCAGTAGGGACTGCATGCTAAGAGCAAAATAAAACTGTCTGGATCCTCCCCAGCACCTCTTCCAGCTATTTATACAAACCTTTGCCGACCTTCTTTCCTCATTTCTTTTCGGTGTCAGCTTCTTTTTACTCATGGCTAAGCCACAGTTGTTTACCATATACCAAAAAATTCAAGTTAATTATCTTCCAGTCTTAAAGTACATCTGGTTTGGAAATGAGTGTCTTAGGCCCATCTTTCATGTAGATACACATGCGCACACATCTGAATGGAGAAACGTCTGCGTGTTACAGATTGCTGAGGAACGTGCAGTAGTACCCTTATCATTCCTATCGAGTGTAAGTCAAGAAAGACTTTTGAAAAGTTCAAAAGAAAAGCAGCAAACTGTTGTTTTAATGAGACTCCATTAGGCAGAACTCTGTTCATGATTCTCCCAGATCATTGTTTTCATTAGCAAGCTACATGAATAACAGCAAAGCTATTTGTACAGCGCTCGTTGCTCGGGTGCAGGCTCCCTCTCTGCCAGAGTCCTTTAGATGTTCAATCCAGCACTGCTGTTATCTGCTCTGTGAGAAAAAAAAAGCCCTGATGCAAATGAATGGAAATTTTGTGGCTGGCCAACAAAGGGACTTTCCCAGCCAAAATCAGAACAAAGGTTTTAATTTACTTAGGAAATCAAAAGGCTAAATAGGCATAGTCTTGCAATCTTTTCCTAATGCGAGTAGTCCTCCCTGTGATATATAATCCCATGGTTTCACTGGGCTTCACAATGGATTTACTAATTAAAGACTTAGCACATGAATAAAGATTCGAAGAGTGGGTCATCAATACCTGACAGCATAAAAATATTATGCAATGTAAATTATGTGTTAGTTGGAAGCATTCACTTTAAGTTAATTTAGAGAAACTTGGACAAAGTCTTCAAAAGAGGCATACAAACAGCCCGATTTTCTCACAGAAAAGTTAAGACTGTGTATGTCGATTTTTCTGAAACACCACATGCACGCATCTATGCAGAGAGTAATGTCATGGTCTGACAATGTCCTCAAAAATCCATTTTGTACATCTGAAATTAAACTCTTTCAAAGCTTAAATGATCTGCTTTTGTAGACTAACCAAGCCAATAAATATTTAAGTCATTAGACACATTTACAAATCTAAAAATACTTAAAAAACCACTACTGCATTCAGAAAAGCACTTGTAGAACACTCCATAAATCTACTTTTTCTGCTTCCTGTGAGCAAAATCTGTTCCAATTTCAGAGTTAAGACTCCAGTTCAATACTACAGAACAAACACGTCTGAGAGAATAAACCAGATTGCTTTTTGACCCTAAGCCTTTCTCCATTGGTATTTATGGCTAAGACAGCACTTACATTTAGGCTGCTCCATACAGCCACCACCAATCCTACTTTAGACAATTACCTAAATATCTACAAAGTGCCCAGTACATGCATGACCCCATCGATTCTAATGGGATTACTGATTGAAGGTTTTGCCGTAAATGAGGGAATACAGGAGCTCTGTACTTTCAATATCAGGCTGCTTGTGGCAAAATAGAAAAGACCCGCAGGTTCGTAGTGAAGCCTCAGATGAGTAGCGTGGCAGACCTGTACCAGGTACTGTCAGCTCTAACTTCAGTGCATGGTGTTGCTCCTCCACAGGTCCCTGCTGGATGCCTTCCCATGGATCACACGAGAAGTCTGGACTAGAAAGCTTTTAGTTCTCCAGGCTATAAGTTTTTTCCAAAAAAAAGGGGCCTAGAATGACTGGTAAAACTTTTACCATTGTTTGGGAGGAGTTAAATCTATCCTTGTCCCCCAGCAGGGTGCCCGCCACCAAGGGAGCTCTGGAGCTACAAGGCTACAGGCATGGGGCTTGCACTGGCAGGTGGCACCTCCAGAGTATGCATGCAGAAAAAAAACCCACTGCTAATAACACCCCACCTCCCCTGAAGTGCACAGCTGTGGGTAAAGTACAGTGACCCTTCCTTTGCTGCTTTCCAAGTAACTGCTGAATCTCATTTTCAAGATTCAGGAACTAACACAATTCAGAAAACAAACATTATTTCAAAAAAAACCCACCACTTTTTACTGAAGAGTTTGCAAGAAGCAGTACTACTGAAACGCTACCAACAATCTGATGAGAACTCTCAGAGCAGCACAAGCAGGAAAAAACTTTTTTTTTAAAAAAGTGCTTTTTTATAACAGCCTTGGGAATAAGATATTGGCAAAAGGAAAAAAAAATGCAGCAAAAAGTGCTAAGGAGTAGATCTGGGTACTGTTTAGAGTCCGGTCTGCATCCATAACCAGGACTAGTGACTACCATGAGCCAGGCTATGGCAGATTCTATATGAATTCTACCATGTTCAGGATTTCAAGAGGAGGAGACATACGTATACTTTCATGCTTGAAAAATGTACTGCCTACCTACACCACATGCACATGCTAAAACCTATACATAGATGCATTCATGATTTTATTTTTAAAATTCCTTCATATATCTAGATGTATGTCACATGAACGTATAGCAGAGATAAAAGATGAGACCATGCTGGCATATGGCAAATGATAACAGAATGTAGCAAACAACTACATCATTTTCAAGTATTTTTATAACAATGTTATATATAATTGTTTCTACTGAGAGGCAGTAGAGGAACCTCAGTTACAGACAAGACCGGCATTGTTCTAAGCAAAGTCGAAATAGGAATTCCAGTGTAAATGCCAGAAGTGTTCAAATCCAGCTCTGTAGTGGATTTACAAAGAGCTGAATGAGGTCCAAAGTCTTTCAGGATATGTCAACAAATCAAATTGAAAACACAGCTATTCCAACAAGGGATCTGTATGTACTTACATACTGCATATTGGTATACCTGCCATGTAAGAATTGGGTTTAGTTAACGGAGTTAGGAAACTCTTCATTTAAGTTTTATTTGCTTCTCCCTTTTGAAAACAGCTTACTATTTTCTTTTTTTCTTTTATGGGCCACCAAATTACATGTGACCAAATGTACCTATTTAGTGAAAATGGGTTCCATTAGTATGTAATCTTATCCCTGCATTGTTTTCTTCTGAAGGAAAATAATGGGGAACAGGTGGTGATGCTTAGCATCAGGCTCCTGTTTCTAGAATTACAATCTACTGGGAGCCACCAGCAATCTCTGAAAGCCATCATAAGCGCTCAGGAACTAGCATGATCCAGAGCACACTCAATACATTAAAGCGTCTTTTTGAAAATTTAAGTAGGTGTGACAGGAGAAAACTGCTTGAATGGCGCAGGGATTCTAACGTGTCCCTGCAAAGGGTCGTGATTTCCTTCTGCATCCCACAATAAATAACTCAAGCTGGCCTCCATTTCCACAGCAGAAATTAGACATTTAAAAAATTCAAATAGGTACCATATGCACTATAAACCTTTCTGGTTTAGCATTCAAATGCAGACGTATTCACATTGTTGGGAAATATGGGATTTAAATCCTCCTAGAACAACTTTAAAAAGTTTTTCCTTTACACTTATTTACTCGTTTCTCAGTGCCACAGAAACAGCAGTGCCGACAAATATTTCCTTGATGTAGTCTGAAAACCTACTGATGTCACACTGCACAAATAGTTTTAACCCAGTAAGTCACAACACCACATGTCAAATGGAGATTTCTTTGTTTTAGAAATCCCATCCTTACCTTACCAAGTAGGAAGATGTTTAGAAATAATTCTATATAACTGACAACTGTGTTTCCCAGTGCATTCTCATGATGAATGTGAGACAGAAACACCACCAGCTAACAGCAAACAGCAAATACAAGCAAACAAGCGTTATAGCCATGTTTTAAAATTTGGCTCCGAAGCTGAGGAGTAGGACAAAGACAAGGCATATTTGTATGGCAATTTCAACTGACATACAATTTTACAAAACCAGACACGGAAGGCTGTCTGATATCCCTAACTACTGTTCTGTGCCAGATATGCCAAGATACACATCTCCATGAGGAAATAGTTAATGCAGGTTTGGTTTGTGGCATTGTAGTTTGGGAACGATGGGAATTAAAAGATAAAGTTATTTGCAGGGCCAGACTTTCTGTTGGCGGAAATTGGCAGTCTCCCACCGATTTCTACAGGAATGTCAAGTTGCACCAAGCAGTTAGATTCTACTTCACATTCCAGATTTCTTGTATAGCTATCCGAGATCAATGTTACATTTCTTAGTACTGTGGTTCTTTCTTTTGGAAGGCCTTAGTCAAAGTTCAAAGTGGTCCCTGCAAGTTGAAATCAGCTGACACGAGACTAACTTCAACAGGCTTTGGGACAGAGTATATATATTTTAGCCATCTTCAGTCTCACCTATGTTAGTTTTCCTGCAAAACAGGAGGCAGTGCGATGAGCTGCAATTCTATAGAAATCATACTCTGATTCAACAGAGTTCAGGAAATTCTCTTACTGCTTCTGGTTTTCCTCAAAGTCTTAATGTAGAGAGAATACCCTGTTCTCCAACGAGTCCCATGTGCCTCTCCACTTGAAGCCCTGTGGCTACGACAGCAGAAAATTAAAAGGTGCCCATTGCTTTGAAGATACTACAGAAAGAACTCTACCTTACAGAAGCAAGGCAAGCCCAGCCCACAAAAGATGGCAAAAGACAAAATTATTAGGGGAAAGAGGATGGCAAATTCTATTCTTTCATCTTGGCATCATGCTAACAAGTTTTCTCTTTAAACTTTGTTTTCCAAGATGAAAAACACAACCGTTATCACAGGGGTTTTTTAACCTAAGAAACCCTAGTTTTGCGCTACAAAAGCTCTTAGTCTTAATTAGTCTTTCCGCCTGAAATAAGGTTGCTGAATTAAGGGATTATTGTCCCATCAGATCCACCTAGAATCAGCTGGTTTCTGAATGACCTTAATGCAGTTAATATTTCCCCACATTTATCACTCCTGTTAACCTGGATCCAGCTAAATAATGGAAATCTCTTCTAGTGCGTGCATCAGCAGCAAAATTCTTGACCAAAAGACAATCACAGAATTATTATTACTGGTGATGAGTGAACCAGAGAAAGTACACAGCTGATCCCAGGAAAGGTTTCATCTCCAACAGATAAAATCATCCTCATCCTGTTTGTGGACTGACCAAATTTAAACATTGGAAAACAATACACATGAAAGGGCACTATGCCATTTTTAAAGAAACCTGTTTCACAACAATTTTACTTTAATTCCAAACTTCAAACTTATCTTCAAAAGATATTTAGAAAAGGAAATTTTCTATGCTTTGAGAAGTGAATAAGACTGAATAATGGAATTTAGAATTGTGAATAACTTAGTTTTGAAGGGACCTGATTTTTAGAAGGTTTTTCCCCCTAACAAGAACTGAAAGTTTTGTGTCTTTATCAAAACTTCTCGAGAAACTGTTGTTTTATGACATTTTTCCTCTTCCTGGGACTAGAGATTGCAAAAGCAGTTCTAATAATGTCAGAGTATTGGTAACAACCAGAAAACAAATTATAACTTTCCTGCTTAGTCCACATACCGTAAATAGTCTTAGTATATATATGCATATGTGTGCAGACATATAAGTCAGATATAATGTAAAAAATAATATACAGGTAGAAATTTGGATACGCTATTACAGTGAGAAAGCCAGAGACATTCTCCTTACTATTCCATTCCTAAAATTCTGTCCTTGACTAAATTCCTGAAAGGATTTTAAAGGTAGAAATGCTTTAGTTACCTTCTGAAAAACTTTTTCCACAGTGACTGATCACTTGCTAAGTCGACTGCACCACAAATTCACCTTAGCCCAGAGCACAAAGATTTTGGATTTAGCTCTTACCAATATCACAGACTTACAAGTATTGTACTGCTGAAATTTCCCTTCAATTCAGAGGACTTGCACAGGTAGAACAAAATCAGTGCAACTTGTGGAGAATGAGGTTCTCCAAGTCATAATAGCTTAGAGTGATTTTTCTTTTCAGAAAATGAATCTTGGATTTCAAATAAGTATGGCTGCTTGAAGAGGCAGCAGAATTATAATACTGCTTTTTAATAGAATAACTGACCATTAAGTCCCTGCACTCCTTTCCTCCATGCTTAGATAACATACTACTGCTTCTACTACTAAACTTACCGTGGTGGAAGCAAACGCTTTTCCTCAAAAGATAAACAGGGAACTGAATGCTTGATTTTCCCAAAAGTCTCATTTTGTGCTCTATTGTTGTTGCCTTCTGGACATAATGATTTTACCATCTTTCTTCAAAGAACAGAAAGCTTCATTTTCAAAATGATGTGTTGCCAGATGAATCTGTCCTGAACTGTACCATTCTGAACTACCTGTACATATACATGAATTGTATATATTACGAGGGATAGAGTTCATGGCACTGTGATTTCAACAGTTTGCTGACAAACAAACTGTTTACTTTTTGCCCAGATCGCACTTCTCCATAAGCAGAACATTAGTATCTTGTGGCAACACACTTTGTCGACAAACTACATTGCCCTGCATTTGACACAGTTTTTCACCCTTCTCAGTTTGTAAAATCTGGATCCAATTTTCAAATGAAAGATCACTTTGCTGAACATTTATTTTTCCTGTGGAATTACTTTACCAATGTTTGGTGAATAGGCCCTTTCCAACCTTGGGGTTATTTATTTAGATTTTTATTCTCTTCAAAACGTTGGTGGAAAATGTTTGTCTGCTGGAGGGGCACCACATGCTTCTGATCTGAAGGTTGACTGACTTCTACTACCTAAAAAGCAACAAGTCAGCAAATACAAATACAGAGAGGAGGTTAAATGATCATTAAGTATCTAAATGAACTGGGAATTACAGCCCCAGTTTCAAAGGTCTGTCAGATTAATTCAGTTCCAGTCTAATTCAGGGTCCTGAGAACTAAGACTTCTATACTTTCAAGAGTTTACTAAATTAAATATAATATTGCAGAGGTGGATGAGCGAGTGTGAAAGCCTAGAAGGAAGGAATACGAATGCAGCAGTAACCCAACGATTCAAGAGCCAATGCAAGTTCACAAGCAAATACTTTTCCTATCTGCAATAAATTGTGATATTTTACTGCTTAGAATATGTACAAATTGTGAATACAGCACATTTTTTTTCATTGAAGGATTAAAAAGAAAAAAGAAACTTTTTATTCCAAGAATTTTTATGGGAAAATGGAGCAGTACCAGGCAAATCTTGCAGTTTCCATTACATTTTTTTCTGTTTCCTCTTAAGCACTAAAAGCACTCACTAAGTTCTGATGTTTCCAGGAATTCTGGAACCAGAATACTCTGTCAAAAATGGAGTTCTAAAAGTAGAAAATATGTTAGGTGTGCATCTTTTAAAACAAGTATTTCTAACGCAAATTTAGAAAAACTGCTGTTTAAGGGAATATTGATTTAAACAGTATAATGTTGAAGCTGTGTACTTCCTATTAAACTTTATGGCATTTAATACATTCTGTATTAATTGCATCTGTGTCTGTCTTCTCTGAAAATACTCTGCTTCCCATAGTGTAAATGTTTGGATTTAAGTTATCTTCCAAATGTTTTGAGTTTCTTCAAATATCATATAGTTGTTTCCGAGAGGAGCATTTCCACATAAATGGGGAAATTCAGATGGCATACAATGACGAATTTTTGGAATCAATGCCATAAAAGTTTAGCATAACTGATGAATCAGCAGACCAAATGACTAAAAACAATAGGCTTTCACTCATGGGTGAATCAGGTGGTTCCCTTTACGCTTTTGAACGAGACGCTCATCTACTGAATATGGCTCATGGAGCAAATCTCACTGCATTCACTTTAATTTACACTCACATAACAGTGGACCATCTTGGGAAGGTAATCTCCACTCTTTCTCCAATACTTTGCGCACTTAGCATTGTTTTAATGACTTGGTTCTTCTATTTCAGTTTAACTTCTGCTTACACACCCTTTAATACTAATAATACAATGCTTTGCAGGTAATACAATGCTTTGAAGGCAGTAAGAAATATTTTAACTATGTAGGAAGTCTTGCTCAATCATACGAAAACACTTAGATAAGCCTGAATAGATATCTTTGGAAAAGGCAAGGAGGGATTCTGCTCCAAATCCAGGGAATTTTAGTGCCTACTTCCTATTTCAAATTCTGCATCACAACAATTTCTAAATTGTCTTTTTTTAAGCAAAGAAATGTCATTGCAAAACCAATTTCCACAAAACCACAATCTGTATTGGTCTCACCAGTTCATTTCTATCAGCAACAGCAATGCTGTGGTGTCAAGATGCAAGTAGCAAACCAATGTTTTTATTGCCACATCATGCAGACCTCTATTGGCTTGGGTGGCTGACAGTGTGCAGGCTAGAAAGACTGGGAACTTCTCCGTTCACGAGCAATGAGGAGATACGTTCTTTTTTATTAGATGTCTAATACCTAGAAAAAAAAGGCATAATACTACAGTCTTGAGGGAAGAACACAAGGGAAGAATTTGGAGGTTTTGATTAATTTTTTAAGTGCTGAAATGAGAACTAACACAGACAACAGAGTGGAGCTGTGACCCAGGCTTTCTCTAGACATCCAGATAAGTGGGCTGCTTTCCAAAAGTCACTAAGCACCCAGTACCTTTCAGCTGCAACCTGTAAGTAAGCTGGAAGCCCCCTTTGAAAAACCAGGCTACGTACCTAAAACTGTAAAAGGGACCTGACAGCCCCACATTAGCTGGGAAAAAAAAAAAAAAAACAAACCAAAACCAAACAAATATGCAATTGTGGCTCCTGTAAATACTATATCACATGTCCATTAAAAACACCACACTCAAATAACCATTGTGCTATATGTACAAAACCAGCAGTATAAACAAATATACACCATTAGTTGGGATTTTTTTTCCCAGTAAAAATGGTGTCAAAATCAGAGATTTTAACAAGAAATCAAGTTCTGGATAGCAAGTTCCTTTACTTTTCTGCTACAAAGAAGGGAGGAGACTGGACTTGGTCACATCTATCAACAATCATGTGTTGCATTAGACATAAATGTTACAAGACTCATCATGTCAATCAACTACTCACAAGGCACCACTTCTTGTTCTCCAGTGCCGTGGAGAAAGCAGCAGCTCTGACAGGGTTTTTACTGAGCCTGGGTGGTTGGAATCCAGGTTTGAATGTCCAAGTATTTTAAACATATGTGTTAACCATGTCTCGTAACTGGTTGGGAGCTTACAGGTGGAAGAGGAGATCAAAGGAGGGGTTTTAAATATTTTTAATACTAATGATATTCATTAAATCAGAACTGGTAATAAGAGACTGCAGCTAGGGGGAGCAGCAGAGGGAACACAATATTTTTAGACTGTGAATTCCCACTTTTTCCTGATGCGGAGGGACATCTGAGGAAAGACACCCTCCCAGCACTTGTAACACTGTGACTTTTATTTAGGCTCCCTAAAATCTCTGGTCAAATAGATTTGAAAGATAAAGTAAGAGATTCTTGGGTTGCTTGACTGTAATCCTGAGTTGCTCTTTGTTCTCAGATGTCTGCATATACTTGTAGATTGGAGCTAACCAACCCTGTGAACTTCCCTGGTGTGAGAGTAGTTTCCATCAAAACTGTATCAACTTTGGAAATGTTAGACTTTTCAAAAAGCTGTAAGGTTGTTCTAACAGCAGAAGTGATAAACATAATTTGCACTAGTAAAGTGTTCTATTAATGCATCACTGAAATACAAAGTATATTTAAAGGAGAAAAATCTCACTATTGTCTTCCAGGGTTGCGTATTTTCATCAGCTTAGAACATACTTCACCAAGAGGCAGGAGGAAGTATTGACTGCTTCTGCTATGAGCTCGCGAGCAAGTGACACTTACTCTGCTGTTGGGTCTGAGTTTGCTGACCTTGTCTATGGCGAACTCTGCCTTCAAAGATAGCTGTGCATACAGAAGGGCTGAGAGGTCTGAGCAGAAAAAAGGTGGATTCTGAAGGTAAGTTGAAGTCAATTCACTGAGTTATACAGAGCATACTATAGACGCTCACTACAAAATTACAGTATGTATTTATGAAGTTTCTATAAAGTATGAAGATACTCAGCCCTATGTATAATAATAATCTGGGAGGGAAGAATTTACTCAGGAGCAAAAAAAAAAATGCTTGAGGAAGCAACAAAGAAGAGCAAAAGACCCCTCAAAACCAAACCCCTTCATTCTGACTGATGAATGACTTGAAAATCTGATCCTTTTTTGAAAGTATTTACTTCTGTAGCTGACTAAATGGTAGCAAAGTTCTTTGAAAAGTCTCCCCCGACTTGTGCGTGCTACATACTTTGTAAATCTGTCCTAAGCCTCTTTGTCTATTTCTTCGTTTTTCCATTTCCTTTTCATTATAGTCATGTTTTCCATTTGCCGCAGCAATTTCTTTGGAGATTTTGCCTAGAAGTCGCTCTGGATAACAAACCCACACTGAAGTTCATGGGAATATTCACACTGACTTCAACGGGCATTGGGGAGTATATGAAAATCATTGCCCACTGTCATAGACCCAAAGACGAATAAAGTCCAGCAAAATGTTTAAATATCTGCCTGACTAATATTTATGTATGCGCATCCTAACTGAGGTAAACACCACAAATGCTTGCATTTAACCAGACATGCTTAAGTTGCATGATAAATTGAGGTAACAAGCTGGGTTATTTCTGATACGATAAAATATATATTGATTAATTATGTTGATAAAAATAATGAATTATTGATAAACTACATATGTACATAAAAGTTGCCATAATGCATGAGAGCAAAGCGGTCAGGCCAGTTTCCTGCTCGTTGCAAATACTCCAAGGAGAAAGACAGTAGGCAAGTACAGAAGGATTTCTCATTTCTCCTCGATAAATTCTCCCAGCTTCAGTGAACAGCAGCTTAGACACATCTGAAGCTGGAAGTTTTACCACTGTTTAGTACCTACCAGTGCAAACTCTCGTCTCCGCGTCTGTCTCATCTCCGTTTGAGCAGTTCCATATGGCTCCCACAGCATCATGTGGCAATGAGCTATACAATATGAAAAACTAGTTTCTGGCTGTCTGATAATTTCGCACTGTCTGCTCTTGGCTCTTCTGCTAGGGCAAATACTGAGTGATTGCTCCCAACTCACCTTTTCCTCACCCTTCATTATTTATCTCTCTCTGTCCTGTTCTCCCGCAGGCATCCCTTTTCCAAACTAGGGTGTTGTGTCCTATTTAATTTCTGCTGTGTTAAAGCAGTTCTGCTTCTCTGATCATCACTGCTGTCCTCTTCCCCCATCTAATCCTGTTTCTATATCCTTTTAAAAGTTATTCAGGATGAGCAGCGCTATGAACTTAAAAGTAGTGTAAAAATGCCCTCTGTTTTGCTCTCAGTTCCTGATATTCTGCTTGGCTTTTTTTTTTTTTTTTAATAATTTTTTTGTCTCTCTACTGCTGCTTCAACATTAACCGACAGCTAAAGTGACTCTAATTTAGGAGTAGTTATCACTGTATGTGCCTAGCTGCCATGACATTATCCCATGCACATTGCTTTATACCTACAGAAACAGAATTTTACCTGTGAGTTTTATTTCTCAGTATACTGAAATTTGCTGCAACTCTCTGTGATCCATTTAATTTCTTACTGTTCTGAATACATTTCATTAAAAACTTCTGTGCCTCATTAATCGCCCATTTTCCAGACAATCTACCAATAAGTTGAACAGCATAAAAGATTTGTTTGAAATTTTGCTTATAGTCTCTCTGCATTGTGAAAGCTGGTCATTTAGTCCGACTTCTTTTTCCTGTCTACTGATCAGTTATTAGTTGTTCTAATCAGTTATGAAATGGGTTATCCCTTGGCAATTCAGCTTCTTTAAACTTTCTGTACTTGAGCTATAGCTCCATTCACACAAGTATTTGAAGAGCAGTGGTAAATTACCAGAAATGGTGTCTTTGATTTTGATCTGCCATTAGCCTGGTAAGAGAACGCTATTTTGAAACATTAACCTTAATATTATCTATACAAATATGATTAAGGCTGAGTATTAAGACAGTGTTTCGTGAGGCAGGCTGGAATGAAAAGGAAAGCCTCAGCCTCACACATGTTATCAGGACAGCAGAGCATTTGAGTTTTTTTTTTTCTGGAAAATATTCAGGTGAAACATACTGTGTAAATAAACTTTAGAAGAAGCAAATGTTCACAAAATGTCTTCTAGTAGCTACTGGTTAAATTAATTTCCTGCCAATAGGGTCATTTAGGGCAGAAGGGGATCAAAAGTAAAAGCAGTGTGAAATTTTACTAACAAGTGGTCAAAGCTTTCGCGGCATATAAGCACAAAGACTTCCAGTGAAGTCAACAGCACCAGAGCTCCACGTCCTGCGGTAACACAGACACGTGTTGTACTACCACCAATGCATGAACCATGGTCATGGCTGCTCTTGGCTGCTCATGCTATTTCAGCAGCATGGATCACCCGGGCTGAAATTCAAGCTTGCACTATCTAAGCAGCCCTTAAAACCCTCCAGCTGATATCTTACAGAAACTGGTCTGCCCTTCGGTCAAGGGGTAAAATTCAAATTTGAAGTGCTCCATCTCAAAAATCTTGCATTTAAAAAAACCCCAAACAAGAACCTCCCTTCAAAAACCCCAAACAAAAAAAAAAAACACAACCCCCCACACAAACTCTACAACTTGAGACCCGAATACAGACCAACAGCCAGAAGAAGCACTGGAGGTCAAACCAGGGAAAGAGAGGAAATCAAATCCAGAAACTGTCAGTCTCTGTTGTGCAATCAGTTTTCACAGAATCAGCTAAATCTGAATTAGTGAATTCCACTTCAGCTTTTGCTCCTACCGCCGCTATATCCACGGTATCTGGGAAATGACTTAGACACATCCCTGGAGAACAGCATGGGTCCAGTGCTTCCAAAAGGCCAAAGTCAATATGTTCATGTGTCAGATACATGTGCCAGGGTAGCCATCCCAGCTGCACAACACATGATGTGTCAACTGCTTTACATAGGGTGGGTCAGGAAGAGGCTCATTAAAGAGAAACGCTACAGCTCTGCTTGCAACATCTCTGCATCCTTGTCCAGTTTTACACTGAAAAAAAATTACCCTGCTTTAAGAAAAGGGTTACTCTGGATAGAGATTGAAATCTGTAGAGAAGGGCCGGAGGAACTGTACCTGGTATATTAGATACAGATCCATCACCAATCTTTCATATCATTATTTCATCATTGAGGGAAGAGTGTAAATTATTGATTTAACTTTTTCTGTAGTAATAATAACACATTATTCCGATGACCAAATTCAGACTATTTTACATAGGTGATGAAAGACAAGAGGGCTCCTTCTTCTTAAGCTTGCTTTCCAGCGAGGGAGTCTCAGCTGGATGATTTCCTCTGAGATTAATTTCTCTCTGCATGGAAAAGGCCACGATCCCGCTCCCTGAAGGCATGCAGAACCTAATTCCCACTGAAAACATTCAGGGACTTACGTACATAAATACCTTTCAAATTCGTCCTATCTATAAACAGGGCCCAACCTTTGAGATGGCTTTCTGCGCAGAAGCATGTGGCACCTCATGGGTAAGATGGGCAATGAGGCAGCACATTTTGCAGGGTATGGAGCTGAAGCATGACATTTCTGGACAGCATGAACTTGCGTCTGTGGCTACATTTTTTTGGTGCATCTGCTGGGAAACAGTTCTGGAGGGGAGTGAGTTATATCATTTCTTTAGGTACTAAATTGTCACCACCACTACGGACATATCCCTTAGTGGACCTGAAAGCTGTTCCTGAACAAGTGAAGATATCATCACATGGCTGTTATAGAAGATAACAGGGTTTGTCTCATTTTCCCCATCCTTGACACTTCTCTTCTGACTCTTTAGCTGTAAAACAGACTTCAGTCACACCAAATTCAAGAGTGACAACTGCACCCCAGACCTGGAACTCATACACCACTATCGTAGTTGTTCATACAACATATGTACTGACTTCTATTCACCTAAAACCTTTAAACCAGAATTAAAACAGTGCTATCATACTCTTCATCTGTTTGTTCCTATTGGAGGGGGATTTTGTGGGTAACTCACTGAGAGAAGAGCCTAAAAGTGGATACCCCCTCCAGCGTCGAATGGTATCTCAGCTAGCCGGGCCTGTCTGTGGTACATGCCTATTCGGAAAAATGAAAAATTTTCACAGTGCTAATCCCTGTTACACAGACAATCTGCAGCCCATTTGCTATTCCTTTTTGGCTTTATTTTTAACAGGGCCTTAAAACATATTTTTCCTTAAAATGACAACATTCTTTTCTGCCCTCTTTGTTCGTAGGGCTTTGTGCACCCATAAACAGTTTAAGAGTTCCCTTCACACCTGCAGTGCACATGTGTGCCTGTAATAAAGATTCTCTTATCTATCCTTCATTGATAACTTAAGAGGACAGTGTTTAAGAAAAGGCACCATCCTTGTGATTGTAATGAACAAAACCAAACCCAAATCCCAAACCTACAGCAGCGACAGTAAGGCCAGCGTGCCTGGGGAAGGAGGGAACCCGACCCATGAAGTTCATTAGGAATCTGCTTTCCCAGGAACTGAGGAGTGTCTCTAATTTTGCTGTCCGGTACTTAAACCCTCCATAACCTGAGTTCACTGAAGTGCACCAGTAACAGACACTGCATTTCAAATTAACATCTTCTGCCTATCAGGCATCTCCATGCATGATGGTCTTTAAACATGTTACAAATGTTTTTTAAAAAAGCCATCCAAAATCCCTGTCAAGTACAGGGCCAAATATGTGCTTCCCAGTTTGGCAAATCAGGAAAGCAAGTGGGGAAAAGCTAAACATGAAACTCTGACTTTCAAACTCATTCTTCCAACCACCTGATAACCATCCCGCTTCAGCACTCCAGCCAGTTGTTTCTTCTACACTTCCAGTGAAATCCAAAGATAAAAAAAGCTCTTGCATTTTCAATAATAACAATGCATTTTAATTTATGATTTATCTCTGTCTACCACTGTTGTTTAGATAATCCTTAAACCAAGATTTTCATATGCATATAGACAAACACATAGGCTAAGAAAGCCTGAGCTCCTACTTCTGAAATCCTTACAAAATTTTGTGCTATCTAGCACATTTTATATATTTGTGCAATCCCAAAACTTAGAACCTCCTATTTCCCACATAATAAAAGATGCATCTTCTTTCCCATTTTAGTCACTTCCCCAGAGAAATGAAGGAACAGTCTTCCTTATTGTCCCTGCTGGCCCCGGAGTTGGAGCAGATCGGCTGAGGGGAAGGCAAGCAGACCTGCGACTCCTTTCCAGCTGCCAAATCCTGCTGAAAGACACAAGGAAGTAGCCTGTACCATCTCGAGGTTTTGCTCCATCCTTCCTTGACCTCCCTGGACTCCGTGTTTCTTATTTGGAAAACCATGCCAAAAATGCTTCACAGTTAGCATAATCTGAGCTATGCTAAAGCTATGCTGCTACTCAAAACCAACTTGCTCAGAAAATGCCCCCCCGGAGACTTGTTTACACAGCGGGGAGCGGATCAGCACGCATTAGATTGCCGTGCCATGACTTCTCTTTTGGGCTGCCTTGTGCTGGTTATACTCTGCTTGCACTGACATCGCTGGCCAGGCCCCAGCTCCGGCCCCAGAGCTGAGGTCTCAGTGGAAGGAAAACCTTAAGTTGGCCTAACCACAGGACAGTTTGGGATCAGCAAGTCTTTCCCAGCCTCTTTCAGCTTAAGCACTGGTACAAAGTCTGAGAGAAATTTCCCTCCACAGAGAAAACCTTAATCTTCTGGTTAGACAACACCACACACTACAATTTGATACTTAATAAATTGTTGTGAAGCTATAATACAAGTGTTCACTTGGTCACTTATCCTTTTAGCAATAAAAAACAATTGGGACTGCAGTTCAGTTGCAATTTGTTGCAGCTGCTGTGGCAAGGACCCCCTCAGAAAGTAATTTCCAGAGGATTCTTCTTGTTAAAAAGCCATTTCCTTGGCGAGGAGTGGGATGTCTGGAAGATAGCAACGGGGACGAAACTAAGCACAGAAGTTTACAAGCATTCCTGAAGAGCATTTTTAAAGCCCTATATTTATTCAAACAATTACAAAAACATTTTATACAGCTAAGCAGTTTAGGCCCTCCACCAAAAGTAGACTTTTAAGCCTAACTTTTGATAGGCAGTTTTTCTCATTGCTCCTAAGATGACACGAGGTAGCATCAACACTTGGCTCCACCCTGGGGAAGGTATGGAGAAAGGATGGCAGCCTCCTGATTTCCCGGTCCTCCCACGGCTCCCAGGATTTTCATTCTTCAGTTCTGACCCACACCCATTCTCTCTCCCTGCCACAGGAGTTGGTTATGAATAATATACATTACTTATTATTATTATCATCAATAATATACATTGCAAATTTAGCTTTGTTGGGAGTAACAGGAACTGAAAAGAATAACTTCCAGTCTCACTGGGCAACCCCGTAGTGTTCAGCTCACCCACTATGACATGTGGTTGGTTATGTGGGTCAGATGGTATCATTATTACTACCTGAGTGGATGACAAACTGAAATTTAAAATTTAAGAATGACAAGTCTGGTAAAACTTCCAGGCTATGCGAAATACATGAAACAGTCTTCACACTTCCTTGGTGGCTCCCATCATCCCAGGGAGTTAATGAGATAATACCCCAGCAAAGAGAAGAATAATGATGCTGTTTATCTCCATAAACACTCATGAATTTATCATCAGATAACACACCAGCCATGCCACCTTCTCTAGCCTGCCAAACGGTCACCCTCTTCCCTGATGCAAACACAAGATAGTAGCCAGCTTTTTCTTCCCTTCTGTTTCTTCCATTATTATTATCCCTTCACATTACTCACTGTATGGTGTCTCTCTATGTGACAGCTACATGTCGCCTATTTAATCACAATTTGTAACTCTTTCTTTGGTATGGAATGACGTGTCCTGTCTACCTCTAAAAGAGGAGATGGCCATTTGACATCTCCTCTCTCCTTTCCTCCCACCTGAAGAATGACAGGGGAGATGATTGAAAAAGAAAGTATCCACCCAGTACTCTTCCTACCAAAGAGGAGAAGTAGGAGACTCATGGTTCAGTCTCTCTGTTCTGGACAAGCTAATGCCCCACAGGATAGAGAGAAACAAAAACTTTTCTTTTTTAAGATAGAAAATAGGATCCTGAGTCTCCCAGGAAATTCACAATGATCTGGATGGGAGGCAGGCTCTGTTCTCTCGTTTTCAAGCCAAAAGAGAAGAAATAAAGAAATATGGCAAGTTCTGCAGTCTGTACTAGCCCTGCCAGGTCAAGCCAACAGAAGCTTCATTTGGCCATTTTTCACTTAGCTGCTACTGAAGATACACTGCGAAGACAAACTGTCTGCCAAGCCCAAGGCTCCCTAACAGCATCTCTTGCTTGCAGCTCCATGTCATATCGGACAGAGGCTTTTCTTCTTTCAAACCCATGATCTATAAAAACTCCCCCTGAACAGAGACCATATAAAGCCAAAGTACCTCTGTGTTATACTCCACATGAACGCACCTACGGTAAGAAAATCAGGGAAAGCACTCAGGCACAGCAATACATCTAGCTGTAAGAGCGGGTGGTAGGGGGAGTCTTCCTAAGAACTTGCAGCATTGGGAAGCCCAAAATCTATTTTCAGTATTGTCTTCAGAAAACAGCCTAAGCTATTTGAGATGGGACCCAAGCCCCAGTAAAGCACAGGACCTAGATTTCTACAGCTTCTTTTGACTTGACATAAATACTGGCCATACAGACTACCGTGGCTGTACTTCATAAAACACTATAATTTTGCTGTAAAAATAAATAAATGAATACATACATACTAAAAGGAGGGGAGAAAGTCATATGAAAGCAAAACGGTTAAATACAAGAAGGTAGCACATCTGTCAGAATCTTTTTTCTTTTTCTTTTCTTATATTTTTTTGTTTTTTAATTAGTTGGGCTCAGCATTTTGCATTTCTGTTAGTGGTTTTACATGCAGTTTTCTCCCCTCCTTTCCAGAGACCTGGTTTTACAGCAAAATGTCCAGCTTTAGGATCTTTACAGGCTGTCAAGAATAGATGCACCATTTTCTGTACGAACATACAGCAAAAGGAACAATTCTGGCAACAACTCTGCTCTGTGCAAAAGGAAAAACAAAGGAGCTTTTCCCCCCATCAGATGCGTTACTTTCCCTCGTGCCGCTCTAGGTAAGAATGAGACTCCAAGAATAAAAGTTTCCTGCTGCAACATAAACATACTCTGTTTGCAATGCCTTTTAAGAGATCTCAGCTTTACACATTTCAGACTTGCAGGGAAGAGATCACGCTGACAGCAAGTCACTGCTGCGCTCAACGCAAGCTGCCAAAATGCGTAGATCTGAACCCTGTCCTCTCATTCACTGGACCGATAAGTATGCTTTTAAAAGCATGCACAGCCTGGTTCACACTTACATGATGCACAGAGAATGAGGCCGAGGGCTCACAGAGTGTAGCAACACCTCATTCCCAAGCATGTGCAGAACAGTCCACCTTCACTCGCTGCTAAAAATGCTAAACCAGTGCCATTTGCACTACACATGTGCAACATGCATGTCTCCAAGATTCATTACTGTGCATGTGAAAATTCAATCATATCAAAGCTTAGCTTTAAGAAAGTCCCAAGGGGCTAAACCGTGTGCTTACGCGCTTTGAGGAGGAAAAAAACAACTCTAACTTTTTTTTTGTTTGTAGTGTCTTTCCTTTAGTAAGAACAAAATAGCTGCAATATGGGTGAACTCCATGTTCCCACTGTGTGTTTATATCCATTCACTTTCATAACTCAAGTTTGAACACAAGTGTGTAAATCATAGAAGGATTTAGGGCCAATCCCAAGAAAACTGTAACTAAGATGAACAAAACTCATCATTGTATTTGTAAACTGCTGTGCTTTGGTCACTTATTATGACCATATGAATCCTTTTACACTCTCTCTCACACACGCTATTTTCTGTAGCTCATTCTAGAGCAAAGGATTCTGCAATGAGCTTGGAATATCACAAGTTCACCTATTTTCACATTTCATTGCAATTTGAAAATTGCTTTGTGTTCATGAAGTGTTCCATTAAAATAAATCTGCCCTTTAATCAAAAAGGGAAAAAATTATACTGAAGAAGTGATGTTTTGGGGACACACATGGTCATTACACATCCTGTACTTGATCAAAAAAGAAGAGATGAATGTTCATGTTCTCTAATGAAAATAAAGATTTTTGCAGGTAAATTAATTTTAAAGAAGTAAAAAACCTGCTGATCATCTTGGCTTTTGTATGGGCCTTTCACACCCATGGATATGAAGCTTATAGAAGCTGGTTTCAACCTAAAGGTACCAGAAACACAACCTAGAACATAGCACTGAAAGAGAAAGATTTCCAAAGAATTAGCCTATGTTGTCCAAAATAAATAAGTAAGTAAATAAATAAATCTAAATACACTCGGAGTTTTACTGATGCAGGAAAAGCAGAGATGTGGCTTCTGTTTTTCTTCCCCATTTCTGTAGTGTGATATAAACGTCATCTCCTCAGATCTGTCAAATATCTCATGACTGCAGTGGCGACACCAACACAAAGCTGCCCAGCACCATGGCAGGACGTGGTGACAAGCCATCTGCCAACGATGGGCTAAGTGGGGGCTGCCGGCTCCAAGTCTGGCCCATCGCACCCTGACTCTTGTTAGCCATGATCAATGTGTGCATGCGGGGGTTGCATGAGCTTGGCAGGGACTTCTGCAGGCCCGAGTGGGAAGGGAAGGTCTCTGCTTTGAAGGTGTTCTCCAAATTAACTTTTTTACATTATCTAAAACTTTTTTGGATACACTTAAAAAAAATTCTCAGATACACAAAACCCAAAGAGGAAAGCAATGCTTGAAAACCAAACAGAAGCAGGAGCTTTATGGGGCTCCTCCTTTGCGGAGTTAAATTCCTCCTGAATGACATTTCCAGGGTGAGGCATTTGTAAGTACAACTGTAAAAGGACCAAAGGCTCAACTGACAAACCATGAGATATGAAGCGCTTGCAAGATACATCCGGTGTTGAGATAATTAAAATCAAAATTAAACTTGTGCTATATTTGCATCTGCAAAGCATCAGTTAATCAAACATAATGAGTTAATCAGACTCATTTTTCTGAGAGCAAAACGCAACCATGCTTCATCATCTTTTGTGTTGTCCTTAGACTCTGACAGACAGGAACTAACTCTTCCTAAGTATTTGCACACCCGATAGCACATCAGTCCTGGAAGTTTTCTAGGCATTGTTACAACATTAATAGGAAAGAGTTGTAGTAAAGCCACTTTATATGAGCTTTTGCTCTATATTAAGAAGTCAAATAATAATAACAAATTGAAGGGGACACGAAGCATGACCCAGGAAGGAAATAATATTCTGCATCCCATTTTTGCAAGCAAGAGAGAAGCCATTCAGCTATTTAGCAAGACTGCTGCCAGTAAACCAGTATGTCTCCCAGATTCCTAACAGCAAAGAGCAAGAGCAAAGAATACATTCTCTGGTGACCTCTGCAGATTTAGCAATTTGGTATTTATTTTTTTTATCTTAAAAAAAAGCGCAAGCCATTGCTGGATGTAATTTCTAAGTATTGTAATTAATTTATTTTTAATCCCATGAAGAAATAGTTTATACTGTCTTGGTTGCTAGCTATTCAAGATATTGTGGTTACATTTTTGGTGTCTTTGGTACATTTTATTGTAACATTCTCAGGGCACTGCAGTCAATTACTACATCTCATGCTGTTTTACTTGCTACAAAGCATCATCCAAGCATTTTCTAGCAAGTCCTTGTGGGTAACTATGTCCTGCTCAAGAAATACATGTATGTCCATGCACAGATAGGTATGAGATCAGTGTCAACTTAGCCATTTGCATCAATGACTTTTTTGGTTTGGCTTCTGTGGTCTCACGCCTCTTAGCTCAAGCTGTGATAGAGTTTAAAAAAAAATATTTTTTTTTTTAATTAAACTGAGTACATTTGGAATACAAAGGCTTAGCTGATATCTGCCTATCATGCCTCTGTAGTGTTAAAACTTGTCCCAGCTTTTCACTCCTCTCTCCCTTTCCCAGACCGCATTATCGCTTATTCAGCCCCACAGTTGTGCTGGTGCCCTCTTGGCTGTCCCAGTTCTTCCCTTCGTTGCTGCTGCTCCCATCATGTGCGTGGGGGAAGTGGGAGGGACAGTCCCAGTGGGAAGCATAAACCCAACCAGCTACGCAGCAGCAAAGGGAAAGACAGACGCGTTTTGCTGGGGAAAGAGCCGAAACAATGGCTTGTGGCCAGGACTTGGAAAGGGCAGAAGATAATAGCGCCCACAAATTAAAGAAGGAAAATGGCTGGAAATAAAGTTTGGTAGGTCTCAGCCTACCAGATCATTAAAGGCCGTTGAGTGCGAAGGAGTGCAAACTCCAGCACCTGACAGAGGGACAAGCCTCAGAGAAAAGAGGGGACTATAACCTGGAGGTAAGAAGTAAAAAAAAAAAAAAACAAAAAAAAAAAAAAACCAAAACCCAAAAGATAGTGAATTAAAGAGGCTGCAGTACCGTCATCCAGGAATCTATGGAACAGCTATGCCTTTCAATCACAGCTATGATACATGGGATTTTCCATTTCGAGTTGCATCCCTATAGTTGAGCAAAAGCCGTCACACAGGAGAGCTTGCCCTGACGCAGTGGAAGCTGTATCTAACATGCACAAAACTTAAACCACCGTCATTGCTAATCTGGCCTCTTTCATTTAGGACTCTATTCACTGTATTGTGTTTATTTAGAGAGATGATATGTCCAGAACAATTTCCTAGAGAGGCTACTGTTCCTAGAAGTAATTTTTCTAACTCAAGTTTTGAAATTAAATTGATGGCAGACAGTATGTAGTACTTGACCCCCAAAAAAGTAATGTAGTCTAACATGCACTGTACGTTCCTATTTCTGAGCATATTTTTCCCTTGGGCAAATGCTGTAGATATTTTCCGATTCTCTGTGTAATTGGAAAAACATTAACAGTTTGCAGAAAGGGGAAAACAGGAGTGACAGTGAAGAACAGTGAAGACAGTGAAATCTCACCGATTTAGCACGTCAGTGCTTCTCATTCTCTGCTGATCCAAAGCAGTAAAGGGAATAAGAACAGAAAATAAATAATATTCCTCAGAAAGACATAAAAATGTAAGTCTTACAAAAATCCACATTTGCCCCGCCAGTCCCTTCAGCAAGCTGGGTCAGCTTGCTTTGCTCATGCGAGTATTTTAATTAATTTGAACTGGAACTTTGCCTGACAAAGGAGCACTGGCTCTTCCCTTTCTGGGCAGAAGCACTAACTACCAGCTGAAGTACATCAACGCTCCAGATAAGCCATGAACTATTGTATCCGTTCTTTTACTGCTGATTAAAGACTCCCAAGTTGCTCCTAGTCCTGAGAATTGACATAACTGAAAATGTTACATTAACATATTAAAGAAACATTCTGAAAGTACATTAGCATACCAAGCTGAGTAAGTAAATAGGTTGCTGGCTGATGGTCCTTTCCTCAGTTTTGGTAAGAGTTCTCTGATTTCCACTATGTGTATCTGCAGAGAGTTGAATGCACAGCCCAGAGCTGTCACAACTGCAACAGCAAAATTCTATTAGTTTTCTTTTAAGCTGTATATCATTGGTCCTTACTAAAACTATGTCCTAGTTGTAAACAGGACACTAAACTTACCATTTAATGTTACCAAGATATAAAAGGTACCCCCACTTTTGACACATTATAAATTCCACTAAAGCAACAGGTTGTTTTAGAAAGAAAAGTATAGGCCTGTTCTTTTAGTAAATGGCATGCAAAACTTCAGCACAAAGTCCCATAATCTAAACAAATCAAGTACTAACCTGATGAGAGAGTACTTTAAAAAAAAAATGTATGAAAACATCACGTCTTAATTGGTTGAGATGTGTGACACCAATGTTAAAAAAACACAGCGGCTTACCAAACCTGCAACTGTAAGTATTGCCAAAGATGAAGCATTATCACAAAAGTAACTTTTTTTTTCCCCCTTTCTTCTTTTTACTGCAATTCTGTGTTAATTGTGTTGTTTCCTGCAGATGGCTAAAAGTAACATTTAAAATTATTGATAGCAAATCTGAGTCATTTTCATGGACTACATCTGCGCGACATGGCGTAGGAGCTGGGGACAGAGTCCCAGCCAACAGAGGGTGAAATCAGCACCGACAGCCCTTGATGGGAGGTCAGGCTTTACTCCTGGGAGCAAAAGTCACTATCTTTCCACAGGTCTTTGCTTGTGCTACAAACAGGACATCTTAATGTGCGTGCCACCTCTTCTGTCATTACAGATACTTGCAGGGTTGTCTATGACCTGAAGTGTACCTTGCCAGTTCATGCCAGTAACTAGAAGCTCCCAGCAAACAATCCAGGTTGGCAAGTAAGGCGCAAATCTTGCAAATACAACTGGTGGGTGGTCCAGCTTATTTTCCAGGAACTAGGTGAATTATAATCAATCATTTCCAACATTGCACTGACTGCACAGTGAAGTGCTAAGGATGTTGTACGTAGGGAAAGGCGTCAAGACTTCCCCAAAAGGGAAATATTACACATCGTGTTTGGGGCTGTACAGCGCAGCCCCACAAGTATCCTCACTGAAACTCATGAGACTGAGATAACATTCAGTGGGAAAATAGGTCCTATATACTGACTTCTTGTGAATACACAGAAAACAAAAGAAAACCCAAGGAGAACACATAAGAAAGCGTATCATGCTCCTGTATTTCCTCGAGGTGATTTAACACAGTAATTATTACAATGTGCAATAGGAAAGAGCACAGTGCTTTCATAATATAAAACTTCAGCACAGCATCTGTTACTAAACTTCGCTCAGAGGTAAGGAAAGGTGACCTGGGTAAATTATAAAACAATTGACTGGCTAGGGAAAGCAAGCTTGGAGGAGTTTAAAAACCATTTCTCACATGCAAAAATCAAAACTACCACTACTGTTATTATGCCTGCACACAAAACCAAATGCTAACATTCAATTATTAGGAAGCTGATGTGAAACACTTCAGCAAGTTCAGCGGATTGCTTGAATTCGCATCTTCTCTGCTGCTCTAAGGAAAATGTAGGCAAGATACAGACCCTTCAGGCATTGAGTATTTTGCCTTTTTAGTGCTGAATGTTGGCAGCTCCCTTGCTGCTACCCTGTTTGTTGCTTATGAAAAGCAGCTATATTTGGAGGTCCTAATAATACCTGATAGGATAAAAATCATATTTTCTGAAAAAGTCTACCTCCTTCAACACCCCAATGGGCAACATTCATACCATCCAAGCTGAGACTTGATAGGGCAGTAGAGAACTGATGGCGTAAAATACTGCTTTATAGTTTACCACAAAGACAGCTGAACAAAGGTAATTTTCCATCAGACTTCCAAGTTTCCAAGCAGGGCATAGAGGAAAGACAACTGCCTAAACAAGTCAGGGTCTTTTTTTCATAAGGTTTCTAAAACCTTTTCTCCCTTACACTTAAACTTTCTATTCAGAGCTGTTACTCCCCACTTACCTCAAATGGACATAACCAAAGAAAACTTCCACAACCACTGGAGCGTATTCTGGACAAGAAACCTAGAATTTATTTTCTGCCATATTAAGCAAATGAATGTGCCCCGAACTATACCACTGGGACAGCATGTTTTTTTATTCTCACAATGGAGAAAGATATCAGAGATCAACTTGCTAGGTGTGATTTTTAAAACCAAGTTTGTTTCACCACTGTAAACACAGTTTCTACTTCATGCTCAAATTTTCCTCACCTATTCAAATTCAATTCATTTAGCGTCTGAGAGTTAACAAGAAATTTCTTCCTCTACTTCTAGCAGTGCTTTGAAGAAGTCAAACAAAGAAATGCTGAGAATAATATTTTTTTAGATTACTCTTTCTTTGATCAGTTATTAATCCTACAGAGAAAAATGAAAGGTTTAAAACCTTCTAACTCCCACTTGCACAGTTCTTAACATCAATTATGAGGTGGTGATGTCCAAGACAAGCCCAATGAAGCAAATTGATTAATTTAACACAGCAAAGCTTTGGAAACAATGTGAGGGAAGGACTAACAATTATTTGCATATAGCACGCAGACGGACAGACACTCGAGCAATGAACTGATGTCCTACCTCTCCTTGCCGGTGATAGTGCTTGGGAGGTTTTCCCATCTGCTCTAGCATTTTGCCCTTCTTACTGCTAGCAAGCGTCAGTCCCTGGTGGATGCCTGCAGATCTGTTGGTTGCCTGAGTTGGAGCCTCCCCCATCAGGGTGGACTTGATGGAGTTCACCTTGGAGCTGGAGCTGTCTAGCTGGGAGCTCTCCACCATCAGGACCGCGGCTAGTAAGAGGAGACAGCAGCAGCACTTATTCCACATCAGCACGATCATCTCCCCTCCCCCCAAAAGGATTATCTTTTTTCCTTTTTTTTTTTTTCAGGCAAAGAAAAGAGAGGGGAAAAAAAGTTTTCAAAATATCTCCCAAAGTTGTTAACAAAGCAATGGATTTCAATGCCACACACTCAAGGAACTGCTGTTCTGAGAGACACGGGAGGAAAAAAAATAAAAAAGAATCCCCTAAGTAAAAAAACGTGTCAAGTCTATAGGCAACTGGGTCTGTGAAGCGATGGCTTTTTCCTCCAGGTCCTCGAGAAGTCCAGGTACTTCTTAGTGACTGAGCGCAATAAGCTACGAGGCAACTGCACCCAGGGCAGTCACCAGCACGTTTGCTTGAGCTTCAGAGGAAGAGTGAGTGAGCGAGTTACTTCCCCCCACTCCTCCTCTCTTGCTGCACAAGCCAGCAGAGAGGAAACTCAAACCAGATCCAATCCAAGCAGCACCGGCAAAAGCTGGGCTTAGTTTTCTTTCACTCTCTCTCTCTCTCCCCCTCTCTTTACTTTTTATTCCCCTCCTCCTTTTTCTGTCTTTCGCCTCAGCCTCTGCAGCCAGCAGGAGTGAAAGCGCCCGGTTTCTTCCTCCTCCTCCTCCTCCAGCCCAGCCGGTGCGGGGCGAGGGGCTCTGGGCACCCGGCGGCGGGGCGGGGGGAGCCCCG
>VZSZ01009543.1:321780-364321 GCA_013398815.1 Ibidorhyncha struthersii
CTTGCCTTTGTTTCCCCATTTGTCTCTGAAACTTTTTTAAAGAGGAAATGTTTGGAAAAGCCAAAGGCTACCAGAAATCAAGACAAAACCAAGAAATAAAGGAACACAAAAAATGAATACGTTCAATTTAAGGACAAAAAGGAAATACAATGAAAATGGAGCGAGATCCTTTACCTGACCTCCTCCAAAAGGGCCAAAATGACATAGTGTAAATGCAAAATATTATGGGCCAGATTATAATCCTGTGTATTTTACAACATCTATATTTTAAGCCACTTGACTTCAGTTGAACCGGTTTTGATTTGTACCAGCTTTAGTCCAGTCTAAAGTCCTATGTTTTTCTTTCCCTTAAATAAACAAAATTACCTGTTCTTCAAATTAAATCTGTTTTTAATTCTATATAAAGCATTTTGGGATACTTCTTGTATGAAAGACATTCTATAACACAGAGGTGTATTGTTTTTTGTTATTATTTTTTAAGTTCACCAGCTGCACTGAATTTCCATTGCCCCTTACAGCAACTCTCACAACTTGGATATGGCCAAATCTCCTGTAGCCCTGCCCCTGGGGCCTACTCTGTCTTTTATTTAATTTCTGACTAAAAAATTCAATCAGGACCATCAAGCAATACCTAGTTTCCTAAGGCTGCAGCTCAACAACACAATATTTTTTTTTTAAAAAAACACATTTAAGGAGTCCCTTCCTCCCCTCTGTCCCCCAGCTCTCTACGGGGACACAGTTTGGGTTTGTTTCTTTCCTTTTTCACCATTTTTGTATTCATTTTACAACCCAAAGCCCCTTAACTAATTGCCCCCACCACCACAAAGAAGGCTTTACATGGCAGTGCAAGGGCAAGAGAGTGCAGGCACTGGTTGTAGGGTGGGGACAAAGAGCATTAGAATCCCCTCACTCCAGCATTTCCACCAAACGCTTCGTGTCCTGGGACTGCGGCCCCAGCAAAGCATCCAGACGACACGTTGGAGCGTGCGATACCCAAAAGAACATCAGGTAGGTGTCAGCTCCAGAAATCCACACTAAAGCAGCCTATGGCCACCACAAAACTCTTCTCCACAGGGTATATTTCTATATTAGTTAGCATCAGGAGAACCACTCATTAGAGCTTATGCAATGTTTCTACCAGCATTGAAGTACACAGGTCTGACTCCTGGCCCACTCCTCCTCTTGTTTCCCTCTTAACAGAGCACGTGTGAAAGCCGCAGCCCTACCCCTGCAACCCAAAAGTGCCAGGGAGCCCCTTCTGCAGCCGCTGGCACAGGCTGCCAGGTGGGTAAAGATCTTCCTCCTCCTCAGCCTTCACCCCTGACCGCTCTGTGCTACAGGACACACTGCCAACACAGTGTGGGGATGGCGTAGTGAGGTGCTGGCAGCAGCGGCTCGACGTTGCTCCTCGGCACTGCTGGCATACCCAGAAACTCCAGTGAGAGGCTACTGCCACCAACAACCCCTGGCAGGAGTTTGACACAGGCTGCAGAGGAACCCCATGCTGATGTGGCGGCTGCCTAGCCCAGCCACATCAAGAGGTCCCAGCTCACCTCTCCCTCTAAAGGTTACCCTCTCCCCAAAACTGTCAGCAAGCGCAGCCGCTGGTGTAATCGCTGCCTGGCCTGGCTGAGCGGCGATGGGCAGCCCCAGCTGCAGCCGGAGCAGCAGGCATGACCACAGCCCAGAGAGAGGCAGGCTCGCAGCGTGCAACCCCGGTCACGGGAAGAGGAGAAGAAATATCATATCCTTTGATTTCTGTGTTTTTGGGTCTCATTCCTAATGACATGCTCCTCATGAGCAGGAAGGCAAATGATGCAATAAACCTGTTTTGAAATCCATATTTATGATTTTTCTCCTGCTGATTTTTTTTTTCCAAACAGACAAGTACTGAATGTTACTGGTTTTCCTCATAAATAACTCATTTTCCTGATTAAAACAGTCCAGGATGGTGTCACAGTTAATTAACGACACAGTGTGCTGCAACTGGCTTGGTTGCTAACAGTTCAGGATTTGAGTCAGCCCCTCTGACAACTGTTAACCCTTCGCAGTGGGAATCACTGATTTCTTGGGAAGACAACAAAAGAAAAGGGAAACACTCCCAGCCCACCAAAATTAATAACTGTCAATAAACATTGCTTCAAAAGCCAAACCTAATAGCCAGTCAATTTAAATTATTTTAAGACACAACAGCATTTTCCTCAAAACGTCTTCTCTGTGTCACTGAACTGAACTCAGCCTGACCACGCGCTCCCAAAGTGGTATACATTTCAGTGTTCAGAGGAAGAAGTACTTTCCAAAAGGAAAGGTTTCAGCAAAACGCAGCAAGGGTGTGGGTCCCATGCCCAGGAGGCCACAAGTTAAACCCTCTGGTCTCCCTGACGGGAGCGAGCCACGAGTGCAGAGCGAGAGGGGCAGCAATGGCCAGGCAGTGTTTCGTCCTCCTCCTCTGGTGTCCGCGTGCAGGACTGCTGCTGGCCCCAGCACGAAGCGCCGCAGAGAAGACGTATGCGAGCTAGGCTGTGTATGCACAGCACGTGGTTCTCCAGAGGATCACAACACACAAACCAAGACACTAATTCGCGGTAGCCCAGAAAGACGTCTGACTTGATATGGAAATAGCTGAAATTTCAGCCTCCCTCCCCCAGCTGCATATGTTGAAGAGTTGTTCAAACAATAAAAATACTTATAATTAGCAAGTCTACATACACCCATTTTCTTTGCAATATTCTTGGCAATATTGTAGGCAAGTTACTCAAACTTTCCAAAGAAAAATAACCGTAAGGAAAATTCCCTTCTCAGGAATGAAAGCAGCAGAAAATTATGAGGCTGAAAAGGGAGTTAGAATGGAAACCATTGTGCAACCTTAGCTATAATAAGTACTGAAGAAGCTGATTGCTGTTTATTACATTTATCTTGTGCTTTCTGATAAATACAGTCACATCTGAAGACTGTATAAGACAACAAATGTAAAAATATTTTCAATCATTTGCTTTGGCTTGCAAACATACCTTAAACAAATGTTTTTGGAGATAGGATGGTGTATCTACAGGCTGTAATAAATATCCCACTCTCAGAGAGTAGAGTCTCTGCTTTGCAAAAAAGGGAGTTAGGGAGGTTGCTTCCTTCTCTGTGTGATTGATCAATTTTACTCCCCGTCTTTGTTTAAGAAAACAACCAAAAGATAAAGAGATAAGTCTTCTTTAACATAAACCCCCCCCAAGTTTGTTTGTTTTTTTTTTTAGCAAAAATATATTGCTGTAGAATCAGGATATAATATGACATGGCATAAATTCCTTATCCGCAATAAGAATTTATGCGGAATGGTTAGTTCATTAAATAGAGTCAAAATCTGTCCTACTAACAGGCTAATATGACTGCATTTGATAAAATAAGAATCTGGTATTGATCACTTATGAGCTGCCTCTCCAGTTAGGTTTGTTCTAAAAAAAAAAAAAAAAAAAGACTTTATAAATAGTTGTCCTTAGTTAGGGACATCTCACACATCTCACTTCTCTTCTTGATGAAATAATATTTTAAAGGTCATTCCTGATCAACTCATTCCAATATGCTTGCAATAATTGGCAATATATAAATCAATTAAATGTCTAAATTAAAAGTAATTTTGGAAAAAAAATTTGGAAACTTTTGTTTTGCAAATGGATTACATTTCTGGGATTTTTAAAAATTCCAATTTGTTTCAATTGAAACAGTTTTTCCATTGAAAACGCAACTTAATGGCTGCTTCCTGACAAAGGCGTGCTTTGCAGGGGACACGATATTTGTTGTGAAAGAAGAAAACATAACATTCCATGCAAAATTTTCACAGAAGTGTGAAAAGAACAAATTAGTATCCCGCTCTTGCATAGCAGAGAAAAAGAACCTCTAGCTAGCACCAAAGATACCACATATCTCTTTGCTCCATCTGTTGTTGAAAGTGGACAGCAAAGAAGTTCAATCTGTACTGTTCTAAAGAACTTGTCTATATGGCTGCTAAATAAAGTAGCAGCAAAATCTGGAATTATGGGACTTTTTTCCCCCCCTAAAATCTCAGAAGAGGGTAAAATTAGGATAGTCATTCAACAAACTATGCAGGCTGCATGCCTGGCTAGTTGCACGATGATGGAGAGCAACTGTGAAGCTCAAGAGTTACAGGTGAGAACAACATGTTGCAGTTTTCCTCTTGTGCACATATGTTTACACTCCATTCCCTGGTTGCAGTTGTTTCCCCATTTTTCTCTCAGCATAAGAAGAGGACAAAATGATCAGAAGGGGAAGGAAGGGGAGCCTCTTCTCTTTGGTGTGCAGCCAGCGTGATAGAGAGCAGTGAGCTCACTTCACTGCTCCAAACACAAATACCCCAGAGAGCATCTAAATTTACTCCCATTCTGGCGTTTGGTAACTCAGCCCCACTGTGGTCTTTGGTAATTCAAAGACAATAACTATGTAAACCTCAGCCTAAGCTTCCTTCCCAAAGCTTGGCTCTTCCTAGCACCGTGCTCCAGGGCCTGCCCTGGCCCAGATTTTTCCAGCTGAAAGAGTTAATCAGATCTTGTTGCCAGCCTTACTCAGCATAACTTTTCTGGTAAGAAGTTAGCACTTGAACCTCAAGTGATGACTCGAAGACCCCTGCCAAATGAATTCCTGGTTTAAATCCATTGACACCGATGGAGTTACAAGAGGAACAGAACTGGTCCTTTGCCTTTTTTGCTATTATCCACAATAGGCAGCTCTATTTTTCTGCATAACAAGTACCAGAATACTGAATACATTGGCTGCCAAGAAATGCAGAACAGACAGACTTACATGTTTTTCCCTTTATTTCCATCATCTGACCTTTGCTTTTTATGTCTAAGGAGCAAGCTGCAACTTTATTTACATGTATAATCTAGATGAAATGCTAGTTTGTGTGTAGAAAGCTATGCGGCCTTTGATCTCTGAATTTGATTTTCCATTTTTTTTCAAAGCAAAACATAATGAATTAATGGAAACATGGAAAAGTTAGGTTTTAGAATGATTCTCATTTCATGTTTCTGATTCTTTCAGCCCAGGCTAGATCTTTTAGGCTTCCCTAGAGGCTTGAAGCATTAGTTCATAGTCCAAAATATTAATTTGTATCCTGACAGAGTCGGCACTGAAATCACTTAGTTTGCCCAGTTCAGTAGTGGCAGATTTTCAACCCCCACAGAAGTACTTGACTGCAACAAAAGGTGCTACTAGCTGCCTCGAAATTGTATAAAGTACCAGTAGTGAGAGAATGAATGATTAAATTATTAAAACAGTGGAATCCAATTTATGAGGAAGAAAGCAAAATCTAATAGGGAAAGGGAACAAGTGCTAAGAGAGTCAACAGGAAGTAAATCGGCTAATAATCTAGCAACATTTTATGGCTATATTTTTAATAGGTTTTAACCCAAGGTTTCAAACCTGCAACTTACTACATTGACTCTTTTTTCATTCACTATTCAATTTATAATTATGATCAATTTTGGACATTTAATTGATATTTTAAAATCTCGAATTTTTTACTTCTATGTATCTGCCTGGAATTGGCTCTGATTGTCAATGTGCAAAGAATATGGCACTTCTACCCCATACTTTATGTCTGGGTCGTGCAATCCTCCCAATTTTACATGCTATATGGAAATAAGTTGTTACTGATACCTGCTAAATCTTAACCTTTCTTGGTCAGGAATTTTTCACAAAATAACAGTAAATAGTCTGCAATATTGAAATGGCAAAGCATCAATTCTGATACTCATTTTTAAATTCTGTATACATTTACTGAGAAAATCTTGTATAACTACATCTCCATGCATCACAAACGTACTACTGTGATAAAACCATAATATTTTATCTAAAACTCTGAGCAAGAGAAGATTCTTCACGTGGATTCTATAAGTAATCAACCCCTATGGCAGGGGGGTTAGAACTAGATGAACTTTAAGACGCCTTCCAGCCTAAACCATTCCATGATTTTATGATAAAGGGAAATTAATATGGGATTTTTGTTACAACATGTGCTATTAATCTTTTTAACATACATATTGTCTAACTACACGTCTTTTTTGTTATCTCTGTCCACACTGGTTTACAAGTGATCATCAGCTCAGTATCACTGGGGCAGGAGTGGGGAGCATCTTTGTGGAAATAACCCCCTCCCAAATTGCATGGTATTTTGTGACCTGGTTAAAGGCTAAGAGACTATTTGTTTTATCTGCTACCACGCACAACCCACATTGTCAGTAACAAACCATCAAAGCAATGCAGGTCGTTACTATCAGAGTCAGGTACTTTTCAGAAAGAAAAAAAAAAAGAAATAGAAGGAGCAAGAATATAGGGCACTTTTCAGAGGACACCATCTACAACTTGAGTTTCTCACTCGAGCAACAGTGAGATTAACTGTAAGGCAAGCCAACCCAAAGCGGCTGGGAGGTGGAGCTCTGATGTTTCAGTGAAAGCCACTGCCTCTTACCATGCATTCATTATCAAAGACAGAAAATTCCTTTCCAAAAAAAAAAAAAAAAAGATCAAGACTATTAGAAACTCACTCTCTCTCTCTCTCACTCTAACTTCAATATTATAAATGTTGAATTTACAGATGACCAGCCAATTACAGCAGCATTTGATAGCTTTTTCACTCTGCTGCAACCTAGATGCCACGTCTGGTTTCGACTTGGAGGTTGTATTTTTTTGGGGGGTTGATTAAACCGAGAATATACTTAAGCTACTCTACTTCTAATTCTTCGTATGATCTTAGAAAATAGGAGTACTTTGTCAATACTATGTTTAAAATTAGCTCTAGAGGACATATATTGCTATAGGTCCAGTGTCCTTTTCCAGCTGGGGGAGATGATTAATGCTTCCAGAAGACAGGCGAAGTAGCTAGGGAAGTTGTACAGCAAACTGAATTAAACTCAGTTAAAATCTGCAGTTCAGAAATTAACTTGTTTAAAATGCTCCTGAGATGAGGAGTCCAGTCTCAAAAAGCAGCTCCCTCTCAAAACTGAAGAAAAGGAGCGTATGTCTTTTCAAACCTCTCAGAATCGTTGAATAGACCTGCTGTCAGTCTGTCAGATACCAAGCTTCCCAAGACAAATGAAACTATCGCAGTTTCACAGGACTTGTAAAGCAAGAACGTATGTAACCTGCTTTCTCAAAACACACATGCTGCAAATAAAGATATCAAGTATACTGACATTTCTGCATTACAGCTTAAAATAACATCCTGTGTGATGCCTATATGCTGTGCTGTTAGCTCAGGTTTGGGTTTTCTAAACACTAGGTTTGCTTTCAAAGAATAACGCTCCAGTTCCTGTACGATACATGAGTATATTGGCTCTTCAGCTGGGAAACAAAGTTAAGAATGTGTGGGCTTTGGCTTCAAAATTAACCACGTTTTAGTAATCTAGTATACTAAACTGTTTCTTATTAATGTATCATGCAAATACTCTCCAGTCCTCCCGCAAGTCTGACACTTTCCCAACATATCAATAGCAAATGTTCTGTGAAATGCAACTTTTCTGATGTAGGCCACCCTGACTTTCAGTGTGATCTCAACCCACCATCCAAATCTTCATGGCAGATGCAGAATGGGCTTCTTCTTTAATAAGGGAAACAATATTGAAAAAAAAAAAGTTTCTTGAGAGTTTGATACATTGAGTTTGTTTTTCTTCGGTACAGAGCCAACTGCCCTTTTTTTTTTTCTTCTAGTTATGGCTGGACAGAGTTAAGTTTGTCGTGTTTACCGAGTCAGAACGTAAGGTAATTTAGGGGGATGGTCGGTATCAGCCCCTCATTAATGTAACTATTTGACTTCACGTACAATTTTGAAGTGCGTCAGCTTAACCCCAGCTGTTTTCTGTTTTACTGCAGATGAGATGGAGAATGTACCCAGGGACTTTTGTCACATGACAAACGAGCTTCACAGAGGCTCTTGCGACAACTGTCCCCATCTCCCAGAGCAGAGTTTTATTTCATGTTGCTGTTGCTGTGTCACCTGGCAGCACCGGCCCGCTTCACATCCCTTCTCCAGATGGTGGATGTGACTAAGCAAACACAGGCTAGTGCCTTATCAAGCTACAGGAGCTATATTTAAGCAAGTTGGCCGGGTGCCGGCTGCAGAAGACAGCCAGTTAACCTGCCCTGCTATTCAAGTGGTTTTGTGGTTTGCCCTGGGCTGACAGCTGCCCCACCTAGATTGCGGGCACCAGACTGACCCTCGGGCTCACCGTTTCAAAGCCACCACTGCACGCTGGATGGCAGCCTGCAGTGCAGACATCACCATAGGTGACCAGGAGACCATTGAAAATGATGTATGAAGGGTACAGGAGGAGTATATAGCCACTGCTGTTTAGTTTTCATATACTTACGTTTCACACCTTTTTGCACTATAATTAAAGCCATAGTGTTACCTAGTCTCCTCTCTGCCTCAGGCATATCGTCTTTCAGAGGGTTTTTATAGGTTCTTTGCAAAAGAGAACCTCGAGGAATCATTAAGGAGGATAACATTCTAATTTTTAGCTATTACACCTCCAAAGTGCAGCCTTTTATCTCCCCTCTGTTTTTAACATTCTCTGCACTGATGCACTATGGTTTTTTCCCCCATAAAACATACAGTTATCAGTTCACTAAGAGAATACTAACACAGCAGGAGAGAAAAGCCATGTGAGCTGTGGGAAGGTACATCCAGGGTGACTCAGTGGCTGAGCAGAGGAGCAAGCTCAGAGAAATAAGAGTGCACGCATCAGGGGTGGGGAGCTGTGGAAGCTCAGGTGGGGGGCTGTGTGCTGACCAGACACTGGTACCTGAAGCAGACAAATGAAAAACAGAGAGGGCAATGCCACGATCAGTGACATGGTCAGGGAGAAAAATTTAGCAGATGTGTTTCAACTGAATTCCATGCCAGAGAGGAGCTGGCAGGTCTCAGCAGCCACTCATGGACCACACAAACATTTCATTTCTTGCCTCTTTAGACATGGATGGGAGATGCAACAAACAGCCTCAGCAAACAATGAAGTTACAGAGTCCCTCTGGAGGGCTCTTCACTACCAAGTCCAAGAGAATTTCTGGATTTTTTTTTTTTTCTTTTTTTGTTCCCTTTCAGATGTAGCTCTTGGAGCTAGGAGGTGATGAAGAATGATATTTTGGGAAAATATGGGCTACTGCTCAACCAAGTTTTGTTTGTACCAGTAAGAGTTTGAACTAAAGCAAAACCTAAGTGAAGAAGTCCAGAATTTGGCCCAGGACTCCCAAAGCAATGTCTTCTGCCATATTTCATTCATCATTAACCAGTCAGTACTATACCTGTGTCCTCTCAGTTCAGCAAATACAAAGTTGATACGGTTGTAAATGACATAAATGGCTTTGTGCTCAGGCATAATGCGAGACACAACAGAAAAATGAGGGGGAAAGCAGTTTTGCTAGACTTATTTGGATTATGCCTTTTTTAACCCCAAAATTGAAAGCAACTGGAAATACTTCGGAAATTCAGGAGATTTAGGGGTTGTTTATACAGCAGATGAAAACAATAGACCCAAATGCCTCTATATTTTAAAGCTCCAAGGTAGGGGAATAGTTTATTATATTAAAAATAACCAGGTCCTCTAGGTTCTATTGCCTACAGAAAACTTAAATCTAAAATAATTGTTTTTAAAAATTGATTTCCTTTAACATGTGTACAAGATTAAGTGGTTACAAATAGATATTCTGAAATATTTATAGTGAATATCTGAGTTGCTTATTCTGGCAGCTTCCATGAGAAGGAATCAGTACGATATCTACATTTTTTTCCAGATAAACATTAATAAAAATCTGTAAGTACAAAAAAGTGGGTAAAATGAATTCAGAGTAAACTGCAGAGCATACTTCTGCCTCAGTTCCCTGGTAAAGAAAAGGCACTATATGCATACTACAAGACTAATCTAAACATCGTTTCCAAACAATAGACTCAACTGAGCAATTGAAATAAGTGGGCAAGTCTAACATTTTCTATTTGCAATGCAGCTATATGTGATGTATACCTTCCTCCCCTCCCCCTTAAATCAGAATTTCTTTATCTTCGGGATTATAAAGTACGGTCACATGCCCTCTAGTGAGCTACAAAACAACTGCATCTTGCAAGGTGAATTGTCACCTCATTTAAGAGATGCTTCTTTATGCTACCATGTGCTATTTTTCTCTCAAAGTTATTCAACATGTTTTGAGCTCAACCTTTCTGAATCATGCAGTTCTCTGTGAGTCCCTGTTTTGAGGACAGGAAAAAAAATGTCCTGAATTAAGGAACACAAATATTGTTGCTCCAGTGAGCAACATTTAAAGCAAAGCTAGACTTTGGAAATACAGAAGTTCTGTTGCTCCAGCTAAGTATCAAAGGCTCAGTGTCTCAAAAACGTTTTCATAAGACTTTTCATATTGCTTGGGGACAAAAAATTCCTAACCTGAGAAATAAGAAGCTGTAATAACCATACTAATACACACAATCCTGTTATAGCTTGGATGTGCTTCTCTGTGTTTTGGAAATAAGCTCTCTCTGCCTACATACCGCTGACTGAAGTGGATCGAGGCACCTTTCTGAACATCTCCTAGCATGAGGCCCTGGGCAAGGATCTTCATATCTTGCCCTTTTGGACTGGACCATCTGTCCACTTTTAGGCAGTAGCCATTTAGAAATGGGCCGCCGCTAGTGCTGAGGAAACAGTGCTTGCAGCAGGTTTATACCATGCTAATGCTTAGCTGGTGGATATTTAGCTGCCTTCTTCTGTGGGCTCTCATCAAATACATCAAGATGTTTCACAGGCCACATGTGCCTTCCATGCCAGAGGCTGGCAGCTCCCGCTTTAAAGCACCACTCTAATTCTGACTAGATAATTCAGGCCTCAACAGCTTCACCGTTCACACAAGTAAAGTTTAACATATGCTTAAAGCTTTACAGGTTTGGATTCAAACACAAGATTACTCAAAGCTTGCCACAGTTCCTTTTTGCTCATTTGTGTCCCCGCCCCAGTGCATCATTACCCACATCCTTAAAGAGACTTACTCTGTCATAATAGATAGTATTTGGCCTGATACTAACAAAGCCTGGTTCATATGAAAAGAATAATAATTGCTGTTGCTATTGCCAGTGGTAATAATGAAGCATCCTATTCACTTCATACAAGTTACAGATGCACAGAACATGTGATTCCTATTTTATGGAAATTATTATCGTTCTCCATAATTAATAAAAATTGCACTATAAATATTATGAAAGCAACAACAACACAAAAAGATAGAGAGAAGTTTAGTATTAATCCCATTTCTCTAGATATGCTCAGAAAATTACATAATACATCAGGAAAATTAGCTGCTGACATACAGATTAAATATTACATTTGGAATGTCAGTCTCATCTGAAAAGTATAAAATGCCTCTTTGAAATGTTAATTGATTTTTTTTTGTGACAAATGAGGAACTGTTGTATCCAAGTTATGCAGTACAAGTGACTGTCACTCACTACTTTGCCATACTATCAGCTTTGAAACAAAAAGCAGAATAGCAAATGTATTTTCCATTCATTAGGCTTTGGCATATTTTCCAGCCAACAACTCCTGGCCCTTACACTTCCATGAAGTCCTTCTTCAGCTATGCTAGGTTCAGCTGTGCACTGTGACTTAAACATATCACTGTGGCTTAAACATATTTCAGTCTGATTTTACAGGCTCACCTACCTAAAGAGACCTATCAGTCCTAAAATCCCCTCTCCATAGGGAATAGCTACAGATTATAACTATATTTTTAATGTAAGTTTATCTCCTCTACACAGGAGTTACTACTGCTGTCTGAAAACCTCGTCATCCCAACTGGAATAGTAGTTGGAATTTGTCCATGTTGGGCAACAACAAATGATCTTCATATGAAGATGGTTATCTGGATGCAGCAAGGTAGTTATTCCAGAGGAAATTATGGCTGAGAACATAACAGAGTCTGGTTAGTAATACAAGTGACATCTTGGAATATGTAAAAGATTAAGTAACAATGCCTGGACTGGACCAGATCAAGACAAATCAGACTCCAGTGGGAACTTTAGTGGCTAAAAGAGCACTAAATAATTTCAGGAATCCATCTAAAGATTCAAGATGAAAACAACCCCATTCCTTTGCTTATATCCCTTTGGTCTGGTTCACAGTTTTGTCATTGGTGGATGCCTATCTCTTCAGCCAATGTCTAGCCTGGCTCTTTAGCCCATAGTTTATAGCAATAAAATACATTATTTATATGAATAAAATCTATTTGTTAGCAACAAAGCCCGATTCTTACCAAATATGGTTTCCTTTCTTTGTGTAGCCCATCATGGGTCATAACCAAAGGAAAAAACCCACAAAGTTTTACTATTCGCATCAGAAGTCTTCATAATGGATGAATGTTTATTTCCAAAGCTTTCACCGAGAAGCAGAGACAGAACGTGTCGGGGGAGGGACAACTACATTTATACTTGGGAGGAACAAAGACCATCTCTTCTGCATTGAGAGTGGTCTGCTAAATTTCCCTACCTACCAGGTATCCCTTCCAAACTAGAAATTCATGATGCTAAGATAACTCCATGCACTTGGAAGTCTTGCCAAGAGAGCCTTGACCTGGTGTATGCACACATCATTTTTACAAATATGTATTTATTTTTAAAATCAGTCTTGCTGTCTCACCTTCCCACCTAAGTGAGAAACAGAGCCTTGGAATTTGTTGCTTTCTCCATATTAACTGTATATGAAAATATTCTTCCCATGGTAATAAGACTCTACTCAGGAAAATAATCTCACCTAAACCTGCAATCAGGCAGCATAATATGACAAAATAATTCATTTATAAACTGCCAAATAAAACAGCACAGCAACTAGCATTCATCTCTCCACCATCTAAAACCTTGTACCCCTGCCCTTCTCATTAATTTAATGTTTAGTAATCTGCTAGCACCATCTCCCTGCTGTTGTAAAACACTTTTAGGGATGATAATTATCAAAATAACCTGAGCCAGTAAGCATAATCTTATTGGTAACTAAGATAATTTGGACTTAACTTTCAAAAAACACAAGGTAGATACTTTTCTCTGTATGATCACGGTATTTTGTCCGTGCGTGTAATTGTGCATGTAGGTTTCAGAGCTACTGAGCCCCTGAAGCTCACCCTGCCTTCACAGAATCCCAGAATGGTCAGGGGTGGAAGGGACCTCTGGAGATCATCTCATCCAACCCCCCTGCCAGAGCAGGGTGACCTACAGCGGGCTGCACAGGATGGCGTCCAGGCGGGTTTTGAATGTCTCCAGTGTGGGAGACTCCACCACCTCTCTGGGCAGCCTGTGCCAGTGCTCTGCGACCCTCAAAGTAAAGAAGTTCCTCAAAGAAGGACCTTCAAGAAGGTCTTTCCACAGCTCTGACATAAACATATTGGAGGAGAGCAATAATGTGGTTACATTTAGAGTCTCAGTAGAAGACATAACTTACATTTCCTCCTGAGATGGCTAAATTATGTTGCCTCCTGCGGTCAAGTCTGTGTGTATTTTAACTGCTTGAAGGTAGATAGTGGTTTGGGCGTCTTATGGACCATTACCTGGTATGTAAAAGAGATACTTTCTGCAAAAAAGCGTTAGAACCTTTGTCCCCTCCACCAACTTTTTCAGGAACTGTTGTGCTGATTAGGGATGGTGCTGGCACAGGCTCACACACTGCCCTCTAGATAAGAGAGATCACAAGGGCAGATCCTGTGCATGTCCATATTAGGTGTCAATAGCAGTCCTACGTAAGTCTTATGGTGTATGAGAGGAAAGACTCTGAAAACACCCTCCCAGGCAATAAATGATAATCAAACATGCTTCAAAAGAAGTTAAGCAGAGCTCTGAAGACGGAACAAGAAAGCAGTCTACATACACAAAACTTGCACAGTGTCATAAATCTAATCTATGTCTCTCATTCAGAATTAACTGCCCTGCTCTTGCTCTAATGAAGTACAAGGCCAACATATTCTACCCACCTTCACTGAAAGCCAATAATAAAGCTGTATGTGTCTCTGTGCAGCATCAAAACAGATTTCACATGATTGTTTTAAATAGCGAGAGGACTGCATGGAAAGATGTCTGTATTTTCTTAATAGCTGTAACCACACTACATAGCACATGTCAAAATTCTGAAAAGAGAACAGATTCCCAATACTTTGTACAATGTATATAGTTTCTTTGCTTTGATGTCTCTGCTTCTTTATTGTATTAAATTATCTGGATTAAAAAAGACAAAAAAAAAAGAAGGTTGTCTTTTGTCTTATTACTGAACTGTCAAACATTATTTGAGCTAAGAGAACAGCCAGGGCCTCCAGAACAATCTGGGGAGTAGAGGAAGGAAGAAGAAAAGTTGTTAAGTATCCTGCCTGTTTGCACAATTAGGAATTTCAGCCACAGAGATTGCAGGGGGACCATATTGTTCTAAAAGTTACTGTGACTTTTAAAACATACATAAAAAGGGATCTACCCTATCATTCCTTACAGGAGTCCTGCATCCCTCTCCCTCTATGTTTTTTCTGCAGTTCTACCTCTCCTACATTCCCCAGAGGGGCTTTTGCACTGCAGGATGGAGCCGTGATGGCAAACATCTCTGGTCATTGCTCTGGGGATGGGGGTGAGATTTCTTGCATGCTTCTTCTTCTAACAAACAAGCATGAAAGAGAGAAAAGGTTCTCTTTTTTTAATATCTAGGGAAAAATGCCTGCCAACAGGAATTATATTCCTTTCACTGAATTTTTTTTCCTTTACCTGGAGCATCTTTAAAATCAATACCAGCTGTTGCAGAGAAGGATTTTGGTGCCCTAAACAGAGATTTATGACTTCATGAGAAGCAATAAGCAGGAGGAGCACAGAAATCTCATACAGAAAAGATTCTGCTGCCATGGCAGTGAGCTGTACATCAACTAGACCTGTCTCTGCAGAGGAACTGAAAAAGTGCTCCTTCAAATCACTCATGCAATTGTAGACCTGGCTAATAAGTGTGGCCCTTTGAAGTCAAAAGCAAAACTCCAGATGACTTTAGCCTGGCCACAGTTTCAGGTTTCGACTCAAATTTGAATGCAAATTTAACAGATCACCAGGCATAATATGGTTCAGTTTATTATAAAATAGGTACAGGAGAGAGAACTGACTGTGCCGGGTAAGCATCCTGTGTGCTGGAGTGGAGGCCTCCCGTGTCCTTTGCTCTGGTTTATTCAGTGGGAGTTTCCACACACTCTGCTTGCTACGCAGCTCAATAAAGGCACAAATCCCAGCCTGTAACCATGAAAACAGAGTCGACTTTCACTGAACTGAACGGTCCTTTTTGTAAAAATAGTCCCTAAAGTTCACATTCAAGGATCTGAGAGACCGGGATCTGCTGACCTGGCTTGAGATCATCTAGGCCCTGGACATTCACAAATCACTGTCCGTTACACCAGAAGTGTTCAAATGCCAGCAGATTGCAATAAATCATTATTTTGCGGTCACAAGAGGGAGAATTAGGAATTTAAGTGGAAAAATGTCAGTGGAAGCAACATGAACTTACAGGTCTGCAGTTAATCATATCTAATAAATGTTGCTCACATAGTTCTTGATCTAGAGCCAATGGCTAATACAAGTGTGAAGAACTCTAAGCTCCTCCACTCTCCACATGCTGCTTCTGAGCCATAAGCAAAGCCTGACAAAGAGCAGAAATAGATAAGGTCAATATTTAGTCCTGTAGTACAAGCTAAGCATAGGATGTAGGCAGGAGAGTGCAAATTTCTTGGGGCAGTGCAGAGTAAATTGGTTCTTGAAGAGCTCCACACAGCAATGGCTAGACTGCTGCTTATAGCTCAGGTACGTTCTGCTGCTCTCCTTAGTGCAGACGAAGCATGCATTTGTTTTCTAGTTTCTTATGTAAAAACTTTGATATGTAAAAAACAGAGCTAGAAAGATGACTGAGAGACACATAATATCCAGGAAGCTCTAGTATTTTTTCCCCTTGAATTCCAATACTTACAAGTGTTTCACTTAAGACAGGGAATTCATATATAAAAAGTCATAAGAATGTAGACCAACTTTATATGTCTTATATGCTCTACTTTAAAGTCCACAAGCACAGTAGCAATGTCATTACTAACCCGAGGACATAAACTCAGATTGCACACAAAATAGGGGAAGTTGCTGAATGTTGGTGGGACAAAGCAGGAACAAGGAAACTGGCTTTGCCACCAAAGCCAATATGCTCCAGACATATACACCAAAGCTCCAGTTCCAGCCTTTCATTTGTTAGCATCGGGGCCACCTTAGGCAACTCTTTCCTCTTGCTCCCTCCTTCCCATGCCACCTCTCAGCTGAGCTGTCTCAGCTATCCATAGGACCATGTGAAAAAACAGAAGAAGGAATTAATCTTACACAAACATAAACATACACAAATGTTTACAGAAATAATCTTACATACATTAAAGCCAAAAGGGTTATTTTAACCCAGAGTGGGCCAGTGATCCCGTTTGCCATGCCACACGACAGCAGCATCGGTAGTTCTGTGGGCCAGCATGGGACTGGAACATACTGCCAGAGTCAGAAGGACAAACAATGGATGGCGCAGGGAAGGCTGTCTGCAATCAGTGGCTCTCAGCAACATTAATAGTTGTTTCCCATTGGTAAATCGAGTCCCGTTAATACCACTGAAAGCAGAGCTGGGAGTGCTGTGAAGGCCTGACGTTTAGTGCTGCTTAGGAATTACTTGAGATACCTTGAAAGATAAAAATTCACAGCTCTGACTTCCAGAGGTGATGGTCAGTGACGGTTCCTCACCCTGGTAGCACTCCAATTACGCCTGATTGCGTATTTTGCTATATCAGATCCCAGTCACAGCTGCATGTATAGACTAGTACTACACTTAATCTATTACGGGGGGGGGGGGGAAGGCAGGGAAGAGGTTTAAATGCATTTCTTAAGGTGTGTTAGACTTGCACCAGAACTGATCATGCCTGAGTTGCTGGTGTTTGCCAGGTTAGCATAATGAACAATTTTGGAGCCTGCTGTAATGGAGAAACAACTTCACCAACAGTAAGTGCATTATTATACTGGGCATTAACCTTCTTTTTCTTTTTTACTTGGCTACTAAAATAGAATGACTTGACTAGACTTCCTTCTAATGAGGCCAAGAATTATATCATTTGTCTTAGTAAGAAGCCTGTTTAAAAAGAAGCTGGAAAAACAGGGGCAGGTTTCTTCTAAGCTTCTTTAAAGTGCTTTTTCCTTCTTATTTGCAAGCAACTAACACTGAAGCCTCTACAATCTAATGTAAAAAGGTATGTTTCGATGTGAAGACTAATATTTGAGAGGTATTGACTTTATTTGGTATCGGAATAAAGTCACCAATAGTTTCATTCACATTAAGTCATGTCAATAGTGCCTCATAACTCCACACGACTTCATTCTAACAGAGGCACTTGTGGTTTAACAAACACCTTATTTGCCATGGAAAATTGCAGGATAGCATACAGCAGCTCACGCAGATCATCTTAGTCTCCTGAATACATGTGACACAAAAAACTCTCGGCAAAAGCGAAAGCAGCGAGAAGTTGCTCATCAATCAAATCATGGGGCATCATTTCAATGTCATGAAGCTGAGTTTACAGCAGCGGTGTTCACCATTTAAAAATCAGCCTTTAACAAAAGCAATCGCAGAGAAAAAACACTTTTCTTCTGCTATACTTAGGAGATGGACACAATAGCCATGGGGAAATTCCAAGCTGCAAAATCACCCTTGGTGGTTTTGGCCTCAGCCACATCCTGCTCCAAGGTATAGGATGAGAGCTGAGTGCTATTGTAGAGAGGAAAGCAGGAGGCAGCTGGGGAACATACCATCTTTCCTAACAGGGATGAGGAAAACCAGAAGTGACACCACATGGCGTGTTCTTCCATGCATGTAGGTAAACTGGTTGTTTTTTAATGTACAAACAGATAAACAGCACAGCAACTGCCTCTGTAATTTCATATATCAGAAAAGAAAACAAAAATGAATTGTTGCACACATTTGCAACATACAAAAGCACTCCTAGTTTGCCAGGCTTGAGATCAAAACTTCCTGATATATGTCCCTTGGTTTCTGTTACCTACTAATGCTCAATATGGGCATGTCTTTGTTATTTTGAAAAAGTAGAAATATTTGCAATTCAGGACAGACAACATGGTACAGCAGCTGAGCTTTGTGCTATTTAGCATACCACCTGAACTCTGTACTACAGGACAGTAAAAAACTCCCATGCAGGACCGGATACCGACTGGAGAATACTGGGGAGAGGGGAGAAAAGGAATTTATCATCCCCATATCCATTCTTTTCTCCCATTGCTCTCCCTTTGTTACCTTCCTCTGGATTTTGAATACAGTTCACTTCCAAATCATTGCAACCCTCTCTGAGATATATAAGGCCAGAGCTAGATTTGTCTCATGATTTGTGAAATTGCAACATCAGCAATTACCAGCAATTTTGTCCAGAGCTTAGCCCCAGCTTATGACAGGATGTACGCAACTGCGGGAACTCAGCTCTTCAGGAATTGGAGGCAAAATGCATGAGCCATCTCTTTAACCAAAAAAAGCAACACATGGCATGTTCCTTTCCTACCGTCCCTCCCCAAACTCAGTAACCTCAAAATCTAACACTGTAGCATAATGGGGAGAGAAACAAGGAACACATTTGTTTACTTTTTGAAATATCTTGGGTATCGAGTGATGCCTCATGCTTAATGCCTGGGACGAGAGGATTACTCTCAGCTGTAGACTGCAGAATTGACAAAGGAAAATTTGAATTCCCTTCACTAAAGTGATGAATTAAAAATCTTATTAACTGTTGACTATTAACCCTCACCAAATCTGATGTCTACAGGAGCTCCTTCCTGACAGGATCCAGCTATGAACACTTTTTACCTACCTCAGTGACCTTTTAGGAAAGAAGTTTTGCCTTTTTAACTGATTCATTCTTTTCCTGCTTCTTTGATGATAAGTTCAGCATGGAAAACTATCACTGAGGCAGCATTATTTAAAGCAACCTCCAACTTATATCTCTTACTTGAAATCTCCTTTCTTTACAGAAAACACCTAGCCTAATCTGCAGTAGGGATCTCCATATGAAAAATGTCTGTCTATTACTGCTCAGTCATTTCTACTCCCATTGTTCCTGCTCTGCTGTCCTCTTAAATAAATACCTCCATCAGATATGGGTAAAGTGTATACATTCTTTTTTGAAAGGAAGCAAGAACAGAGACCATCGTATGAAGAGTGTACATTGAAGTCTTTCCTACCTATGAAGATCTTCCCAGATTATTTTTTAGTTTCATACTTTGTTTTGTCTCGTCTTACCGATTTGATTCTGCCTGAAGTTGTACTCTTTGAAACAGTGTTAGTGGCCTGACTTGTTTCTGTTCCTTCTACTCCATCACATCTCATCTGCAAAACACATCTCTTCGGGGTAGCTTAACTTTCATTTGGGGCACACACAGAGCTACCTTACCCCAGCATTTTCCTGTATCTTGGTCTGAGCTTCCAACTCTTATTGTGACTGTGTTTTCATGCAGCATGATGGAGAAATATGATTTGAAATATGAATGCCAGTGTGACAAATTTTCCTTCAGAAAGAAAAAGCAGTCTTAATTACACCATGTAGATTAAAACCTAATTCTTGGGACTGTGCACACATTTAATAATGAGACCTTACATAGGAGATGTACAGGAGCTATGCCCCAAAAAGAAGGCATGTATTGCTAGCATCAAACCTCTGGATTGCATGGATTTCTCAGATTTATGTGGCAGGTTTCATTTGATCATAAAAATGCGAATATACACCTCAGGTTTAGCTCAAGACATTTCCAGAACTGCCTGAGAATGTCACATTCTGAAACCAAGGTATTTCTATAAAGTCAGAACTCAACAGCTGAGCATTGTAGAGCTGTTTTCAATTATAACATTAAGTCCAATGGTTTAAAGCCAAGACTCCTAATTTACAACAGTACTTGTTAATTTACAACACTGAGCTTGTATAACGTTTAAGTAAACACTGCACTTCTGGATGACAGAAAGCTAAACAATGAAATAAAACTTCAGAAACATATCTACTCCTGCAGTTTTCAAAGAGCTTCCAGTTCTCCAAACACAAACAGCTCCCAGCTGCCCAGCATTTATGCTCATGCATCCTGTACCACTAAATATGTAGAGAGAAAGCGACCAACAGCCTCACCATTTTTCATTCAGAAGATCCTTCCATCAAATCAGATTTTAAAGGTAAATTCTGCTTTCCTCCAATGTATTTAGTTTTGTTTTGTGAAGGGAGGGAAATGCAGAGGAGAAAATAAACACTAAGGATAAACATCAAACATACTGTATTTTTACCACTGAAGAGCTAATGCAGTACTCCAGTCTTTCCTACAATTAAGCTAAGCCCCGGTCTTTTTAACAAGCGTTCCAGCTGAAGATGGCTCCCTCACGTTTCAGCCTTCTGTGGCTGAAACAAGTCAAACTGCAAGCTCCCCTTCCTAACCATCCATTGCCTCACCTCCTTTCCCACTGGAAAAAAAAAAAAAAAATCAGCTACCCAATTTTTTTTTTTTTATCTCTAAAATGCCACTCTCTTTTTCTCACTCTTACCAAGACCTCAATACTAGGGTTGATTAAAAAAGTAGAAGCTGTGCAGAATGTCATTTTTTCCCAAAAATATCTTCAAATACATTTGTCTAAAAGCCTAAAATAAGATGACATTAGAAGCATACTATTTTTCAATGAATTATTGCAATTGTCACAAGACACATATACTTCATTTAAAACAACCATTTAACTGAAAATCTATTTTTTTTACTAAACCATCCCAAAAGCCTGCTGTTTCAAAAACTCTGTAGAGGATGATCCCCTTTAAGGTCCTATTTGGTTTTCCCTTTGAGTCTATAAATTTAGAGCTTTCAGAAGTTTTGAGCTTTATACTCAAACAAAGCGGTTTGGAGAACATTTCAATATGGAAGCCCTCGAAGGGGCAAGAATGCAGAAAATGTGTTTCACAACAGTCCTCCATGGTACAGAGTATGAAGAAAGGACTCTGAGACTGGAAAAGCTGAGGGATGTTCAAAGAAGTTGAGAGCCTGAGGGCAGGTTTTGCAAAGCCTAAATAATGACTTGAATAACACTGGTGAGCCACGGAATAGGACCAAGAGCATCAAAGGCCTCTTAGGGAGAAATGGGATAGGACAGTGGCTTCACAACAGTTTTGTGAATATGCACTATTCAGGATCTATAATACCATAACAAATTAAAAAGGGTTTAATAGACATTATTCTTCGGGGGTGGGTGGAAGGGTGTGTCATGTTACCAACAACATTTAGTCCTTTGGGAGTATTCCGCATATTTGTGAGCAAAACGTTGTGTAACAGCCTAGGAAAATGCCCTCCAGACTCTTTGCCAGGTCTCTGGAGCAATCCAGCTAGAAGTGTATACAGCCTAGTCCAGAGAAAGGCCGAGAGCGACAATTCCCTCACAAATTAATGGGATTTTTGAGTGTTCAGCGTCCCACAGTTGGCCAAGCCCTTTAAGTAGCAGTGATTGCAGACAGCTCTCTGACTTGGGCAGGGAGAGGAACTTGGGGTTGACAACCTGAATAGCACTCTGCCCAAGTCAAATCCTGACATTAATTGCTTGTTCATTTTTGAAGGCAAAATTCCCAACAACATTAGTGGGATTCTGCCTATGTTAACAAGCACTTCAGGCTTTGAATTATTACTTATTATTACTGATAAAGACATTAAAAAATAACAAGGATATTCTCCAGCAAGATCAAATATCACATGTATAGCTTTAAATGTTGAGAGTTTTGTCCTTTTTTAGGGTCTAGAACAAAGACGAAGATATATTGTATTGAGGTCCCCTCACAAAGAGCTGAAACACATTTTAACATAACTGTGCAAGTAATAAATGCTTTGAACATACTATCATGAAACAAAGTCAATCCCTACCAAAAAAAAAAAAAAAAAAAAACCAAAAAAAACCCACAACCCAGAAATATGACAGGAAGACTATTACTTGAACAGAAATAGAAAGCAAGTACTGAAAGCTAAAATAAATACTGAGAGATGGGAAGATTTAAGCAGAAGGCTTAACATGAACTGGAGAAAGGAGGAGTGCAATGTTAGTGAATGGAAAGGTTAGCATTTTACAGAAATAAATTAAATTAGATTAAAAGATAAGTACAAGTCACATCAAACCAATCTGCTCTCCAGTAACAGGATACATGCCTAGTGGACAGTAGAGATGCAATAAATATCATCCAGTTTGAGCAGAGCAAGTCTTTTAACGCTGTCTCCTTTGACATTTTCATAAGTCACCAAGAAAGACACAGACTAGATGAAACATGGTATTCAAGGAGTTCTTATTAATGGCTCACTAACTGGAAATACACACATATGTGTGTATATACAGAGACATTCCCAACGAGCCTGTCCTCGGCTAGGTATTTCCAGTATTTTTAATAATGGCTTGAATTATAATACTATCCAGGGAATTAAATAAATGCTTTAAGAGGAAATGGGCTACAAGGACAATGAAGACAACAATTATTTTTCATAACAATACTGAAAACATTGAGACATAATCCATGTTAAAAAAAAAAAAAAAAAACAGCAGCCACACGGGGTTGTGACTAAAGAGTACAAAATGCATATTAATATGCCTTTTTTTCATTTACCAGAAATAGAAGGCACATGAAAGAACATACAGCTGATAAAATCTACCCACAGTTAGACCACACAATGTAAGGAGCCTAAAAAGAATTGCCAGAAAAATATATCATATTTTTAATTAGTGAGAACTTGTAACAACCCATGGGGCTTCAAGCAGAACTAGAGAAACACAAATGTGAAAGCATAAATAACAGCTAAAATTATATAAATAAAACAGGCATAAACCAGATCTCTGTGTTCTCTTTTGCACTTCCTTGTTTTTATGTCTTGCACATTCAGGAAGAAACCATATCATCCAGTTCCAGTTACATTTCACCCAGGATTGCCCCAAGGTCACACAAAAGAGAGTGGTGCTGGTGAAGGGTTGGGAACAGATGATATAACATTGTGTAGGGATGCCACTAGCAAAACAGAGAAGATGCTCGGTATGAAAACATGGCACAGCACATTCCACCACTCCTACCTCCCGCAGGGAGGAGGGTTTCCATCTGCCCAGCCTCTCTCCTCACTTGCCCTCCCCACTTGGCTCTAAACGCCCTGTCAGTACGCACATTCTACATTCCTCTGGCGTATCAAAGCGATATTAATACATTCCTAGCATGCCATTTGGGGGAAAAAGTATGCCCAAGAGATGTAACTATACTGCCTACTCTCTCAAAGCGAAATGCGGTCCATTGCTATCATGAGATAGAGGCAACACATAGGAAGAAACACTCACAGGGAATAAAGATGAGGTGTGGCTCATGAAACTGGAATTAAGCATGGTTTGTTTGAATGGCTGTTTTTAATTTTCACCTCCTGAAAGCACCAATAAGCTTTGAAGATGTGCACCAGTGCTGAATCCCATTGATGTCAATGGAACCGCATGCGAGTACGGGGCTTGCCTAGGCTGCACGCTCAGAGATAAGAGCACACCTAAGTGTCTGGCTGGATCAATCACCTATGGACCTTTAACTTATCCTAACTGAAAGAACGTCCTCTTGCGGTAAATCAAAATGGGCTTTGTATCACTTTGTGGATGACTTGGTTATCAAGTGTTGGACAGAGGCCCAGATGTTGCACTGAGAGCTAAGTAGAGCAAGGTTATGTCATCACAGTTTTCAGTGAAACCATAAATCTGCTGAATGGCTGTGACTCTTATAACACCAAACTGAAGTGAACTGCATATCCTAGCAAAACAAAACATTTCTTATAGATTACTTTTACAGTGTGTTGCCTTACCTTGCCATTTGCACAATAAATACCATATTTTGCTGTTCTGTAAAGTAATGGTAAAAGGGAGGTTTGAGGTCATACAGAGAAATGTGTAAAAACTGGTTTAAGGAAGAAGATTCATCCCCACAGGCTATGAAATAAAACTCTGATATGGTACCTTTAAAACCTGTTGGAGTTTTGCTCTTGAACACAATACAAATAGGATTAGGACTCGAATGAGGGGATTTTCTACACCACCTGTGGATGTTTCTAATTCCTGCTATACATGTTAGGTACCAAGACTGCACCTGGCAGTGGTCAGAAGGATTCTTCCTTTCCAGTCTCTCTAATTTCTTTAGTGGTAACTGCTGGGTCAGACTGACTTTCCATTTGTATTTCCAGATAACACAGTACAATAGGGGTTTCCACATCAGACACCTCAGGCATCTTTCCCTTTTCATCTAAAAAAGGCAATAACAGCCTTTTTCTTAATAGAATGTAACCTGTTCCTTAGAAAATATAGGAACAGAAAATTACTCAAAAACTGCAGTATAAAAAAATTATAAGAATGAATAAAATTGATGCAACTACACTTTATCTTTCATGTTTCAATATTCCATTCATAACTGATTGGAAAAGCCTGCTCATTAACAGCAGTTGTTCTAAAAACACACAGTATTTGTGAGTTACAAGCACATAAGTAAAGGAACTGGAAATCTTTACAAGCAAGCTTTTGACTTTGTGGATTCCTCGGTGGTTTTCCAATATTAAAAGAATAATAATAAAATCTACTGAGCACTTGTTAACTCTTTGAAGAAAAGCAATAGTATTTAAACCACATAAATACAATATTTGTCTCATCTATCAAAACATACTCCAGATGTACTCCGTATCAAAATATACCGTAGTATATACTCCAACATACACTGTATGAAACAGCACAGCTGTTTGTTCCATTTTATGAATTTTGAGTAAATGTTAAGAAGATAATGGGGAAAGGGGGAAAAAAGCACAGCCAGCCAATGGAGAAAGTAGGCATGTATGATATGACACTAGTCCACTCATTTCTTTAATGCATCCCAGCCTGCATAAGAAAAGCCTTCTGAGGCTCCAAAATCAAAATTTTGTGTGATTTCTCACTCAGAAAACCCTGGCGCAACAAAATGAGCTTTCCAATGTGACCCAAAGGACAACAAAGAAAGTTCTTGGCAAAACGATAAAAGATTCAATTTCCATAGCTATGGCCCTCTCACAGAGTATGTCCCTTTTTGATTAAATCAACTATGAGATCATCTCCAGTACAGAGCAAACAACTGCTATATTGTTATGCCAGGCGTATGTTGCTGTTTGCAACATACTAAGGCAGGAAGACTTTCTACTTAGCACTTAATTTATTTTTCTTTAAACATTACATAGCTGTAACATAAAACAAGAACCTGGTGCTGACGGGTGTGATCATCTCTTCACTCCTGCGCTCCACATCCAAAATAGCTTTTGGTCTTTTGGACATATGTAACAAACACGGTCACTCCACTGAAGGAATGAGGTGATTTCTGAGGCAACATGTTCCCTAAGTATTCAAAACTAGTTGCAGACAAAATTTGCACTTAGTTCCCCAAATCAATTTCTCTTCATGCTTTTTGTTTTCTTGATTAAAGTCTCCCTCGGGACAGATATTTCTGAATAAAAGTGTCTTATTTCTTAATAAAGGAGTTTATATAGCATATTTGTTGAGGTTTTCTTTCTTTCTGCTAAGAGACTGGCATAGGAGGTAGTGTAACAGTCATTAAAGAAATCACCAATCAAAGCCAGTTCTATAGACCTAAGGAAGAACGTGCTTCACAATCAAAAATATGGCTAGGTGAGTAGGGAAAAGCTAAACAAAATCTTGAAGTCTTAAACTAAATAGAAGATATAATGTGAACACACCTTGACTGACTCATTCTCCTATATTCTTCCAGTGCCGCATACAGATCAGCAAGTCAGGTGTGGTATGATTTAAGAAACATAATAACCATTTTGCCTACTGTTTATTTCCAAGAAATAGCGCTACTGGTTCAGCAATAATCCAGAGACATATTTTTACATTTAAAACCCTATAATTTCTTAACTTGGTATCTGCTATTAGATCCAAATTTTACAAAAAGAGGTAGAGAACCTCTGTTCCATGATATTGTTTTTTAATCAATTTTTATCTCAGGTCTGAAAAAATATTCTTGCCCAGCTCAACGTACGTTTGAAGGGAAGGCAGAGGCATCTATGAGAGGTAGTGTAATAAATGTTTCCAGCAAGCATTATCAGAGTTGCTAACCACTAACCCTGTTGCAAACTTGTGTGATGGAAATCCATTTACCAAACAATTTGCACAAACCGACATCTGCACCCTTACTATAGATAAAGGGATACAAAGGATAGTTGTCTCCTTCCGTAACATTTTTTCTTAAACTTGCTGTAATCATCAGCTATCCCTCTATTGTGCAAGAAATGCAACTTTGATTAAGCGCAAACTGCAGGTGAGAACCTGAAAGAGTATCCGAATTGCTGAACCTCTTATACCTCAGCTTCTATGGGATTTAAATTTGGAAACTTAAAGCCACGACACCCTTCACTTTGAAGAACTGTTGCGGATGGAAATATTTGACATGGTTATCATTTAACAGAGATTCAAAATTTGTTAGTGATTCAAGGTAGATCAAGAAGTTGAATTTTAGCAGCACTTAATCATTAACTGGTTTAGAGGTCTACAAAGTGACTTAACAAAATAATTGAACAGTGACTTAACTACAGATTTGAAGATGGCAAGATTCACACTAACCTACTATAAGGTATTCCAGGTCAATACATACACATATGAGCAAAAGCACAGATCTCAAATTAATACATATACACATAAGCAAGGCACTTAAGCGCACGCACACACACACAGAGGTCTCTGGTTGCTGGAGTCAGAAATTTTTTAATAGTGGGCAACTCTAACGAGCTGATAGGTACCGCTTTTAACTCCTACATGTGCATGGACAAATGGAAGAACCCCCACATCCATAAAGCTAATGTGTATACCACAAACACATAAGTGGAGAGGTGGATGGAAGAGAGGCTAGCCTATAGTCAAAATTTCCCTTTCCCAACTTTAGGGTAAATACTCTCAATGCATCAGCATTCCTCAACGGGCAGTAACTGAGGCTCGAGACGGATTCTCTCACCCTGACTTTCTAGTCCTTGAGGTGTCACAGCCTGAGCTGTATCCCAATTCAGGAGAGATATTGGCTACAACCCGCCGCAATCCACAAGAGCTCAAAGGGTCTTTACTAGAATCGCTACTTACAGGATCCGAGATAATTGACTTTTGTCAGATACTTTTCCACTCCAGCCCAGCTCAGACAACGGAATATACCAGTACTTTCCACCAGTTACACAAGCCCAGAACTTGCTAGACCCTGAGGTCTAGGTATCCCCCCATCTTTGGCCACAATCCATATGTTGTCAGGAATGATTGATTATAGTTATCTTCAAATGGTAGGAGCCATGGGGACCAGGCAGGTTATTGCGTTATGGTCTGTTGCTATCCACCTTTTCTTTCTTTCATGTTAGACCACTATGTTACGTTCTGGTCCATTGTATTATTATGTGGCCCAGGTTGGGACAAAATCATGCCAAATACCAAGTGGCCTGAAAGGAGGCGGGGGAGGTTTGCACCACCACAATAACACACCAATATTCTGTTCAGATGCACAAAGTGTCCTGCAGCTGTAAAAACCCAGTTCACGATCCAGTTATGAGAGGGGAATAAAAGATATTGCAACTTGCCCAACTCCACAAAGCAGGAATGCAGCAGTATGGAAATAACTTCCAAGCTGTGGTCAGGCACCATATCATGAACAGTTAATGTCAGGTACCCCAAAGAAAGGTTTGATTACCTAAGAGTGACTGACAGGGCTTTGATGACTTGAAATATATGCTGCCTCATCAGCATTTAGTACCATTTCCAAATAATAAAGCAAAGGCGTAGAATCAAAGCTGACAGAGGAATTGAAAGGGGACCAGCAATGATGTCAGTGTTGCTAACTGCAGTATCTATATCCTTTTTATTTGATCCCTTTCCCGTAAGTAATCTGGGCTGGCACAGGAAAGCTTTAGGGTATTTCAATTTGTGATACTTCAAAGCTCTGTGCAGTAGCAATAGGAGAGCATAAGAACAGCAACTTGGATCAGTAGCATCAGCTCAGGATGACAAAGCCAGTTGCTAGCAACGCACATCAACATGGACCGACCCTAATAACTGCCTTCACCCTCGCATGAAAAGCCCCTTCCCAACCGCCTGACTGCCTGCAGAAGATATCCTTTAGAAATCTCTGCCAGGATGACAATTGATCCTAATTCTTGTTCTAATGGTGCTTTTTCTTGCAGATTACCTGGTCTCTGAAAAGACATTCATCTAATTATTCTACTTACCACCCTCCTTTGGATTGACCACTGCATTAATCACATGCAAATGTTAACTACCATTGCTAAAGCAAAAAGCAAAAGATGGAAGTCTTCAATCAAAGCTTCACAAATCAGTAAAAGAAATTAGAAAACAAAGTTCAGTTGCAAATATTCCTTTTCCAAGTGTGAGCTGTAACTAATTTAAAGTGCATGTTAGAAAAGAATGTATCATCTTGTTTACTAAGAGCTCAAAGACCAGGGCAAATAAATGGCTCCTGAGAGGGTGATACTCAGGGACAGTCAGTAATTCCCTGTTTTAATCCATCACAATCAATGACAAGAAATGTATCAGAATAGTCATCTCTCCCTTTTACTTATTACTTTTCATTAAATGGATTAAGCAGCTTAAACCAAACATTGTGCTGGTTCATATTAGCAAACTGAAACCATATCTAAGGATGTTCTCTGCATAGGATTTTATGGCTAATTACAATTGGTTCAATATAATATTTAGAAAGTATCTGTAGGTTTTGAAATTAGGCTTAATTTGCTTTCAGAAAAAGACTGTAGGACAAATATTCAATATGTCCTTAAGCCAGATCTATAAATCAATAAATAACAATTTTGAGCTGGTTTTGAAAGCTTGGCCCTGTGGATATTTGTTCAGAAGGGTAGCGGGTGTCAGGAGAATGCTTGTGTAAAATTTCTCTATGATAATACTCCCACCCGGCTGCAGCTACTGCTGCAGCTATTTCCATCCTACATGATTCCAACGTGAACAACTCTGAAGCATCACAACATGGAATATCATGTAACATTTTATACCAGCCTGGATTACTTATGGGAAAAGAACCGAATAAAATTGGCTCTTCTACACATAGCCTGCATGCTTTCTATGAATGTTTTATAACCATAACTATCTTTTTTTTTTTTTTTCCCCCCTGCTGCTGACGAAAGTAACTTGCTGCAGAGGCACCTACTCTGAGCTGGGAATTTGCATATTTCATATTATTAGTCTTCAGGGAGAATAAAGAAGAAGAAAATCCCTTCTTTCTCTGCTTTGTGCTGCAACAACACAACTATATTCTGATTTTTTTAATCTATATTATTTCCAGTAATGATCTTAACCAAAAAGACAGTGAGTGATTTTTTTAAATTTTTTTTTAAAGAGGCCCAAGGCTCACATCCTAAGGAGCTGTACAATTCTGCATCTGACTTTGCATGAAATATGCCTACCAAAAATACAGGAATGGATCAAGGGTTGAAAAGATGCATGAAAACCTTTGAGAAAAATGCATGCTCACAGATTACTACAATTAACGCGTGAAAGGTCTTTCTTCTCAATAGAAATAGATTTTGGTAGGTCACAATGAAAAACAGGTATTAACATTTTTCTAAAACAAACAATACGTCAACCACCTCCATGGTTAAGTACTGGTGCTTATTCTTTCTTGATTAGAAGTACAAGTCATCATAAATTATATTTTATCATTGAAAGGATTCCTAGAGCAAGGATTTTGCTGAAACAATGGTATGAATTTTTCAACTATAAAATAAAGGAAATACGAAAGTCCAAACTTCAACTGTTGGCTCCACATCATATGTTGAAATTCAATGTACGTGCTCCCAAACTGGCTTGAGGGAGCAGAGCCATGCAAAGCCAGACACATACGCTCCTCATGGCTAAAACATAACAGCTTTGAAGTGTACAAGCTAAAGGTAATTGAAATTCACAGCGCTTTTTTCCCCCATAAATACTTATTTGGACACCAAATTTACAGTTGTACTTCACTCAAAGAAACCAAACACCTTTATCTTACGGGGTACTGACCCTTAATTTCCCAAATAGTGCCTTCATCCCACATCCCATTTTATTTTATTTTTTGTTTTTCAGTTCTTTAAATAGGAATGCATTGTACAAGCCCGCAGCTTTATTTGAATTTTGGCACTTCTAGGACTGCAAAGCTCTCTTACAGCTCTTGCATATCTCTCATTGGGTCTGGATTACCTTACTTTGGCCTACCAGTCGAGAGATCAGCATGCCAGACACCATTTCCGATTTCCCCCAAACCTTTTCCTGCACTGGGGAAGCAGCTAGGATCCTGACATTACCAGTGGCCCTCGTTGACTTCATTTGACGAGGGTGTAGCTCTCAAATTTTTCCGCTCTGCAGAAGGGCAGAGGGATGCTACCTGCTTTTAACACATCAGAGGGAGGCTACTATTATTCTGCGTATTATCAGAAGATCTCAGCTTGATCACCACAGTAGGTCCAAATCCTCACCCAAAAGAAGAGGAACCAACTTTTTAACACCATGAACCTCCTGTGAGAGCCTGGGTGTTTTACTGCCGCGCTGCTGGCCTGGGTGCACTCTACTTGTGTACAGTAAACACTGGCATCTGGTGGCAGACGGGCGAATCACAGCTCTACCTTCCTACAGGCATAGCAGGAAACATAAATACGATTATTTCTTTAAAGATGGTAGCATCTGCATGAATTGGTACCCAATGGAAAGACGATCAAGCCTCTGACTGTGACTATCAGCTATATCAACAGCCTTGCAAGGCCCTCGTGATAATTTGTTTATACTCCTGGCAGGAACCTTGAGTCAGTTCAGCAAGTTTCTAGTGCAAATCTGATATGAATGGTTGACCTGAACTGCAGGGGAAAAGATAGTAGAGGCGGCCAGGGCATGTGGAAAACTGGATGCTGGAATTCGGATAATGCTGCAATTTATCCTAGATTTGGTTTAGACCAAAGCCCAGTCATTTGACTGACTTCATATCACCAGTATAAAGCTATTTAGGCTGTAAACAAGTGGTCACAGATTAGGATGTGTCTTTTCAATGAATTCCTAGTTAGTGCTTAGAGCAACTCCTCATTTCTGTTTCAATCTTCTGTCAGCATAGGGCCCAGCCTTGCAAGACATTATGTGGTCTCAAATGCTGTTAGCGTACGTGGATGGCAACAGGACTTAAACCTTACACAACAGGGCCTACTCTACTTGTTAAAAAGAGGTACAGGGTCTGTGTGTGCAACTATTCCCATATATTTTGTTGTCCATTTCAGTATCTTCTATTGCATCTCTGCTGCAACATCAGGGAGCTTTTCTCGTGCAGTCTAGACAGATACTGCATATTTGAAATAGCATGAGGAGTTTGGAATGATTTTTTTTTATGAGTCTGGAGTTTCATGTCCTTATCTGAACCAAACTGCTCATGCTTCTGAGTGTCATGCATTGTTGCTCATCAGAAAGTTGTCTCTCCAGACAAGAAACATTGCTCCCAATTTAGAAAAGTGAGCAAACACATTTTAAACACAGCAAAATTGGAAAGGGCTAATAAAACAAGTACAAGAATGACTCAAGGTCTCACTTAAATTCAGTTCATTTGCTTTATTCAAAATGAAGATTAGAGAAGAATGGATTGATATCCTTGCATGCCTATCTGAGAAGAAAAGGAGGAGAAGGATAAAGGCTATTGAAGCCAAGCAGATAAAATACAATATCCAGTGGCTGAATCTGTAAAAATTCAAATTAGAAATCAGAAGTGTATTTTTTCTGAGTGAAGGTTAACCATTCAACCAGCCAATACACAGCTATCATTGACTGTCTGTCACTTGAAGCCTTTAATTCAAGATTGGTTATCCTTCAAAAATACATATTCCATCCCAGACAGCTCCTGAAGCACTGTAGGAAACGTGGATTAATGATCTACAGCTTGAATTGTGCAAAGAGCCTGACTAGATGATTTGAATAACTTTTGACCTTCAAAATTTATGAATACTTGGTATCAAATTCAGCATGCGAATAATTCCTTCTCCATTTGCTAATTTCAGTGACTTCAACAGGACAACTGAACAGCTTAAATTTGAGCATGGTATTACCTGTAATACTGACACGACAGTGATTAGAATCTGTAGGAGGTTACAGATGTTAAGTTGATCATACAGCAGCTAAAAATCCTATAGCATTCTTAAGAAGACTACGGAACATTGCCCCGTTCTCACTGACTTTTTTTTTTTTCTCCTCTCAGGAAAACCTCTTTAGAGATTTGGATCTGCTTAACAGCTGAGAGTCAACAACTCTTTACAGAATCTGTTACAATCAGACATTTAAAATACCTTGAAAGTAAAAGAAACTTGGAAAGTTAAATAATGTTTCCATTCATCTGACTTCACTCCAAGTCTGTAATGTCTATTACACATCAGCTGGGTTATATCTGAGACTCATTTTAAGTAGTAAGCAATGTTCTGGAGGTCAATATAGTTTTTGACCTGATGTATCACAAAAGGGAGATTTATAAACAATATTGACTAGCTCATACCTAAGACAGCACATCAAAACTATGCCATGCTTTTTCTCAAATTCTTTCTTCCTTTCTTCAAGTCTTTAAAGGACTACGTCATTTTATGCTACATAAGTCTCTCATTAAGAGCCTTAGAACCTTTTATAGGTTTTCTGGATTCTCCACAAATTTCACCCATTAGTAGGAACTAATTAGTAGGAACTAATCTGCCCCAGGCTGGAGTCCAAATACTGCATTTTATAGCCCACGTCTTGCAGGTGAGTCCCATAGTTGTCACAGTGACTTTCTGCCACAATGAATTCTCTGTCCTTTTAGGACACTGCACACTGTATGAAATGACCTGCTACTGCAAATAAAGCTACTGCAAATCTAAATAAATCCAACCACATGCTTAGAAGTCACTTCATCAAGAAAACACAGGTTTCAAACCTGTATTTTTGTTATTTTAAATACTTCCCTATGCAGTGTATAGCACCTTCCAGGAGGTACAGGAACAGCAGGAAGGCAAGACTGAATATGGTGAGTGTGTGCACGTGCATGTGTTTAAATACATAAAAGCCCCACACCAAAAATCTCAGGAAGGCTGAGAAGGAAGGCCTTCCAGTCTTCCTTGAAGAAAAGTGTGAAGAAAAGTCTCCAGTCACCTCGTAGAAAGATCCTGCCTAGTAGTGCAGTATTTGAGGTAGATTTCACATTCAAAGCAAGAATTCAAATTCTTTGCCTTATATATGTATGTATGTATATATAGGTAAATGAATGTGTGTGCGTGTATAAACATATGCATCACATGTGTGCTTCGTTTGCATTCACGGGGCATTCTGCATGAATTTTCTGCTTTCCTTGCCTGAAAGCTGATGAGACACCTGGGAACCTCTACACTGACCTCAGCAAAATTTGCTCAGGCCTCTTAAAAAGCACCAGGGGACAATGTGAATTCCAGAATTATGTTACTTCAAGTGGTTTCCAAGAAGGCAAGCAAGAAGCTTTTTTTTTTTTTTTCACCTCCTGATCACAGAGCCTCCTGAACCTTTTGTGGAAGCCTTTGAACTTCCATTAAATGTGCTCTGTTTAGTGTTTGGATCAGTCAAAAGAGAGACAGTCAGATAAATTGGGCCAATGTTGAAATGACTTACTTCCAACACCTTTACAGTTTAATCACATCTCCCTGAGCACCTCTGTAGATAATTATTGAATTACACATGCAAAGACATGACTGACAAATAGAAATAAGGCAAATAAAGATAATCTACCCTTTCTCTAGACATCCAAAGAGATGCAAGATCTACAACAAAGGAGCTTTATGTGTTCCACTGGCTACCATAAGCATTAAACTCTTCATGGCTTTGGAGCTGAAAATAGTTGGCAAAACATTTCTTGTTTTTGTCTCAGTCTAGGAAAATGAGATATTGTTTCTGTATTAAAGTACTCTGAAATGAGTCACCTACAGCAGTGTGATCTGCCATATGCATTTGGTAACAATAGAACAGACATCAATTTTCAATCTTATCAGAAGTATTAGTGGCGCCTACCGAATTTTATCCAGGGACCTAACAGAAAACATCTGTTCTTTTACTGCACAGCAAATCAATAGATTAAATCAACGTTCTTTTTTCTCTTTTATTCTGTTCATTAAAGGCATAGGTTTTCTTTCATTTTTCTTCTATTTCTTTTAATAACTCACTTCTCCTTGCAAGTCAAATCCCAGTATATTATAGAGATTTCTGTGTCTCTTTCTGGGCTTACTTGGGGAGACATATATCTGTGCTCTAGCAAAAGACAAGCAGAAGTAATTATTTTTGAGGCACATATTTACAAAGGGCTTGGTAAAATTCTACCTAGTGTTTGGACTGAAGCCCAGCAATACTTAAAAAAAAAAAAAAAAAAGATAGTAAACCAAAAACATACTAGGACACATAGTATTTACTGACTTTTTAGCCATTTTTCAAATCTATAATTTGTGCTACAAAATGTGATGCTATTACTAAAAAAATCCACCTCTGACCTCATACGTTTCATCAATGTGCTATAATATAACATCATGACTGTCAAATATCACGTGCTTTCTGGAGTCACCCCCATTATGGCACTTACTTAGATAATTCATTACTAGATTCAAAACCAAACTGTTTGTACACATTGTATCATCCCACCAGCACTGTACATTAGGTTTTCACCAAGACATACTAAACAATACAGCCTAATGTGCTTATAAACAAAAAGCACTCTTCGCTTAAATAGTAGACAAAACTAGGCACTTCTGGACTAAGACAGAGAGAGATTAAGGTAGAAGTGACCATAAATCAGAGGTAGAAACTGTCAGCAGAATTAGTATTAAAAATTATCACCAAGATAGCAGAATTATTTTTTTTTCCTGCATGCACTGATGTTAAATATATCTAAACGTAGCCTGATATTACAGTTTTTTCCCTGAAAAGACAACTCCAGATAGGCATCTTTAATATTAAACTGAGAACAAATTTATGTACACAATTTGCACCTTTTCTCTTACCTGTGGAGATTCCACATTGTGTACACAGTCTAATATGAAGCCAAAACATGATTAAGTGTAAATGAACATATCTACTTTTCCAATAGGTAGACGTAAATAGAACACAAGATGGGCATGTATGACTTGAGTTGAAATTATGTTATATTCATTATATGCATTGCAAAGCTGTTATGAGAAGTGTATGATAGTTTTATTTCCTTACGTATGAGAAGTTGATAAATATAAACAGCGCTAAACTGCAATAACATGATACATACAAGTATATAAAATGTTTTAAATCATCCAGCAAAGATAAGTCACTGCCTGATCTAGATAACAAGAGTTCTGCTAGAACACTTCACAGTACATTGCATACATACTACAACCTGGCAGCACCTCCTGCATAAAACCAGTAACATGGAAACAAGGTAGTAGAGCATCCGCTGCCTTACAATGATTTGGATCAAGGCTTTTGCCCCACATCATGACTGAATTAAGTCACAGTAAATTAAAATCCATTTTTGGCTCTGTGACTTTGAAACACACAATATAGTGACCCCAGAACCACATCATTTCAGATTTTTCCATCAATTCAGTGCAGCACCATGACAGCTTTGCCACTGGGACCGTTATCAGTCAGTGAGCTGAAGCTTGAGGGAGCTTCTCCTCACAGCTTGAGGTGAGGATTAGGAGAATTTTGATAGGAGAAAAGAAAGTTATTAATGGAAATTAATTTAACATGGTGTCAAGGCAAAAAGGGATGGAAATAAAGAAACATCTCTTAGGACAAGAGAAGAAGCAGAGACAAGCAGAGAGAGGAAAAAAAACTTAGAGAAGTGGCAATCCACAGCCAAGCAAATGTTTGTCTGGAAGGGTGCAATGGCTGAGCACCTCAGACTTGGGATATTTTGTCAGGCAGGAAGAGAACTGATTTAACTGTCATCTGATAAATGACAGAACAGCAAAGTCAGCGACAATATCCCACTTTTAGACTTTCTATCTCGGTTCCCATGAACAAAGCAGATTTTTTTCATTTGAGATTTCTTTGTTAGCTATTAAAATAATGATGCCTCACTTGCTACTGAATAAAAACAATAAGAAACGGGAGGACCCAAGATGACTGAAACAAAACTCCATAAAATAATTAAACCTCAGGGCTACCCAAATGCTGACATCAAATGTGTAAAAGTCATTGATAGTTCTCTGTCTCATTATGGGAAACAGAGACTGATGAAACACAGCTGTGTTCACAGCAATTGATGGCATACATCATCATTTCCACAGCATTCACATTAAATTACTTAGCAGCTACAGTGCCAGTATAGATTATGGGATAACCCAGTCCTTTCTTTTAATCTCAGGCATCTGGAATTTCAGGGCCAGATGAACCTTTTTTCCTTCCTTTTTTTTTTTTTTAGGCAACATAAACAAAGTAGTAATACCAAAGGCATGAGAATACCAAGCCTCCTCTGAGGAATATGTATTCACGTTACACTCAAAAATAACTTTTAAAGTAATTCCTAAATTTTAATTAATATCCAACCCCAGGAGCACAGGAAAAGGGAGAGAGGCTTAGACTAACAAGAAGTTCAAAACCCATCCTGTAAAAGTATTGGCAATGCAGCATCCTTCTATATGAACCACAGCTGTGAGACTTGCCTGTTTTCATTGCATTAGACAAACTAGGAACATCATACCCTCAGAAAGCCAGCTGAAGTGACAGAAGGTCCAGTTGATCCCTTCTAACCAAAACTAGATGGTACTTAAATGCAAGGCCATTCTGGACCATATTAAGTTGATCCTGTAATCACAACAGAGATGCTTAAACACAGGAACTTTAAGCCGTGAGAGATTCGGCTGAAATCCAGCTGATGTGATTAAAACTGGGCAAGTGCTTTGCTTGCCAGTTCAAGGATTCTGTATCTAAAGTAACTTTTATTCTGAAAGCAGACTGCACAACTAATAAGCACTGTGATTTTACTGTATAAAAAAAATAAAGGCAGCAACTGAACACGTGTTCAAACAGGAGGCCAGACTAATAAAAAGAAAACCCTGTATTTGCAAGTTATTGTTCTCAAAAATTAAACTCACCATGATATCTAATACAGTAATAACATAAGGAAGTAGCAAGACAGTAAAGAGAATGTCTTCTAAAACTGGCAAGGAGTAGTTTAGTCCAAACTACAGTGTAAAGTGTGAATAATAAAAGTAAGAAACTTGGGACATCAAGTGACTAATCTCTATAAAATAGCAATAGCCCCAGGAAACCATAAGAGTAAAGCCACTTGACCGTGTTATTGATTTTATGAAAATACGTTCCAGAAAAACTCCAACTCAGACATGTACACATTTCCATGCCATAAAGATCCTTTATGTTCTACAAAATTCTAGTTTCCCACCATTTCATTTTACTAAACTTTGAGGTGATTTTTACATTACAGCTTTTTTTTTTTTTACTGATGTGCGTTGTTGGGGGTTTTTGCTTGTTATCACTTCCATTTACAATCCCATTTCTGTAAACTTCTTAGGAAAGGTCATAAAAACCCTAATTTAACTACCGGAAAGTTCAGTAATAAAGAAGGTAATTTTCACTTGCTTTAGGTGAAATTGTTTATCAAGGTTGTTAAAGATGCTTAGCACCAAAAGCAGATTCTGGTTTGTTGTTTGATCACTGTATTTGTGTAAAGGGAATTCACATTTATGAGGTACATCAAAATATCTTAATGAACTACAACTCAGCTGTCCTGAGCCTAGCAGTATTAAAGCATTTCATATGAAGTAAGTGAATATTTTGACGTTCCATTCAGCATCACATGTTTAATGCGCTCAGTCACGTGAACAAAAAACCAGAATACATCCTATTTCTTGAAAACTTTCCACTGTTATTGATGACACCAAATGGCTGTGGTCTAGATGGTTACAGGCTGCATTATATTTATTTCCACAAAAAGTAAAAAACCGTTCATACTACTGCTGCAATTTTAACCTGAGATCTGACAGCACTGCCAGCTTGCTCATCTGCAAAACACCCAACCCCAATTTTCATTCTGAACTGAGCGCACTTTGGTGCTCTAGTACATCAGTTAGGAAGCTATAATCATTAATCCAACACAAGGGGATGGAATATGCTTTGAGGTGGAATATCAACAAATGCTCCTTCCAGCCTGCTGGAAAGAGATGGCCAAATTGTACCTACTTTGCAGAAGTCATCGCCTCCCATAGTAACTTTGATTGTACCAAGACAAAACCAGGTAGAAAATAAGAATAGAGGTAGAGGAACAAGAATCCAACATTGTCTGCTGGGATATCTCAGAGGGAAATGAATACAATGATCGAGCATGCATCATTTATTCCCTTTAGTCAACATTGCATATCAAACTACTGTAAAACAGCAGGACTACTGAGGGAGAAACAGGAAGTGATTCTTTAGAGCCAGCTGAGATATTCTCCATGTAGGAACACATCACCTACCTGGAAAGTACTCTGAATGCTTTTTTTTCTCCAGTCTTTAACAACTAAACAAAATCATATGCTGCAACTAATAAACTCAAGGCAATGCTTCATCAGTGTTAGCCTACATCTCAATCGTCCCAGCACATTCATGAACCCAAATGATTTAAGGGAGCCAAAGCACACTACTGAGCAGATCATTCCATCATTTCTTGAGAACAAAATAGACTCATTAACCTATTGTATATATTTGTGCACATACAAAAATACAGCTGTGCACAGTTTTCCTCAGAGGGATGAGAAGCAGCCTGGACCAATTTCCAGGCTGGGTGGTAAGGTTTCACTCTCCCTGGTTTTGCCAGGTTGCTACCTGTCACAATGACATTTCTGTTTTCTGTAAAGGCCAGATGCTTTTATTTTTGCTTTGTTTTCTGTGTTTGGGGAAACACCTCTCTGTCCTGGGAACTTTGTCTGCAAATATTTCCCTACCTGACATATTTGTCCTACCTGAAAAAGCACTTTTCAAGTCCCTAATTCCTCATTCTAATTGGGGATCCCAAAGTTTGATTTATGCAAGCAGTAACTGAGCCATATTGCACTATGATAAAGCCATTCAGTAGTCATACAACTCTGTAGCAGCTTAGTATATAGCTGGTTTTAAGTGTGATTGCATCTGACCAATGGAACAAGCAATTGCAGAGCCTGGGGAACAGTGATGTATAGCAGTAGACTCTATTTTCATTTTTACTTCATTTTTGATGTTCTGGTGAGCTGTAGCAGGACGGGTATTTGCTGTTTTAGCTAGGCTGGTCTGGAATCCAACTACACATACTAATTAGGAAGGGCAAATTCTGTCCTGCATCGATTTGTTCCGTGCTCCTATGTGCTGTTGAAAACAACAGAATAAAAATGTAGCATAACTGGCTGACATTTAATGCCTCAGAGTAATATCTCCATGCCTTGCACATCTTCACTGCTGTCATTCCAAGGACTGAAGTCACCGCAACCAATTCAACCTATGTTTGACCACCATGGCAGAAAAGTTCTTTAAAGATCTGCACAAAAGGTGACAGGCAAGTTACAAAGACCATTTGCCTTTCCTCTCTCGTAGCATCAATCACAGTGCCTTTCCATGCTTCCCAGAATCAAGTACTTCCCTAAGAGGTTACTGTATTTCTTAAATAGCTATATTTTTAGCTCCATCTGCCTACATTATATACCTACAGTGTTATATATCTACACACCTCGGATGAGTACACGACACATAATACTTCCTCACCTCCTGCTGTCCACAACTTGCTCAACCACAGAGCACGAAAAAGGGATGCCTGCTTGTTGATCACCATTGCTATGAGTGGCCATGAGTAGCAAGTATTCTCTCCTGACCCCATATTCTTGCAAACCCTAAGCTGTGTCTTGGAGAAGTGAGCCATTCAGCATTTCAATCTACTTTATTCTTCCTTCTTAAAAAGTGCTCTCTCAGTGCGGAAGCAGGTGACACCCTACAAGAGTATTTTTGATATGCAAATGTCTGCAAGGGCAGCTCTCTGGGTGGGCTGTCTCCAAGATGGGAAAATCCCCAAGACTAGCTCTACAGAGGCCAGCAGCACTTACACAGGGAGCAAGGCAGCAGCAGTGGATATTACAGTAACTGCACTGGAAAAATCCCCCCTCCTCCCCTGAGCATCTGTTCTACATGTGTTGAACAGATCTTCTTTGTCTCTTGTCCAGCAACATGCGAGTGAACCCGAGTTCCCCCAGGGAATGGAGGGGTACAAGAGAAGTCAGCATAAAGATTTGTGCTGGAAGGATAAAAGATAACAGCCTGTCAAAAGGCAGACCTTTAAAGCTTAACACTTTCTTTCAAATTTGCTCTCACACTGCTATCCACTGCCAAAATATAACAAGCTTGCGACCCCAACTTATGTTTACTGTTTCTTAACAAGATATTTCAGGTGAAAAAAAAACGAAGAAAATGTACAGTGTGTAAACAGTAAAATCTAATTGGTAACTATTTCTATCTTAAAATTATGGTGAGATATGTTCAACTTTTAGCAATCACAAGTGTGCAAAACAGCCTGCAGGCTCAGGAAAACATTTTCTTTGGTCATTTCTTTGCAGAGTTGACTTTATTACTTCACACACATACACACACAAACCTTCCTTCAGCCCCCTCAATAAGTTTCAAATCACAGTTTAACTCTGATAAATTCAAAACGCCAAGACATTAGATCTGTGCAGCTGAATGTCCAAGCCACGTAATCATGTAAACGTAGTACAGTTTCATGTAGAATCACAGAGTAATCCAAGATCACTCAAAAAAGCGTGAACTAAAATGTTGGGGGAGTTTTTAGCTTAGGCTGTCCCCGTGAAAGCAATGTGCAAAGGTTCCCAAGCTCTCTGCAACAGAGCTGGCTTCAGAAAAGTACAGTTAAGTCAGAGCAGGACAATCTCAGGAAAAAAAAAAAAAAAAAAGAGTTCTATTGACAACTAAAACATACCAGTACGATATGATAACAAGACCACATTGCTTTCAGGTCCCTACTAAGATATTTAGTTGGTAGCATTTGTCTATACTGGTCCTCCTGGAGTCAGTCCCATGCTTCAAATTCACAGTGTAGACAAATTTACCTCAATTTTCACACTCTAGCACATGTTACAGCGTTAGTATTTCAGACTTTGCTTTGAGTAATTCACACAGTTTCTGTAAATAATTTTCATTAGAGGAATTAAAAAGGGCATAAAGCCATTCTTTTGTTACTCCCTGAACAGAAAGACTGCAAATGTACATCCTGAGGGGTATAAACCATGTACTGAGGTGAAAATCTTCAGCTACTTCACAACAGAATTGGGAAAACTAATACACATGCCTGATGTGTAAAAACGGTGGCCCAAATTTTTAACATTATCAACTAATTAATGAATAAATATTTTGAATTTTATTCTACTGTACTGCCATGTTAAAATGCTGGCCTGCTTTCTTCTCAGGAGGCATCTTAACTGTGAGACAGAATAAACATCATTTCAGAGCCTGAGAGGCATCTCACTTTGATATTTTGAAATGGTCTTTACTTAAATGTAAAGCAAATGATCAGTACAGGAAGCACTGATGAGAAAAGCAAAAAAGAGAGGGACAGTGGAGACAGAGGGGGAATTTGGGACAAAGACCATCTGGAGAGCTGAGGTGGCAGGTGCTGCTTCCACAGAAAGGCAGGAGATGGAAACTGTACCTGACTGCTGCACCAAGGAAGTGCTGCTCCCTCCATACCCCTATTTCCAGCTGCCTCCTTCTTGCGCTGGCATCACCCTCAGGGTTTGCATGGGCATGGAGTAGGCAAATGAGACACACTGTAGTTGCTGGAAGTCATCTCTCTGCTTGCCTTGACTGCACCCGGAGCCAAACCTGCACAAGCTGTATGAAACACAAGAAGGTCAGCTGTTTCCTCACACATCCATTTCTGGCAGAGAGGGGTGTAGTACAGCAGTACCAGTTCCTACAAAACCACCTGTGAACCCCCGGTCCACCTACAGAAGAGCACACAAGCATGTCTCCGAGATCACCTAGATACTCCATGCCTTAACCTGGGTGTTTGCTCATTGCAACACTCTTCTCTTCGTTTGCATCCCAAAGAGAAAGAAATCAGGCAAGGGAAGAAGGAGACCTGCATGGCTGAGCAGGGACCTTCTGAAAAGGCTCAGGTGGAAGAAGGGAGTTTACAATAGGTGGAAGAAGGGGCTGACTGCTTGGGAGGAATACAAGAATGCTGTCAGGGTATGCAGGGAGGAAACAAGGAAAGCCAAGGCAGCCTTGGAATTTTACCTGGTGAGGGATGTCAAGGCCAACAGGAAGGGTTTCTTTAAGTATATAGGAGACAAAAGGAAAACTAGGGAAAATGTGGGCCCGCTGTTGAATAAGACAGGTTCCGTGGTGACAGAAGATGCGGAGAAGGCGGAGTTGCTAAATGC
>VZSZ01009545.1:52842-82316 GCA_013398815.1 Ibidorhyncha struthersii
ATCTATATAACTTTGCCAAATTGACACAAAAAAAGGGATCCAAGAAGCAACAGAAGAAGAAAGGTTACATTCCCTGTCGCTTCCTGTTTTAACTCATGTAGTTACATGCTGTTCTTGGGAAGACGTATTCCACCTACAACCTGTCAGGCACTAAAAAAGATGAAACTGTTATGAAAATCATAACAGTCAGTTTAACTTTAAGTATGAAAATATGACCTTACATAGTACATAGTTAAAAAAACCCAACCAAACAACAACAAAAAAAAACCCACACCCTCACACACACATACCATAGCCTTTCCTAGGCATTTTTGCTTATAATAGCTGTTACGTCTACTGCAAAAGTAATTAAAAAAAAAAAAAAAAAGCTTTTAAGCTAAGGACTTGTCAGTTCAAGAGAACTGTTTTTGTGTGTTTGTTTCTTTGTTTGTTTTTCTTTTTACATATTTTAAATAATGCAACACCATATATATCCCAATGATGCTTAGGTCTGCACTTAACTGCAAATTCCTTTACTGAAACTTCTTCTTGCAAAGCATCGCTTTAGAAGTGTTGACTCTAACACATTTTGTATACATATATGTGTTACATTCATAAGTTCTATTGACACATATTAATCTCAGGACTACTTCATTCACCCCTGTCTCAGAGAAAACTCATACATTAAAGGACCTTCCTTCAACCCAACAAAATATTTGGCATTTATTTTGAAATATACTCATTCTTTTTCTCTGCTATAACTAATAGTTTGATTCATTAATTCATAGAATCATAGAATCATTTAGGTTGCAAAAGACCTTGATGAGTCCAACAGTTAACCTAACGCTACTTAAGTGTACCACTAAACCATGTCCCTAAACACCACATCTACATATCATTTAAATACCTCCAGGGATGGTGACTCAACCACTTCCCTGGGTGGCCTGTTCCAATGTTTAATAACCCTTTTGATGAAGAAATTTTTCCTAATAACCAACCTAAACCTCGCCTGGCTTAACTTGAACCCACTTCCTCTCGTCCTATCACTTGTCCCTAGGGAGAAGAGGTCAGTCCCCATCTCTCTACAACCTCCTTTCAGGTAGTTGTAGAGAGAGAAAAGGTCTCCCCTCAGCCTCCTCTTCTCCAGGCTGAACAACCCCAGTTCCCTCAGATGTTCCTCATAAGACTTGTGCTCTAGACCCTTCACCAGCTTCACCAATTCATTGCATTCTTGAAAAAAAAAAAAAATCTATCTAGGACCAGAGAACAAAAGATCTTTTTACATCTTTTAAGATTCATTCCTATACAATTAAAAAGTGTGTGTAGGGGGAAAGGATGTTTTGGAGGTTGTTTTTTTTTTTTTCTTTTTGTTTTACCTTGTAGTACAGGACAACGTATGGACTCATTCAAGAAGAAAATTTAGGCAGTGAAAACATTAATATAAGAACAGGGTTCATAGTGTGTGGTTAAATATGCTGTATTTAGCTCCCTAACAGGACTGAAATCGTTAACACTTAATGAAGCAGTCCTCCTGCAGTAGCGAGGATGATCATTTTCTAGCCAAACAAAAATAGATGTCTTTGAAGAGCTCCTGTTCACAATGGTGTTTAGGGAAATACCCATTCACCAATGAATTCCGTGGTTATTTTATCGAAAGCATGGTGTGGCAATAAGTTAAACATTATTTGCAATAAATTTTGGTCTGCCAATCAGCTGACATGACACAGACACTACCTAAACAGTGATATGGCGACACTGCCAGACAGTGACAAACAGCAGGGAAGAGTACAGATCTTCTCTTGGAGGGGGCTGTGATGTTATCTCTTAAATAGACCAAAATAAACAAACGTGAGAAGCGGGACAGCAAACTTGATGGGTAGATAGCTATTTCTCCAAAATGCATGTAGAGGGACAAATATAGGATTAATCTCAGACAACTTGGACTCTCAGTGATTTACCAGTCTACAGTTTGGTCTTTATAACCCATCTCTTCCCTTAAATAACCAGAGAAGTTCAATGTAGGCTTTAACTTAGTTGTTTTAGCATTTGGGTTTTTTTTTAGATTATGCTCTGTCTCAGTTATAAAAATAAAAGGAAAAGCACTAAATATCTTGACCTTTCCACAATACTGGCTATATGTCTACAACCAACAACAAATTTTAAAAGCTACTGTTTTAAATCCATAAAGGGTGCTGGCGTTGGTTTTTTTTTTTGTTGTTTTGTTATTGTTGTCACATTTCTTTATATAAAAAAGGCCTGCTATTGAGATCTGTATAGAAAAAGCAACACTAGTTAAATTAACAGTGTTAGTTAGACTAACACTAAGTCAAAGTCTACCTCACTTCCCATCAGTATTAGTTAACCACTTCTCAAAACAGCGTGTCTGTTTGTCAGGCTGGTACACAGGACTGTGAAACTAAGGACAAACTGACATGATGTTTTGGGTGTATGTTGACTCATCAGTGCTTTATTACAATTCTAACACATATGATGCAGGTTTCCCGTTTCTGATCTAAGAGCAGAACTTACAAATGGACACTACCAACTTTAAGATGGTTCATGTTTACCTTCCTCTGCTAACAGGAAAATATTAATATCTTTCTCAATTGCATAGGTTATTATGTAGCACAGAGGTCATAACTTCACTGAAGTCAGCAGAGCTGCTCTGATTTATATCAGCTGAAGTATGGCACAGATATTGAGAGTGCAATAGTTTCAGGCAAATTAGCTGAAAAACTTAACACCTGAGTTTACATGTGTCTTTTTCCTTTTAGTGTCTCATAGATGGGGAAGTGAAGAACAACCTTTGCAGCTCCAGTCCAATACCTCATATCACCACCATTCTTTTCATCCCTGCTTGAGAACACACCAAGCAATAAAAAAGAAAATGAAAACTTACAGTAGGAGAGTAAAGAAAAAACTAATTAATAAAACAGACCTCTGTCTACAGGAATTCTATAATTCTGTCTATATTCACATCCAGTTATGTGATGGATAACTAACTTTTCTGAGCCTCGTTTTCTTCCTGTGTAATGTGGGGAATGACACTACTTTCTTCCTTGGATGTTATGAGCGTTAAGTCCTAATTTTTGCAAATCAAGAGATTAGTTGAAAGAGTTGTTTATGTACATATTGTTTTCAGACTATACAAGTTACTCTGCACTTATTTATCCTCTTTACTATCGAGGCCAGATACTCTGTCAGTATAAACACAGTGCCTACAAACCTGAAATGTGGACTGACAGAAACCTAAACGTTCAGAAAAGAGCAAAAGGACATTTTACGGTACCCCTGGTGAGCAAGGTTAATGTTATCTTCACAAAGTTAAGGGAAATAATATGAATTATTTTAGTGGGGTCTCTTGTATCTCATTAGCAATATCTTATCCGATTAGTACATTAGCAACATTCCTTTGTATTGCATTAGCATTCATATCATATCAGAATATATTGGGGCTAATACAATGTTACAGTCGTATCATATTAGTGACTTTCATATCAGATTACTGAGAGAGGATACTAATAAGACATTCCGATTCAATTAGTAAGGTAACAGAATTCCCTTCTTTCCAAGTCACTTCCATCTTTGCTCCTAAATATAAGCTGATGATATGCATCAATGGAATAATCCTTTTACCATCTCAAAAGAGCATCGCCCTTCAGAAATCATGTCGGTAGAAAGAAAGAATTGGAAATTGAGACCAGTGTTCCTATGCTGCTAATTTCTGCCATCTTTCCATTTCCGGGGATGCTGAAGGGAAGAAAGAACACTCTCATTCGGTACAGGCTTATTGCCTTAGCTAACAGATAGTGCTAGTTTCTGGGGTGAATATTGTGAAGGTGACACCAGCACTTTGCAAGATCAAACTTTCAGGTGGTTTGTTACAACTAACATAGAAATGCAGATTTATTTATTTTAGGTTTCCTTCCCACTTGAAAAAAATCTTGTTTAGAAAACTTTCTGTGAAGAATCCAACAAAACATATACATGCAAATATTGAGAATTTGAAAATATTTTGCCTTTGTAAGTGCTGATAGAATCTAGCATTAGTGTACAATGCACAGCAATTAGTTGGCTGTCACAATATATGACCCCAGCTGTATGATACAGTAATGGTTATGTACCTGTATACCACTCTTCCCCTTCTTACCATGACAGTCACAACTATGTGAGCTTCTGCTGTATCCCACCTATAAATCACAGATACAGATGCTGAAGTTCCTCCAGCAGATGCACTGTGATTTCCACAGACTGAGGTTACGATGATGTATTGAAATAAAAGTATTCACCAGATATTTGTTGAACTCCAGGGACATACCTACTGCTTTTGCTAGCTGGAAGTCATGACTATGTGTTGCATTTTCCTTCCTTTGAAGGCTTTCCATCAAGGGCCAAGTCCGTGAGCGTCATCTGTGATATGTTTGACAATTAATAAGAAAATACTATAAACCAAATTCATCTCTTATGTCATCAAGAAGTAGATGATGATTTCCAGCAACTCCCTGTCTCAAAGCAATAATGAAATGTATGAATGAAATATTAGATAACATTACTTCAGTGCAAATATACTGCCCATGCTGATTGTTAACCTCATGAAGTGAGTTACACAGACAGCATATACTAGTGAATTGAGGCATACTTCTGCTTAGGACTTCCCAAATTAAAGTGATATTCATTAAAAGAGTCTCAGACCTACTCCTGACGTAATATGTCATCATCATTGTTCTAGTGATAAGCTCTTGCCAAAGACATTGTCAGTTATGAGTGGAAATTAGCTAAGTTATAACTGCTGTGAGATGGATTCTATGCATAATGCAGTCAGGAGCAAAACGTGCACTGGATTTGATTATACAAGGATAATGCATTTGGGCTCTAGCTTTTATTAATACTGGAGATATTAAATATTAGTTAATATAGATTTGTAAATTTCAAATTAATGTAAAGTTACTATGACTTTTACCAATCATGCTACTGTTATTGCTATTGCTCTGATTATTTCTTCATCTAGCTTCATTGAATTTGTGGTTCTTCAGACTGTTCATGTATTCCACAATGGACAATCAGTCAACCTCATGCAAAGCTGACAACTTCAAGGTCCATCTTTTTTCAGTTAAGATCTCTAACCATAGCCATCTCTCTTTTGCTTTTTGCCTTTTGCCTCCTGGAATACTGAATTCATTTTTTGCATAATGTTCAGATTTTACAGAAATATTGTCCAGTTATCTGTTGCTTAAGTCAGCTCCTTAGAGTGTTTTATTAGTCAGGTTAAATTCTCTCAAGCTGAAGAATATTCAAAATTACATGGGTTATTATTATTATTATTATTATTATTATTATTATTATTATTATTATTATTATTACTTTAAATGGGTGTTCAATNCAATACACTGCAATATCCTACTTTTTCTTCTGTGTTTATAAAGTACCTTCTGATCTTAAAAGTTCTCTGCTGGTGGAATTCATCTCTACAGTTAGGCACCTACATCTGATCTATAAGTCTAAGTCCCATTATATGAAACTCATTAACGTAATCAGTGGAGGACAAAGAGGCACTCAGGTCAGGTAATGGGGCTCACTAAATTTTAGTTGTGCATACTGAGGTGTCCAAAGCCTGTCTTATCTAAAGATATCAGTGATGACCTGGAACATGATACTCACACTATGTCTAAGCCAAACTGGAGCAACATCTGCAGAAAAAATGGAAGTGTCTGTCAAATAATCCTGGTTGACTGTAAAGGCATCGAAGTCGAGCCTCTGCAGTTTTTCAGCTAAATATCTTTCTAGAGCCTGCATTGACTAGATCTCCATTAATTATAATGTGTGCTTAGACACTGATTTCCCCTACAGTACATTTTACTTAAATTTAGGTGTCTCTGTCTGCCAGCAGATGGCCTCCCAAAGGACTAAATAAAAGATACTTGTATATGCATTTCCCTTGGGTAAACGTTATCAGTAAGAAATAGGTATCCTTTTTTTTTGGTCAGAAACTGTAGTAATGGCCATCAGCTATTACAGTATACCTGCAAAATATTGTAGAATATCACAAAACATCTGTATCTTCAAAGTTTTAACCCAAAAATAGTGTAAAAGTGGTATGACTTTACTGAGCACTTAAGAACTTGGAGATGAAGCCTGATTACTTGCATAAAATGTTCAGAGAAGAATGGAAAAATAACATGCTAGTCCAATAAATAAACTCTATACAATGCGTTTTTAGTTTTGGAAGTGTTAATGTCAGCAAAACAAGAACTCATGACTGTTTGTCATGAGAGATCACAAAATAATCAGAGATTGCTTTCTATTTCAATGCATATTCATGAAAAAAAAACACATTATTTGTATATCCCTAGTAATTATATTCTTCTAAAGTTAAATTTCCCCCAAAAGACTTATTGGAGGATAATTTCCTTATAATACAAAATGTTATAAACTTAGGTTAGATAACTGCCCTAATTTTGGCTATCCATTGGTGGCTATAATTCCATGGAGAACTTGGTAATGAGTAAATTTGTTAATTCCTTCTACAAAACAGACTTCATTTGCATTAAGCAAGCACTGAAGTCTGGAATCCTTTTGCACTGAAAATATTATATCAATGCCATTATTAGCTACTAAGAGATGTAACCATCCAGGTAAGCTAAAAGTAATGTTTAGAATACGCTTCAAAAGGCAAAAAGAAAATATTACTGTCTCTGATGTGTGAGATTTGGAACTTTTGGGAAGCAATTCCTTAAAAATATAATAGAAAAAGAATAGCTGAGTTAAAAAAAATAAAAACAAAAAAGAACAACAAAAAAAAACCAAACCCCCAAACAAACTGAGTATTACTCTTTTGTTTTTGAAAAAAATAGAAATATGAAAAAATATATGCACTTTAGTTTCCCCTGAGGAAACTATTTGTCTTTTATTTTTAATTTCACTCTTAACTGAAGCTCATGTTTAGTAGCAGATGCTGTTTTCAGTGAGAGGACAGAAGGAAAGAATTGTGAAAATTCATCCTCAGTAAAATAAAATTAAAAATTCACTACTTACTTGTTTGATTTAACTTCATTACAGCTTTTACTTAGATGTCCACAAGGCTGTTTACAATATGAATATAATATAAAAATTCATGGGTTATTTTCAGCATTTTTGAATGAAAATAAAGCATGAATACCTGCAATATGTATGTTGGATATACAAGACACCAATGTTTCTCACTTTATATTAATATTAAAACTACAAAAATACTTTGAAAAGGGAAGAAACCAACAAGAAATCCGTTGTTAGTATCAGAAATTCTTGCTGCAATTATGCAAAACCTCTTGTTATTGATATAACTATGCTCCAAAGGAATCACTAACAAACCTTCTATTTAACTTCAGTATATTTTCTTTCAAAGTTATTCTCCCAAACACCATCTTTGTGTATTCTGTTTTCAGAAACAATGAAGTGTTTGTAAATGTGCTGTACAAGCTATTAGCAGACATACCTTGCCCTGAAATGTATGAAACCAGCATTTGGCTCACACAGCTGGTTGTTCTGAGGTCACCTCTGCCTTCTATTTGCAAATTATCTGACCTGTATATTGCTGTTTTCCCTCGCTCTGTTCTTTGATAGCGAACACTTAGCTCTATATTGCCTTTGTGATTTATGCCAGGGAAAAAGTTTGCTTCTGGGCTGTTAAGAAACAGTATGTGTCTATATTATTGCTAAAGACCAGAACTAAGAATCATCACCGAAGAGAATAATTGGTTTAGTGAGAATTAGAGACACCAAGTATGCAGTAGGGACAACCAAGGAGCAAAAAGGGTGGAGAAAAACAAACTGGTTAAATGGGTGCAAGAATTTCTAAAACTTGTTTCTTGGGAATGTTTCAAGTTGATGATTTAATGCTGTGTTTCACTATGTTCTCCTGAATTCTCATCCTCCTGTTTTTAGAAGCAGAATTTGTTTTGTCAGTAAAATCCTTGATGCTTTGCCTTTTGAGCGCTGAAACGGAGAAGTTTGGCAGTTATTGTGAATTCATCATGTTATGCCTGATGACAATTCTCCAAAGAAATGCAGTAACTAATGCATTCTTAAGGTGAGAAACTTAATTTTACCTATTTATTTATGAGTACAGGATTCTATTATTATTACTATTTTACATTGAGGTTGTCTATCGGTTTTGAAGTAGTTTTTCTGTGGTGTTGAAATTATTCAGAATAAAAGAATTCTGAAACATCTAAGTTATATAAATATGTATGGAAGGATACAAGCTGTTTGTATGCACAATAGGATGGTAATAAAAGCAATCTGTAAGCTTCTTCCAATAGTGATCTCTTATAACCACCCACTGTTTAGTCATTTTGTAATAATGTGATGGATGAAAATCTTTCAAAACTGAAATACCAAATAGGTCTGCTCAAATTCCACCTGCAGATAGCAAAACAATGCTGGAAATATATAGATAATAAAGTGTTCATTCAATATCACTAACCACTGATACCCTGAAAAAGCAGATTCTATAAGCTAGTATGAGGTTGATGTATCCCCAGTTGGTGACAGCTTTGTTTAGTTTAGACTAGAGATCCAGATCTAAGTGGTCCCTTTCCCAGTTACAAGAAAAACTGGGATTTTCTGGTACATTCTCCACTGTTAAATCCTGAGCTGGATTCTTTAACTTTACGTATAGACCAGGAGATGTGGTGTAAGGAGCAAGTTGTGTCAGACTAGAGACGTATTTTTTGCAGCTTTGTATAATCACTCTTCCTGACAGTTATAAAAGGATAATACAGAATGATATCAAACTCTACCATTTTGATTTAGGCATGTGTTCAACCCATCTTGCATTCACTTTAAGAAGGTATAAATGGCCCCAAAACCTCCAGCTGAGTGCTGTTAACTTAAGCAGTCTCAACCTGGTATGGTACTTTGAACACCATGGAAAGAAATATAATTGATGTATTAATATAGGAGGCTGAAAAGAGATCTTTAGATTTCCAAAGTCACATCTCTGAACTGGGACTAACATCTGTAATCAAAAATTATCATTATGTCTCATAATAATTAAAGGAGCTAAAGACACTGAGGAGGATGTATAGGAAGACATTTTGTTCCCAGTGAGCTTTGTAAAGCCTAGACGCCTAAAATGGAATTCCTTCTTTACCCTGGTATAACTTCTGTGGTGTGAGAATACCAGTATATCAGAATTACATCAGAATAGCTCAGATGTTTGTAAGAAACAAATCAGTTCCTGTATGGTCATTTCTGTCAGCAGAAAACTCAACATGTTTTTACATAGTAATAGTAATTTTAAAACACGTAAATGGAAAAAAAAAAAAAAACAAACTTGAAACTGAAAAAAAAAAACCCAAGAAAACAAAAAACTAAACCAAAACCTAATACCTACAAGAAAGCTCTGAAAATTAAATCTACAGAAGACTATAAAAGGAGCCAACTTCATGTATACAGCCAAAGACTCTGGAGAAGATGTAATCAGTGCTATATCATTTTAGTGGGCAACTACAGTAATATGGTAGTATGACCTATAGCTCAGCTCATATACCTTAGTATCGGAAAATGCCTACATTTGCTCTAAATGCTTTGGCCCATGGGAGATACAAACTTTTAGACGGAGTTTAAAGGTATAAAACAAACAGTTTTAAGTTCTACAGTACACAACCATGGCTAAAATGTAATTAGTAAAAAATGCTAGGCAAGAGCGTTGTGTGACCAGAACTATTCAATCAGAAAGTGCTGATTGAACATATATAATCACAATCAAAGCCTTTATTTAAATAGAGGTTACAGTCCTAATAAAACACAAAGGGAAATAGGGGCAGAGGGCTCCTAGACAGGTAATGAAAGAAAAAATTAAACTCATCCAATTACATCTGGGGAAAAATCCATTACCTATAACAGTGAGAGGACAGCCCCAGGAAAATTCAGATGCAAAACTAATAATGAAGGCGCAGTGTCCTTTCAACGGATTCTAAATGAGCTCTAATTTTCTTACATCCACCATTCCCAAACTATATAAATTTCAACTAAGCAGAAAAAAAGTGACATGCTAGCACAATTGTTATTCCAAACAGGCACAGCTGCTTGCTCACCTTAATTAGACCTAATCCCAAAAGGGAACCAATCTTTCCCTATTTTCTTCGATGAGCTCACCTGATTTACCTCAACTTTTCTTTTCTAATAGGTTTTGCCCTAACCTCTCAGCTATTGTCGTTTCAGAAATTCTAATGGGAACTGAAGAGCTGCAGCTCCCTTGTGCTAAACTGTTTTATCCTTTTTTTTTTTAAAGCAAGTTTTTCCCAAATGTCAAAATCTTACTGAGGTGAAGAGGCATTTGGAGACGTGATGGGATAGCAGGGAGAAGCTGAGAACAAAGAGCGGGGGGAAAGCTGAATGCGGTGTGTCAATTTTTAAGTCTTATTTTTTAAGATTCTGGGTCAAATCAAGAGCTTGCCTCCAACAAAACTTCTAGGAAAGTGCAGATAGCAGAAAAGACTAAGGCTAGCAGGATCTGACCTCTTGGTGCTGTGGCTTTGCACAATTTCTTGGTGTCTGTGTCCGTGACAGTTATGGAAAGAGTTTCAATACCCACAGAGGTAAGTATAATACAGGGATCTGTTTATCTCTTACTTTTGTGGACCTCCACAGCAAGTTAGGTAATTATATCTGAAGAATAACACTTTCTCATTAGTGCTCTAGGTGAGAAAGAGCATCCAGAGGAGCAGAGCAAGGTCCTGAACCCTATATTTCATCTTCAGCACGTTCACTTTCCTAGCTTCACCCATTCCCAATTTTTCCATCAAAAGTGGCAACAAAGACACACTCATTTTTCACAAGAGGTGTCAGAGTTTGTCATGTGGACGCATTCACAAAGAATTTCATTACAAAGACTTTTTAGAACCATAACACAATTTAGAGAAAAAAGTTTCCTGGTAACACAAATCAGGCTGTTACTATTATCAAGATAGTTTTCAATCCACTGTGTTTTGCTGTTTAAAAGGAAAGCTGTAGTAGTGGATATAAACCCACTTGTAAATATAGTCTGTTCTCTAGCTATCAGAATGCATTCTTAAAATGTATTTTAAAAAAAAAAATCTAATATTTGCTGCACATTTTATTACTTCCCACATACACACACACACACACACACCCCTTCCCCCCCGAGTTTAAACTTAAGTTTGCTTAGTCTAATTTTGGGTATGTGAGGTCAGCCTGTTTGGAACTGATGAAGCTAGTCATGAATAAGAAATTAAAAGAACCTAAAAGTATTTCCAGAAGACAGGTCTATGTATACATACTGTCACCTTTGCTAAGATATCACTTCAGTGTTCCTGAATTCCCACTGACTCAGAGGTGTTCAATTTCAGAGCAAGCGCTTTGACTTAAAACAGTTATTGCAATTGAGAGATGAGAAAAATAATAGCATCTGAATAGCCTCTCCTTCACCTTTGAATTTATATGTAAACAAAAAAATACACCTACCTGTTCAATATATCTTCTAAAATACACTTTACCTGTTCAATGTACCTACAAGTTCATTATAAATGAAAAAGTGTTGAAGTTTCCTTTTAAACAATTTTTATTATGTAGCTTGTGGAACTTTTGAACAAATAGTTCAGAACAACACTGAAAACTTTTTCTAATGCAAAAAATGTATTTAATTTGGGGGGGTGTATATCAAGTACTTTTCTAGATACACATTTCTTTCTGAGTGATAAACGGGAAAGAAGTGAAGAAAAGGTAAGAAAAAAGAAGGGAAGAGAAGAAGGGAAAGGGAGGGAACAACATGTTTACTTGCATTTAATAAAAATGCTAACTATTAGGAAACATTAGAAATGGAAACACCTTTATTATCACAGAAGATAAATAAATTTGTGACCGCTGTGCTCTGAGATCATGTTAATAGTTGTACAAAATCCATCCTTAAGGACTGAAACAATTCCCATGATCAATTTCCAGACAGCATTCTTTAAAAACTCTGAAAGCAGGAAACTATCTACTGTTATGTCTGCAGACAGATAGGATCTTCAGTGCTCAATGTGTAAGTAAAAATTCTCTGTATTGTTTTTCTTTTCTTGTCACCTATCTATTATCTATCATTTGAAATCTGTATCTTATCTCCCAAAATTTTGGTTTTTATAATTTTCAAAAATAATGTTTTGAAAACCAAAATGCTCAAGGACTTTTTGCCTTCTTCTTTTTTTTTTTCCTTATTCCCCTCCAAAATATCAGATAACTGACCTGTTACATGCCTTCCTGACTGTTTCCAAAGGGACATTAAGACCACAATATTTGTTAGAAAGTGGCAAAGGGAAACATTCCAGAAGAGAGTCAGCAAAAGCAACAAGAATTCATTTGTTCATGACAACTTTAGTGAACAGCAACTCTGTAAATGGCAACTTTTTTCCTGAATATTCACATTGCATAAACTTCATATTGTCTTCTTTGATGGTCCAGGTACTTAGATTGACTGCTGTGGTGTGGCCTGGTTCCTTCACTTCTTTAAATCCTCTTGTCAGTGCAGAAGCAGACCTTAAGAACTCTTCTCCGCAGGAAAGGAGGTAAAGTCCAGCTTTTAAAAAATATCTGAGCAGTACAGTTGTATAAATAGCCATGGATGTGTAAGGGAAAAAATCATTCTTGTTAATAAAAGGCTGAGATAAAAGCTCACGCTACACAGCCTAACGACTGATACAAGAGGAATATTATCATTACAATAATTAATTTTTCATTTACCACGTGGAAAACTGAAAACAAGGGACAAGAATAGAAAGTGGGATCCACAAGTAGAGTCACAAACAATGATTTCAGGGAGTTAATTCTGGAACTGAAATCATTACACCCACTTCATCAAGGTGCACCAGCATGGTACCATGAGCAGTTAATCAGAAGGTGCTCAGCTGTGCATCCATTACACTTTTGTGGGTCTGAAATTGTATCTCTGCTCCCCTTTGTGCTGCATTGTGAATATACCTGCCCACCCCCTTCTCTCTTGGGGAAAGTAGTGCTACCCCAGAGCTGACCAGTGGCACACGTTATCCCAGGTAGGCCTGCAGTGAGATGAAGTAAAACTTTTTTTTTTTTTTTCTTAATTTGCTTGGTTTTTTTGTTTTTTTTTTTTTGTTTGGTTTGGTTTGGTTTTGCGTTGTACCCTGAGTTCATTTAAAAGTACTTTGCACACAACTGTGCTTTCCGTGTCCAGGTACAGGTGGTTCTGGCAGACCAGCAAGTATATTTAGGTTTTGTAAATCTAGTTGTCTGTTCCCCAGTCCTTATTTAGACGGGTCTTCCACAGGACACAGAGGTAGACTTAAGCACCTGAAAACAAAATGCCAGAGTGTGAGACTCCCCCTATTAAATGGCCATCACCATAGTGATTAAAGTGCTTTATTTAGGAGTAATAAATGTGGTCTTGAATCCACTCCAAAGGAGAAAGGAACTGAAGACAGGTCTTTTGAGAGCTATTAAAGAGTAAATAAATCTCCATCTTCTCTGGCCAGGATCTGTCCAGTCTAACTTTGAAAAGGGATATTTTGAGAAATTTCACTGGTCTAGTTAAGATGTCCCTGCTCATTGCAGGGCAGATTGGACGAGGTGACCCCTGAAGGTCCCTTCCAACCCAAAGTTGTAATGATGGGAATACAGTGACAGCTGTTTGGATTTTAACTGAAATGGATGCTGTCTGTCTGGTACTTCAGTGTAGTGTTCCTGGAGATGACAGTGAATACCTGAATAAAGTACCTATTGATTTAACACAGCAATTTCCTATTTAACAGGAAAAAAAAAAAAAATAAGACACCTTCTTCATGTAGGAAAGTATTTAAGCACAAGCTTCATTTTAATTTAATTTTAAGCATGTTTAATACGTTCCTGAATCAGGGCCACTTAGGTAATTGTGTGGCATAATTGCAACAGCCTACTTTAAAAGCTCTGTGTAGCACCACAGAAATGTAATTCCAAGTGTCTGTTTAAGGAGGTGATCTATAGCTTAATGTTAGTATAATCGTCATTTGATGCAGCAGTTGCTAAGATTGTAACATGTCTGCTGAACAGTGGTTAAAAAAAAAAAGAAAAATAAATACATAAAATAGCATAGTGTAAGTTTCTCTTAAATTACCACTCCCCCCCTCTATGCATAATGCATCAAATGTATTTAGCACCAGTGAACCGAATAACACTTTTTTAGATGACTCACTATCTTCTTGTTGGAGTTACATTCCCTTGCGGAGAATAAAATGTGTTACCCTTGGGAGAAAAGAGACCTGAAGAAAAAAAAATCTGGGGGAATAGCTTCACATCTATTATTTGAGATGGTTCTATAAAATTCAAATAGCTTGTGACAAAGACATGGATTATTGTTGTTATTATTATTATTATTTAAGAAAATGGCCTCTAGCCAGCTTAACAAACCATCCTGCAGCTCACATTACTTATAACATTTTGCACTGTAAATTTCTTTTTGTTTCTAAAATATGTATGTTTTGAGGGCTTATAATTAACCTTATTCCATCATTTATACTTGGATGCATTCATGTGCAACTGAAATAAAAAAAAACATATTGATGCAACTAATTAAATAAAAGTAAAATCGTATAAAGTTTCATTATAACTGTAATTGATTTGTCAACTGAGTAATATAGCTAGATATATTACTCTGTTGACAAATTAAGTTAAAATGGTAATGACACTTAGCTTGATCCTTATTTTTTATTGCATTTCTTCCAGATAATTTCTCATTTCTTACAAAAAAAGGATTCAAGTTTTCTTTTTGGTGCCTCATAAGTCTGTGGATTAAAATTAATATATTAAAGTCCTTCACCATTTCTGTTTCTTTTAATTGAAGTAGAATAATTTACAGTAGTTAATTGGCTTTTGCTGAAGTTAATTTGATAGTGGTGATACAATGCAGTCAAAATACATCTACTGACCACAGGTGCAATAATATTTAGATAAGTAGGTAATTAAACCACCTAGAATCTAGAGGCCTTCACACTCTCCATCAACAAGGAACTTGTCTTGGAGAATAAATGCTACTGGCTTGGGACTAATTCTGCATAAGACAGTATATTTTCCTTCAAGCAGAAGGGGGCAGCTTTAGGGAGGCAAAAAAGAGCCGCCCATGGAGACCTATGACCTATGATGATAAGTGGTGAGCGATGAATGAGAGAGTGAGAATAGGAACAATTATTCAGTGTTTCTCGTAATACAGGACGTTGAGGGCAAAAAAGGAAATAGAAATATTCAAAAACTGAAAGGATACCTTGAAGGCTTGACCTTGGCTGGCTGCTGGATGCCCACCAAGCCACTATCTCATTCCTGCTCCTCAGCAGAACAGGTGGAGAAAATAAGATTAAAAACTTGTGGGTTGAGATAAAAGCAGTTTAACAAAAGAAGGCAAAAGCCACATATGGGAACGAAGGAAAAAAAAGATGTTTTCTCTACCTCCCATCAGCAGGCAATGTCATGAAATCACAGAATCATAGAATCATAGAATTGTCTACTGACACATATCCATCTCAGGACTACTTCATTCACCCCCATCTCAGAGAAAACTCATACATTAAAGGACCTTCCTTCAAACCAACAAAACATTTGGCATTTATTTTGAACTATATTTATTCTTTTTTTCTGCCGTAACTGATAGTTTGATTCATTTATCATAGAATCTTTTAGGTTGCAAAAGACCTTTAAGATCATCAAGTCCAATCATTAACCCAACACGGCCAAAAACACCACTAAACCATGTCTTTAAGCACCACATCTACACATCTTTTGCATACCTCCAGGGATCACGACTCCACTGCTTCCCTGGGCAGCCTGTTCCAATGCTTAACAACCCTTTCTGTGAAGAACTTTTTCCTAATATCCAATCTAAACCTACCCTGGTGCAACTTGAGGCCATTTCCTCTTGTCTTATTGCTCATTACTAGGGAAATAAGGCCTAAGTATGTGTGTAGTAATTCCCTTGGAAGACAAATGCCTTAAAAATGAATGCTTCTGCCACACCATCCTCCTTGTTTCTCTTGGCTTTTATTCTTGAGCACAGCATCATACGGTATAGAATATCCCTTTGGTCAGGTTGAATCAGCTGTCCCAGCTATGTCCCCTCCCAACCTCTTGCTCACCCCCAACATGCTGGCCTTTGACAGGCAGGGGTGGGACAGACAGTCTTGATGTTGTGCAGGCCAATTTAAATGTTGTGACATGAACAGTAGCTTCAGCCATTTTTTTTTTTGTTCAGTTGCAGTCCATTGCAATCATAGTTAAAGGATAAACATAGCTTCTATTTTAAAATATCTTAAGTGAAACATTTCTCTTTTTTCTTTTTATTTAAAGAAAAATATTTCTAAATTTGTTTATCCTTCTAAATATAAGTTGTGGCAAAACTTAAGACATTTTGAAAATGCTGAAGCAAGACATTTTGATTGGGAAGTGGGGAGTGTCTTTCATTTTCTCTTTTTTTCTTTTTCTCTTGCCAAATTGAAACAATTTTAAAAATCAGCCAGAGTTCTCCAAATGGCTTTATTTTGCCTCTGCACTGAAAAGAACAGTGGGTGAAAAATACTAACTAGGTCCAGAACATACTGAATTCCAAGGTCATACATCTCCTGATACTTTAAAATCCACAGAACAGAAACTATAAACAAACTTTATTCTTCTGAAGCCAATAGGTGTACCTCAGTGTTGAGAAATGTGTAGAATACAGCGCAATTGTACAATACAATAGTTCCCAGTTCACAGAAAACACAGGCATGTTATAGCCCCCAGCTATTTAATACTGGCTCCAAAGCACAGAATGCTCACGTGTTTAATTCTGGAGACCATCTCGGTTGAAGTACCAGTGTGCCGGCCGCAATGGTAACCACTACATTTAAATTCAGGCATCATGCCCCGAGGGCTGAAAGTTTTAGTCAAACCATGAATAAGGCCTTTTGTAGTAATACGATGTTTCTCTGTTAAAATGTCTTTTAATCTAAGACAGGTACAGTTTATTGGACATTCAAATCCTTAAAATCTTCCTATAGATAAAGGACTGGGTAGATAAGATAACAACATATTGCTCATTGGTTTGCAATCCATACAGTGTTAATCTACTAGCAGTGCTCATGGGCACACTGTCTATTGAAAGTGAGCTCAAGTCCTTCAAAGTTAAAAATATGTGTTTTTATTGTTTCAGCTAAAATGCCACTGTCAGCAGATGAAGGTCAGTGGTCATGTCATGACCTTTTTAAAGCATTCCAACAACTACAGAATTTTTTACCTGGTGTTTTTACACACTCATGAGACAAGGAAATTCAGAAGTTTGTGCTATGTTGGGTTTTTCCACAGATCTTGTTATCTACATATCATTCCCAAGACACCTGGGTCTTCAAGCTCTGCAGGGGCCTCCACACATTAACAGCACTTCATGGTGCATCTAGTCACAGCTAACTGCCCCAGGGTCTGTTTTCAGACTCTTGCAGGGACTAGACTAGTGCACTCTTATCCAGATGAGGGCAAGTGCGGAATACCACCAGGTATTCTTGCGAAGTCATAGTCAAGTAACACTTTGCATGTACCTGAATCTAGTGACCCCATGGTATGACTGCCTTCCTGTTCATTTAATCAGTTCTTTTTACACCACATCATGAATACTCCTGTTAAATATCATTCTTACGCTGTAGTTTGTAGTGCATACCGATTGTTTCTTTTTTAATGGGTTAATTACATGGGTTTTTAATGGGTTAATTTAATGTATGTTTTCATACATTAAAGAGGCCTCAAGCCCCAGTTATTACCGATATGATGTTTTCAGTTCAAGATGCATTATTTTAAGTACTGTATTTATGTCCTTCTAAGACTACAGAGTCTTAAACACATGATATCATGGGTAACACTGATAGACCTTTTCTATTCTTTTGATGGACTGCAAACACCCTGTTCTCTAGTCTGTTATCTAGCTGCGTATCAGTCATACTTCTAATATTTATGTTACTTCTGTTACATGGAAACCATAAGAATTTGCATTTCTCACGTTTGCATAGCATTGCTTTAACATACACATAGCACAAATTAATTTGTCATGATGTATCTCTTCTTGCCACACATGAGACACAGAAAGTGCATTTGATTCAACAAGAAATTGTTGTCTCGTTGTTTTTCTGAGGGATGTTAAAAGGAGTAGGATATAAATGATTCAGCTTTTCAACATGGCAGTGCAAGTATTTAACCTTTTTTAGTGCAAACCACCAACTTGTCCAAGTGCTCTCTATCTTATTTTTTTGACGCTAAAACTGAGGTACAGTATAGATAAAACACTTTTATATTTACCATAGAGATTGTGGGTCAGACTCTCACATGAACCACATTAGTGATGGAAACAAATAAATACAATTTAATTACCTGCAATCAATAGAACAAATTCTATATGGAGAATGCAAGCTGTGAAAAATAGCAAATTAAAACTCTGTCACAGCCTGCAAGCATAAGAGCAGAAAGATTCCATAAGTAAAATATGACTGCAAAGCAAACAAAGTAACTGCAAAAACCAACCAGATCAGCTCTTCCTTTAGGAGCAATTTTTTTCTAAATTACCTAAGTAACACAGCCTCATAAGTCCTATTTTCATAAATCATATAAACATTTAAGATCCCAGTGGGATCTAGACTCCAAAGTACCTCTGTGATTTATGTATGTATACAAAAGTCACTTAGGTGCTTTGGAGAACGACACTTCTAGATTTTTCTCATTCCAAGCTTAAAAAGAGGAGGAAGAGCCTCATATTGTTGCAGCGTTTTTCAGTGTGCAAAAAATATTTTGGGGATTTCTCCTATGGGTGTCCTTTGATAAGTCATCTTGTCAGTCAGTCAAGAAAAAATTTAAGCCCAAAAGACCACCTAACCTCTAAAAAAAAAAAATAATTACATAGATCATCTTGTGCAGGCCTGTCACAATGTTTTTTATGTACAATCAATTCACAATGAGGCTAGACTTTGTACTGTTCTTTATTTAATTGATTTGGGTTTTTTTGTTTCGTTTGCCTTCATGCATATATGTATTCATGTTTTTTTTATTTTAATTTTAAATCTTTAAAATAATTTCATGGGCCATCCTTTAATTGCTATCAAAAAAGAGGGACTATCAAAGAAAGAGGGGCTACAAACTGAAACATGGTGTTAAGAGACATTCTTCTGTGATTTTTTATTTTTAAATAGATCTAATAGCATATCTTTGCCTTTCAGAGATGTTAGGAATATAAAGACTATGGTATAAAACAAAAAACTAATTTGCTCTAGCAAAAGATGATATACGTGCAGTGACATTGATCTTTTTTATTAAAAAAAATATATTTTGACTTTTACTGTCTATGGATAGCCATTCAGAGGTTTATAAATGAAGAATGAAAATCTGAGATTTAAGTACATTTGATTTTATTTGTTCCTGCTTTCCCCACCAGAGCAACCATCCAGCCAGGTTCCAGCCTGAGAGTTGCTATTTTGTTGCTGTATTTACAAAAGGAATTAGAAGGGGTGAAAACAGTGAAAACGAGTAACAGAAGTGCAAGAGGATGCAAGCCGTGTTATTTCTTTTTTAAAATATATCCTCTAGCAGTGTGGTATAACAAGTGCCATTTTAAACTTCCACGGTCAGAAGCTGAGTCCATTTTCTTTGCTGTAGATCTGGAACAGATACTTGATGACTACAGTTTTTTTCTTGTTTTACGCCACTGTGCCTGAGGTCAGAACCCGGACCCTTGACGTTCACCAGATCCCCTCTAGCCCAAATGTAATTTGCACCACCAGTGAATTCATTTTTCAGCCTCAGACCTTGAGTCTCCTTCCCTAAAAAGTCAACAACACAACACCAGAAAGTGTCAGTGTTCGAAAAGGTATTTTGCTGTATAATAGGGAACATAATTTCCTCCTCCAACAGATTTCCAATCTAAATAGTCTCTTATTTAGAATCCTGCATGCAGTGGTAAGTGACGTTTCAGTACCCAGCTAGAAATGAGCAATAACATTCAAATGAAAATTGGAAGCTGAAGATCTAATCATTAACAACAGATGGTTCAACTTGAATCTGATAAACAAGTTGTTGGTCCCCGTCACCCCCCCTTCTCCCTGCCTGTTTCTTTTCCTTTCACTTGCATATGTTTGTGTGTATGCAAGTTGTTTTACCACAGTCAAATCAACAGGGGAAAGAGGGCTTCCAAAACTGAAAGGTAAACCTCATGGTAAATCTGGAACGCATTCAGATGGAAGTGGAAATCACTTGAGCATCTGATGCTGAGAAGTTTGGGATTTAATTCAGGCATTTCGGTTAGCACAGTGGCAGCTTTCTTAGGCTCTGGATTGCCTCCCGGATTGGTCCATGTCCCAGTATTCTCAATGTACAACCTGCTCCACTAAAAAATCCAAATATGAGAGACTCTGCTCCACTCTTGCATGCTTATGTGAAGAACACAGTGAAAGGCAGTTGGAGACCTACAAGCGCATCTGATCACAGAACTTGGCCCATCACGGCTGGATTTCATCCCAGTTTTACAATAGCTCCTTCTTTCTTTTTCCCTATTCACCAAAAAGACAGTCTTTGTCTTTGTGCACATTCAACAGAAAGAGGAACATAGAAAACAAAACTGGACTACTATCAAAAGCAATAAACGAAGGAAGCATATGGATAAAATATGGAGGTATGCAATTGCCCCATTTAACATCCTGTTTAGTACTTGTCCTTGCATTAGTTCAAAAGCTGTGCAAAGGTTTTTTGGTCAGATAAACATTGTTATTTTGCTCTGTAAGGAACTACTTTGCTCAAGCCAAAGCTTCGTTAGAAGTAATTTTATTTTAAATACTTATTAAGAACCCTGGTTGCATAATTGTCAAAATGCTGCAGGTTTAAAGAATGGGTAGTGCAGAAGAGCACTGAGCAAATCATATGGTCCCACATCTCTGGTACTGCAGACCTGGAACCGCATTGCTGAAAACATTGGGTGGGATATATGCAGACTGTGACTTGAGGGGGACCAGAGCAGCTCCACTGAGTTTCTCCGGATTACCCAAACTAACTTTTGAAGGAGACTCAGCAGTATAGTAGGAAGAGTAAGTGAGCCTAAATCATCAAGAGCTGGGACTGGGGGCTTGCGGGCCTGTAAATTCTGTGTCAAAAAGAGGCCATAATATCCATTATTTAGGGATCTTAACAGCACTCGCATTCCATCTAACCAAAGGTCTGCCTGCCCCATTAAAATGAGCAACCACGTAGTCTTACAAACAATCATCCTGTTACGGCTCAGGGAAGGCGCGGAAACTGTGAAGTGCTTAAAGTTATACTGTCACCAAGAAACAAGCCTCAGACTACAGCCCTGTCTGAGATGAACTCTATACAAGAAATATATAAACACAGCTTCTGGCAATTCTAGGACGTTCTAGAGCATTAGCCCACTGCTGTGAGGAGAAATGTGGTGAAAAGGTCTGAGGTCCTTAAACACTATGGCATTGAAGAACATTGTGTTTCTGAGATTAACAGTAGCTTTTGTTTTGTTTATAGACTAGGAAATAATTTCTTCAGAAGAAACGATGTGATAAACACAGTTTTCCTTCCCATAGAATTACCCGACATTCTTTTGAACATGGAAGGAATAATCACACCAAATCGAATGAGTTTTAAGGTTTGATCCAAAATATTTATGTTCCCAGCAATGAATTATTTTCAGTAGTTGCCAACCCATGACAGATTCAATCTACATCTGTAAACTCCAGAACATTTTACATTCTGATACAATTTTCTTGAATTTAGCATAGAGACAAGGTTTTTGTGTGTGTGCATGTTAATCCCAGTGTAAAATATCCCCAAATCAATCGATCAATCGATTAACAAATTAAGTGCTAAATAATGGATGGGACTGTGAACATTTCCTGACAGGATGCTGAGAATAAAATATGTGTCTACAATTCTTTTGTCAAATAGTCAGCCAACAAAGCATTGCAGTGTTTTCTTTAGGAGTTTACATAAATGCCTGGAAAACAAATGGAAAAGTGTGTTCAAACAATATTTTATCATTCATATAAGCCAAGCAGAAATGGTCATTACACTGAAAAATGAATAAAATTCTTTTTCTTTCAAATTAAATTTTAATGTAGCAGAACTTTACATGATCCCAGGAACATAAATAAATACAAAGCGACAACTAAATATTTTCCACAGCTAATTATGCCATTAATACTGAATATAGTGTAAAGTACTCATGAAATAATGTTGTTAAATACTAAAAAAAGGAAGGCAAAGCAAGAGTTGTGAAAACACTGAAGAATTCATATAGTGAAGTTTGTCTTATGCAAGAGCTGTATTGTATTTATTTTAATTCCTAATTATTATTCTCTTTTATGCTGGCATAATGTTAATATAACTAATTTATGCGCTGCCTGTTATCATAGTTATGAATCCCTTTATATATATTAAATAATTGAGGCTTAGTCATTTGAAGTTGCTTTCAGTTAGAAGTGTCAATCTATATGTTTGCACGTTACTAAGTGTCTTACAGTGAATGAAAGCTAACAAAGGGGCTTGTTTTCTCCTCATAATAATACTATGAAAAGGGGACTATCACACTCATTTTGCAAACACAAAGTGAGGCATGAGATAGTAAACTGTCACACTGGTCTGTGGATGTTTGTGTGGTTAAATCAGAACTCGAACTCTGCTCTCCCGCGGGCCAGCCTAACTTATTTTCCCCTGACCATTTTCCCTACTTCATTTATAAGCAAATGTACCATATATCTACAGCACATGCACATGCCACTCAGCCTTGCTGTGATCAACATGTTATGAAACAACAGTCTAGTTGGGAGTGTTTAGGGCTGTTAGGATAATGATTTTGCATGGCTGCTCTACTTCCCAGTGGAGTTGTGTTTTCCTAGATTTGCTTTAATGCAAGTGCTTTTTGCAAACAGAGGAGACACTGGAGAGGTTTGCAAAAATGTAAGCCCTTTAACAGCTCATTGGGAAGCAAAGAAGGATCTCTTGCTAACCAGACTGACTGTAACTGTTCAGCTGAACAATCTTGTCACTCCTATGGTTGCTTTTAATATTTGATGGCTGGTCATGTATGGCATGGCTCATCACACCATCTCTGGAGGCAGTGCATTGGGAAATCTGAAAAGATGCCACTCTGCTGGAAGGATACTGTTGCTGATTTAATGGTGAGGCTATGTTTCTACGTTCTTATTTCACATCTCAGGATTATGAAATTAAGGGCTACAACTGAAACGTAAAAGAAAATATAACTAGGTCTAAGTTTTTGTTATGCAAGTCTCAAAGGGCCATTGTACTTTGTGACCGACCTGTGGTCACATATCTACAAATGAGGAACAAAAAAATCACTAAGTAAAAGAGAAAGTAGGATGTTATTCCCGCATATCCATATACATCATTCCACTTGATCTGTGGCCAGACTGAAACTTTGCTGCATTGACCAGGGACTTTCCTACACACTTTAAGACCAAAATATCCTCTATTTCACTCAGATTTCAAATTTTTTCACAATATGGAAAGACTTTCCCACCAGTCTATGGCAGAGGAAGTTCCCCATCTGTTACAATGAATCGAGTTAACAACCCCAGAGTACTGACCTATGGCCAGAAAGCCAAGGAAATAGAGAAAGAACAAAAGATGAGTGTAGGTATCTGCTAGCTCTGAGCTTCTGTCAGCCCTCTGGGACACTTCTGAGAAGTCTTGAGGGCAAACTGAAAGAAAAGGTCCCTGGCACCTGTCAGAACGTCAAGAAAAATTACTTGTTTGTGTTGGAATTTTGCTAAAATTAGTGTGTTCCTATAAGAGTTTCTGTATCTATATCTCAGTTTGGTTTTGTGCAAAATTTAAACCCAGATTAGCAGAAGTTAGTAAACCTGGTGACAGAAGCAGGTACTTATTGAAGTTGATGGTTCTTGCTTTAGGCGTATATTCTTAGGATTTAACAGCTCTTACCGCTTTCCATGCTTTCTCTGTACTCTTAAATGGTGTGGGAATGAAAGAGGAAAAAAACAGCTAGGAAAGAAAGAAACATTTTGTTTCAGCCTTTGACAATGAAAGCAATGATTTGTAGCCATGGGCTCAAAAGCACATAGATAATAGCTCAGCCATTTAGACTAATCTGAAGTTAGACATTTCATACAAAATGTCCCACCCCTTTGCAATTGATGCTCCTGAATTTCAAATTATTTCTTTTATTGAATAATGAAAAATCTGGTCTTTGCTAACCTTGGTAAAAATTTATTTTTGAAAGCAATAAATACCCAGTTAAGTTCTAAAATGTTAATAGCTGTGCAAATAGTTACTGCTGTCTAAATGAGTGACCATTTAATGAATCACTTCCACCAAAAAGGTCAGTGTAGCAAGTCCCATGTGCATCATGTTATTACAACTTACCAGCAAATGACCACATTAATATTAACTGACAGATTGCAGACCTTTATGTTTATGTACAGTGGGTTTCTAGAAAGTGCACTTCTGGGAGGTGTGAGAAAACTTTCTGCCAGCATATCATCCTGTAAATCGTGCCGTTTTCAGGTCATTACTTGTTCAACGTGTGGACATCTAGTTACAGAGCTTTCTGAATGAGAAGTACATTAATGAATAAAGCGCACTTGACCTCTCACCTTCAAAATCTTGGCTCAAAACAAGCTAGTATTCTTAATTCCTCTCGTTTCAGGGGTCTGGGACATGCCACAGAAAGGTGTTCCTATCAAGCAACCCCATGACAGCTCTGAAATAGCTAATGGTGTGCACTAAGGTCAGAGACCATTTAAGATAGAGGAAACAGCAAACTTTCATGCCCCTGATGCTGCTGCTGCTGCTTGTAGTCTCTGTGATAAGAGTGATTGCGTTAGGGTGAATTTCCACATTAAACATAGTTTATCAAGCTTGTCCTGGGGACCTGTCATGTCACCATGGCACAGAATTCCCACATTGAGAGCAGACGTTCCCTCATGTTCACCTTCTGAAACAACACTGTGAGCTGCATTTCCAAGTCAGCTATGGAATATTGAGCTCTCATTGTTAATATTGAGCCACTTACACAAAAACCTCATCTATTCTAATAAGAACAATATTAAGGATGTGCCTAAGCAAGAGCCAGGGCACAGACTTGAGCCCTGTCCTGCATAGGAGGAGGCAGGAGGGTCCTTGACTTTGCAGGCTGTAAAAGCCTGAGCGTTGCTCCTGTTCCTATCCCATCACGTGGCCGCGAGAGTGCCACAACAGCACTGCTCATCAGAAAGAAAGGGCGAGGCTGAATTCATCTCATTCTGCATGGGAAGATTCCTCCTCACCTAAGGTTTCTTCACCTGACCTCTCTTTCAGTCTGTTCATTTTGTCTACTCTCACCAGCCTACTTAGACATTTCGTCCTTCAGACCTGTGAGACACAGGTTCAGGACAGGAAAATCAGGCATACGTACACCATGGATCAATGCTTTTGTAACACTTTGAGAAAAGTAATTCACTCCTGACCACTGATAAGCCATTTTTACCTCCTCAGAAATTCACCGAATATCACAAAGTTGCTGGAAAAGTGATTAGGAAGTTAAGCCCTNCTTGCTAGTGTCCTTTTAAATTATGTAAAGCCAATTTCTTGTAATATTGTCACTGAACAAATAATCGGTTGGTTGAGGAAGATTTGTGGCTGTAATTATTTATTCATTTTAATGTTTGTTATTAAGCCTTCCTCTTGCTGTTTGCACCCATTATATGATGAAAGATCAATACGAAGAAGATGAGGAAGTGCAGAAATGACTGTTAATTATCAGGGAGTGAGGAGGAGGAGAGCAGCCCTGGTACAAATGGTTGTGAGACCTACGGCCAGCGCTCTAGTCTTTTGCTGATATTAGCCTCTGTTTCACAGTGTGGGTTTTTTTTTTTGTTGCTCTTTTTTTTCAATCAGGACAGTGGAGTGATCTCTTGAGACAAGTTTTATCATGCTCTTTTAATCTGCTCCATATCTGGGATTGAATTAGGAGAAACAGTGGTTCTAAGTGCATAGAAGGAACATGCAGTTGAGAAACAGTTGGGTTTTTTTTTCCAGTTTAGCAAATGACTTAGTATGCAACTTGTTTCACATCTTTCTTCTTTTATTTCTACGGGTGTAAACCAGCAAGAATCACTCCTACATTCTTCTTTAGTGTTTTGTAATCTAAATATGAAAATTAATGTATCTTTGCTATAATCATGGGTATGTATTTACACAGACAACTGTCTGTGCTCATTTATGCATATATATGCATATAGAAATACATATATAAAAATATCATTATTTTATAGGTTAGATTAAAAACTGTCATTACTATCTGGGATTAGCAGACATAAAAATCCTGGAGATGCATTACCGTTGTTTGCATTTATGCATCTATAGAGAGGTAAAATACATTCTAATGCTTGCTTCCAGGTTAGCATGATATCTGTCAAATGTGATTTTTCTCCAACAAAATTTTCATCTGTTAGCTGACACAGTAGCTGGTTCTTGGTAGGTAGTCTGGGGTAATATCACCTGGTATTAGGATCCCGACTTTGAATTTTTAATTGGGATTGCAATGAGTATGTTTCATGTATAATAACGAAATGGTGTATCACAGGTTGAAATGCAATAGACTGCTCAGGCAAGTCTTAAATAGACAACACAAGTATTTGGCTGGGAGTACTCATGCATCTTAACAAACCTGGTGAGCACAAGGGCTACCCAAGTGGGACAAAGCCTGAAAGTAGGTCTATGATCAAGACTTTATATAGATCTCAAGGGTGTCTCTTAAATGCTTGCGAAATCCATCATATAGCTTCAGGCCAGCCCTGAAACCTGACTTCAGTGAAAGTCTCCCACACCCTGGATGCTGGTACGTACAGTTGACAGGTAACTATGCTAAGAGTCAGTTTCAGTTAATGTGGGGCCAGTAACTCTATTAAAGTGACAAAAATAATAATGCCTCTGAAATCATCCTCTCTCACACTACATATCTGCAAAACTTTTGCCAGTGCTGCCTTCTCTTCTAACTTATTTTCGTCTTGCTTCCTGCCATGGTAGAGGAAAAAAATAGTTCACAAAATGCCATATTTTCACTGCCTGTTNAAGTTTTCCTGCTCATCCTGACTCTGATCTGAAGAAAGATATCCTCTTCAGTATGACTTATTTCATCCCTTCCCTTCCTTGAGTTATTAACTTAGAGAAATGCTGAATTTCACAATGAGAAGAAAGCCACTTTTAATAATATCAGTTACTTTATGGTATCATTTGCACTGTGTTCAGCATGATATTTTTTGCTGTCTCTGACAACAGTTAGTAATACTGAAAATGTCTACAAATGCATGTCTGGAGCAGCAGTTTTCTGTCCATACAGTTGTGTACCACAGAGCAAGGCAGCAATTTTTGCCTATAGCTACACACCTAATACTTAGCTATACTGTTTCATTCTTGTGAGCTACTCCATTTGACTTACATAGGTAAATCTGATACATCAGTAGTTACAATATTAAAGCTTTAACAACAGTAGCAGAAACCCTGGCTATTTTCCGAATAGATAAATCCATCTTGTTTTCTTTACTAAATGCTGTCTGGCAAGAAGAGTTATAGAATTTAGCAATATCAGACATGAAATGGTTGGAAACAAATCTGAAGCTCTGGAGATCACTCACAGAATTAAGTATACTTCAACATGCAGGTAGCTGTCAGAAGTGGCTCATAAATCCCATTCAAGGAAAAATGTTTTTCTTTGTATGTATACTTGAATAAAATAGAAAAGAAGTCTGTCTTTTAAAAAGTTTATGTTAGATTTTAGGTTTTTTCTTACTTCACATAATTAAGTTCATATTACAAAAACAGACATCGGAAAAAAACAAATTTCTTGGCAAAATTAGGACCTACAGAGAAGAGCAAAGCATTGTTCTTCAATTTACTATGCACTTTCCCTTGGAACTTACTGACTGGTTAAATCACCTCAGCTATGCAGAAACCTTTAGCAATAAAATAAAAACTGTATTAAACACTAAATTTTATATGTAAATGGTATTTCTCACTGACGGAGAGTTTATGGAAGTTGTCAACTTCTGAGTCCAACTTATATGAAGGTAATCATAATCTGAGGGTATATGAATTGATCTAGTAAGAAATGGTGCAAATAAAATTAACAAATATATTAATTTTTTTTTTTCCAGTTGAAGACCTGTTTTCTGTTTTCCATACCTTTGGCAAGGGATGAATAGAAAACTTAGTACAGAAGTTTACTCTCTCCATTAAGTAGAGACTTCCTGCTGGGATTTGAGGAAAAGACTGGCATAGAAATAGGTAACCATTTAGCTTCTGGGTTGTTTGGCTTCTGTAGCTCAAAAGAAGCACAGGACAGAGGTTATGTATTATTCATTTTTCAATTGGACTCAGTGGAGAAATCTGGGAGTTTACTACATAAATATGTTAAATTTAAGTACATCATGCATTTCCATAAAATTCACTGAGGCCCAGATTCATCATTTCCTCCCAGTTCAACAAACCACTTTAAAATATGCTTAAATTGACTTCAGTGGAGCTGTGAGCACTTATTGAAAGTTCAGTGTGTCCTTAAATGATTTGGAGAATGAGTACCATCTGCATTTGTGTAAGTGCTTTGCTGAACGTGCCTAAGTATCCAATCCACGGTCCCATGAAATCCATGAGGTTTCTCCATTGGTGTCATTGGGCTTTGGATTTGTTCTCAGCAGTTGGATATTACCAGTTCATTATCAGTTCAGAGCTCTCTTGTTGCTTCCTTGAAAGGAGATGACATTCAGCTTTTCACCCCAATGCCCTATGCTTTGCATTAGAAAACCTTAGATAGCGTTCTAAAATTTCTTACTTAATGGTGACTGTGGGGCTTGTTGTGATTATGACTTTAAAATGCACTGCTGAAAAGTGTCAACTAACACAACTGGAATAATAATTCCTGTTGAATTCTATTGAAACATGTGTGCTGCCTGTACAATAGCCTGTAGCAACAAAATGTCATAGAATAATATTATATACACTGGGCTTTTACGCAAGGTAGGGAACTTCATGTTACCTGTTGCACATTCAGTAATGCGTTTCCAAAAAAAGGTACTTTTCATAGAGCTATTTATTACTGGGATGATTGCAGATATTAGACTCAAAATTTAAGAACGTAATGAATAAATCAGATTCTCTACCAGACCCTCTCTTTCTACAATCAGAGGAGATGAGAGCAGTCTTTGATTTAGTCAGTTCCCTGACCCACATGTTAAAGTTATGTGGGCGGCTACTGAACTATGTTCTATAACCCTGAGTTTGAAGGCAATTTCATTCTTATTTATTTCAGCATCTTCTGCTTTCAATGATCTCTTCTGTTTTCCAAGTTATTGATAGGACTGTTTATATTACCCATGAGACGAGAAGATATTTAAATTATCTCTGAGACATCCTTTTCTACAACATCCTGAAGTAAATTACCCACAAGACCAGTTCTTTCCTTCTCAGTCCTCACTCTTCTATACCTCAGAAAAAAA